>CM067353.1:27797633-27802633 GCA_034190875.2 Urechis unicinctus | reverse complement strand
TAAAATAATTAGATGTATTTGTCATTGTCATTTTTGCAAGAGTGTAATAGATAATAACGTACAACATGATTCTGCCAGTATGAGTGCGGATGACAGCTGATTAGAACTGATTGAGCAGCGTTAAATACGAATTATTTTGTATGATCCGAGTCAGGCGAAAACATATTTTTTCTTCTTTATAAGGGGACGTTTGTGTGCATACAGATGACCCGATTTGGTCGCGTGCACCTGATTTGTTTGAAACAGGGAAATGCAACCCATTTTAAACCACAGTTAGCTCGTCGTGGTAGTGGTGCTTTACTGGCTTTTATGCATTCACGAATAGTGGGGTTTTTATCTATCCCAGCATTTGCATTATCATAACATAGCTTCTTTGCATGAAAAAGTTTACTTATGTCGATAAAATGATTGCACCGTAGTGCGAGACGAATGAATGACAGAATTTCGTGAAGAGTCATCGTCCTTCATATTACGCAATGCGATGCAATAAAAAGAAGTTAGGTGTTCACAGCAACTCATGAAAGTTTTGTCAACTTTATAATCTGCGTTCGTCTACTCGCAATGTAGCCGGGCAAGCGCGATATGCCTAGTAAATAGGCTGTGAGTACGATGGCAAAGTAGACACGCTTGAATACATCGGTTCGCAAATGAGATCCATATTTTAAAGATAATTGACAAAACATCTGCATGGGATGGTGGTAGCTCTGCAATTAATCCAGCTAAAGTGGCGGACAAGCTCCCCTGATGCGTAGAGATAAGCTATAGATAAGCTAATGCATGCTGCAGAATATGTTCCGGAGATCAGATGTTTGTAGGTGTTTACACATATGCGACTCTACACACAAGTTAACCGATGGTGGGTGTGTAAGTTCCCTTTCACATTGTTGTTTAGGTTCTGAGCCAATATTATGTGATTAGAGGCCTAAGCGTACTCTGTCTGCGTTACAGTAATCCCAGCCACAGCAGCTTACAATAGGCAAGTGTGGCGGATTGTCATGAGTAAGTGCTATAATGCCATTACCGACGCAGCACAAATGACGATTTTCACCTTAAAAATGGCCATTACTATAACTTCTTACTATATCGAGCATGAATAGAGTGCGTTTTACCTGTCTATATCACAGCATGGTACATATCACAGAATGATATATTTGCAGTTTTCACCAAACGCATCAACAGCACATAATAGTGCTATGTTGTTGATAAATGAAATGACATGTTAACGGAAGGAGGAGAGTCTGACTAGGTGTATTATGCGTCTATAAATTACGTACGACTCATGGTTAATGGTGCGAGCGGTGCTCATCGCAAGAAGCTGTAAACATTCAAACCTCCATTGATTACTAATTAACGATAGACATATTCTGAATTATATTGTCAATTTATCATCAATTACAGTGTTGCATTTTAAATATGATCGACCTGATTATGTTTCCTCCTTTCCTCCGCATTCACAAACGCCAAACACGAAACACGCTGATCCATCTTAGCTCTTTTGAGTGGGCCACGTATGAAGTGATCCGTCCGATGGATAATGTTTATTCTAGGCTGTGGTATTATAGTCAGCTATCGTCATAAAAAGACCTGAAGTGATTGTTTTCCGCTGACATTTCATCGATGCCATCGTGATATAACCGTTGGCACAAATAATCGATAACTGTATTATGCTGAATGGTGCAAATGAAAGCAAAAGTGAAATATTTATAATTTACAGTCAACGACCGACGACTATGAAAACATGACTTACAGTGCGTCAATAAATCGGTTCACAGGTGCAACGAAATAAATGTGATGACCGCTCTTAGATTAGCATATGCCATAAGTGACAGGTAGAAATGTTTTAAGTTCTGAATCACATAATTCAATTATGATGATGTTCGCCCCCGCTGATAAGATACGACGTTAAAAACGTAATGTGTACCAGGCTGAACTGACAAAATGTAAAATATATAGTAAACGCGTGTACATTTGTAGGTAATTTAAAAAACGTCCTCGGGAATTAGCATGGCATGATTGATTGGCGTACCATACATTATAGCATATAAAATAATTATAAACGTATTATCGACCGTTAGGTATGTCATTTCTGCAAAAGCAACATCTGGCACTCGCAGAAGTTTGATTTTGTCTGCTATTACTATGCATTTGTTCGACAAACAGGAGTTGTTTCGTTTATTGTTTGAAATCGATGACCGTTTCGGAATGTTGAACGAATTAACTGCCGTTAGATAAGTTATTTCTGCCTCAGATAAGGCTACAGCATTACGATCGACATAGTGTGCGATTATCGAGTTCAGAGTATATAGTATTCATTCAAGGACCACTAGTATAGAGATATCTTCACATCCGTAATCAAAGCCTTATACTGCTTTGATAATCTGTGAGGCTTATTTACGTAGTGAGCGGCATTCTGAATCAAACTATGGCAACGGCGGGACAATATGCACATCTGTTGCTTTCGTTTTAATTCATTATTACTATACTAGTAGCATCAAACTGCTCAGCAACTTTATTCGGCTAACTGGTATTGCAACGCTCCCACTGGGTTATCCTCCAGTTGGATAGTATGGAGACTGATGATATTTAGACATAATTTACTGAGCCGTAAAAGTATATTGTCTTACTCCATGATATAAATCGATCCGTTTAGATACAGGATACACTATATATCACACAATCATTACACTGGAAACTTTAGTCAAACCAAATCCATGTGGTGTTTGAATAACTTCCAATGTGTATCCAAAGCCTTCTTCAAAGCATTTATGCGTAATGATGTGATGAAGTACATGGATCTTTGTTTGAATTGAAATCATTGCCATGAAACATCAATATTTGATGAGGTCGGTAATAATGGGAACAATGGGCACAACGGTCACCAGCACAATATTCCGTATGGTGAATTTGAGATGTGATACGATTCTCTTTTTTCTGATAATACAATCCACCACCACGTAATTCATATCAATAAAATGGCTGGTGTATAATGAACCCAACATGCTCTGAAAATATAGAATCTTTTGCTTTTTTACGATGAGAGTGATCCCAGCTGGCCTGAACTGTTTTGAAAATAGTATAAGATGGCGGAAAGACATGTAATCAATCGTTAAGGCACAAAGCATCTTTTCCATCTCAGCCAAACATTCAATGTCCACAGCGTAGCTAATTAGACTGTTATATAGGTAATGTTCTATATCTATGATTGAAACATTAACTTAACCGTTCGTTTACTACTAACTCAATTATAGGAACCCTACCTTTATAAATATGATTTGTTCGTCGCAATCTACTATTACATGTCAGGTAACAGAATTATCATATAACTGTGCATCCATCATCTTTGTTTTGATATTATGTAAACTGTTTAATCGGTTTTAGTCAATTTTTCTATGATTACAATTCACATGATGCACCTTATTCAGCAATGTACGTCGTGGTCCTAAAGCAAGAGGTTGCGGCATCAACGTGGTTTCAGATTAAATACTGACGAGGTAAACAGCCCCTGTAGGGATTGGCACTGTACACATCCCCGTCACAGCCCATTGAACACATACTACGTACGGTGTCAATATAGTTCATGTACATTATGCTGGCAATAACATTCCGCGAACGTGAGAATAATGCAGCATAACTTATATTGTTCGCAAAGCCGCTGGCAATATTGGTTAATCAGGGGCATGATTCTAACGAATAGCGTCTACAAATGGTGAAATATTGCTCAGGTCCCTTATGGTAAGCAATACAGGTTCTTTAAATGCCTCAAGTCCTTGAACCGCACGTCTTAATCTCAGACAAAATAACGAGGTGTATTACTCAAACGCTGCGGCACTGAGCATAAAGGTGGTGATTCATGGTGGGCGTGAAGCTCCGCATTATTGCATGCAACGACAACCGAAGCGCCAAAAACTTCGAATAACTGACACAGTAGCTAACTTTTATCCACACAAAGAGGTTTTCATTCGACAATCATGCCTAACATATTCCTGCTATGTTTGTTGTCAATATTGTGCTTTAATACGTCGTGCTGAAAGTCAGTAGAGAGAACGTTATCGAATGACTACAGAATAAGTAAATGTATGTATATTATATATACATAAATATATATATATATATTATATATATATATATTATATATATAAATATAGACATATATATATATGTTTATATATATCTATATATATATATAGATTAATATAAAGATACATATACATATTTACTTATATGTAAATAAATATATATTTATAAACATATAGATATTTTATATGCATATATATATATTTGTATAGATGTATCTTTATATATATTTATAGATATATCGATAAACATACACCTGTGTAGTTGTGGGTGCGTAATTGTTTGCGTTTGTGTTGGCCTGTGTGCTACCAGGTCGCTGTTACCTGGACAATACCTACCATATTGTAAAATGAGAAAGATATATCCACGAATGTCTTTGTGAAGGCCCATGCTCTATAACGCTCGTAAGCGGTTGTATCTCAAACTTGAAACAGGAAATTGATGGACCAATATTGTTGACAAACGTCTCTGCTTTTTTGTGTCACAGCTTCTATGTAGCGCAAAGCAATTGCAAGCCGAGCGATAAGTTAGCTCTTAGGGTTTAGTACCGACAAAGATATACCGAGTAAATGAATATGTTTCGTGAGAAAGGCATGCATCATTATCAAGAACGATTCAGCATCCGATCAAGCGGACGTTGTCGGTTAAATTATTGGCGATGTCCTTGCTGCTGATCAACAATATAACCACTAAGAATCGAAATTGCCTCACTCATATGGATAAATGTCAAGTTGATTGATTGCCGGTTATGTAGACTTCAACGAACTTTCAAGACTATATCTGATGTGGAATCAGGCAGTATGGCTCCGTCTGCGTCTGCATTGGGCGTGATCTAAACACCGTCGGTAAAGTTTAATCCATGATCTAACCAATGGCATAACTACCACACATCATGTAAGCGCTTGCTTTAATTGGCATAGATCAGG
>CM067353.1:27655133-27792633 GCA_034190875.2 Urechis unicinctus | reverse complement strand
GTTATAAAACTGATAATCCCTTGGCAGTGGTTTTTAGTGACTAAATCGCGTTTGATGGACCTGCTCGTTAGTCGCTGCATGTTGTGTGTTTTGCTCTCTTGTCACACTTGCACGTTTGACTACTTGTTTCGTGCCCGCACAATGCTGACCTTATACTTGAACAACAGATATGATCTCAGCTTGGCATGCTTATGCGATTCGCGTATTTCAAATGCCCGTTACTGGACTTTTAATATATTAATATGCCATGTTAAAATTGACGAACATTTCGAAACCAGCACCTGGAGTTTAAAGATGATATAGAACTGTAATGATTTATGAACTTATGGCATCAAAAATATTTGCATTGTGAGAAACAAACAGACGTTCCATGCAACTCAAATGCTCATCCAATTGCGCATGAATTAGCTCGATTGTAATCGCAAGTTAAGCGGCATAGCGTCGCCTGCTGATCCACTTTGACCGCAGCTGAGCTTCAGTGCAAGCATTTGTTGTAATATATGCATAGACACAACCTCAGGCACCGTGTTGAAAAAGGCATTTGTCGAACGCTTTATAAATGAACAATGCACAGGTCGTTGATATCTGAATCTTGTGGGACCGAACAGTATACTGGTTATTTTTTTTATCATAGCAGTCACCTTGTTAAAAGAACATCATAAGATGTCAGGATGTCAGAACATACACTGTTACAACGGTCTGTACCCGAAAATCTGCGTCTTTGCCCTAACCGATGTGGTTGTTGTCTCCGCCAGCAGTAATATGGTCTAGTCCCGGCCCACTACTACACGAGCCAATGATAGTCGATAGAAGCACTCCTGAAACGGGCTGGCTTTAGGCTGTTACTATTAACCGATAACTGGCAGGTTCACATGTTAATCGAGCTATAGCCTGTTTCCAAATGTCTGTATTTTAACATATTGTGTTAATGGAATAACGATATGATGATATTTACCTTGTGCTGTCGGCTTTATAATCCTGCAAACTAATCGTTAAATGAGCTTTATTAACTTATTGCATCCCATCACCTTAGTTATCAGGCTCTTTTATGGTAGAAACATTACCTTGGACCATACACATCCATTAGGTTTAAAGGCATACTGTGCATGAGAATGATCAACACGCGTTGTTTCTCTTCAACAAAGCATCTTGGCGCCCATTCTTGCGACATGATTATCTCTCGTGCTAAAAGACGGCATGAAAACGCTTTTAACTGGCTAGTGAAACTCTCCCCACTACACCATGCATAACTGCGCTCCCAAACCAATCTTAACAATGACACCTCTCTTTCTGGCGTGTTCACACTCCTAGAGCAGGAGGTCATAATAATAAGCACCACCACTTTAATCGAAATAAGGATTAACTCTTTAATTCGAGAGTTGACTAGGGTTGGTTGCCCTCCCGCACACAACATACTGGTAACCCCCATCAATAGACAATGCAAGTTTTACACACTACAAGCTGGCTAGTGCCAAATCATACAAAACACATCTGTAGAGTGGCACGTTTCTCTTGAAACTAAGCCAATAACACTGTTTCATATCTGTTTAGACTAATCATGCTCCGCCGCTACATTTAACGGCTAGTGCCTCATTTAATTTGATTGGAAGGATTGTCATGTATGAGCAAATCTAGTAGAAAATGAATAAATGAGATAGTTTGATGTTGTGAAAGCTCTCAATTGCTGTCGCAGACCCGATTCGTCGGCTTAGAATTTCGGTGGCAGAATGGTGATCCCCGGTATTGTTACCACATAATCGGTTTCTGAGTTTATGTCTTACTGAGGACGCAATTAATCTTTCACGCTTTAGTAGTAAAACAAATCTCTAATACGTGATTGAACACCTTTTCATGTTCCCCTGATTCAACAGTTTACAGTGATAAGCAGTCAGTATATTTGTTAATGAATAGACGGCTCCGTAAAGTTTAGACTATGCTAAGATAGTGATATATAAATTTAACCTTTTATTTATGCTATGGCTGATTACTGATGACTGACTAAGGCAATTCACACTGGTCAGGGCTTACACCATTATCGTACATCTGTCACTAAATGAGTAAGCGGCGTTATCATTATGTTTTATGCGATGCTACAGATATTTAAACCTTGTAGCGCGTTAGAATAACTGCTCATTTTGCGGCATAGCTCTGAAACGTTTAGTTTATTATCGCTTATGGTGACCATTTATAATGTAAGTGTATTTGTACGTTTCATGTTCACGTAAGCATCGTTGAAGATTAAATCTCATAAATCGACAATAGTATACTGTTCTACGTGAAACAAATATATAAAGATGGCCCTTAGGAGAGAGCTAAATCAATTTCTAAGATAGAGCATGTTTGTTGTTCATCCATCATCAACGCATAAACTATGGTGATGTTTGCTCTGCTAATTAAAACTGCTGCAATGTATTAATCACCCATCATAAAATAAGTGATAAATCCATTTACTAGCAGATGCATCATAGTACTTCGCGAACATTTTCTATGTTACTGCGTGAATAGCTATTGCTGTGTACAATTCGCTGTGAGGGGTGCGAGATGATTACCGGCATTTCTATTTTAATTGTTGCATTCATTATATAGCATTCAATCAATATAACCTCGACCAATACATTTGATTATTATTTTGCAGCTAACGTTGATTCCAGTTTAGTGGCGTAAATACGCAATTGGGAATATGCATAGCAATTCAAGATTAATGCTTACATGTAAATTAAGATTACTAAGAGCTTTTACCGCACCAGATGGCCAATCGCCGCATAAATAGGAGGATATTGTATGGTGTAATCAAGGAGGTTTATTCGACTTTAGCGTAAAGTACCATCTACGCAGTGTGATACAGTTCACTTCCTTCACCATCCCTTTAAACGCGGTTCCACTCCTCGCGTATCAATCGATGATGTTGTTTTCTGTTATTCCAGCATGACAATACCTCGCGATAGTTTACATCTGGTGTGATATTCGGTATGATATTCAATTCTGTTATACCATACTACCACTTCTACTACTACTACTGCTGCTACTTCTACTAGCTTACTAAGTACAACCATGACGGCAAATATACATGATTGAATGTGCATAGGTCTACTCGGCTACACGCAGCCACCTTTTCAATTCGAGGTGCAGTACTAAATTTAAACTAGGCGTGATAATCCTTCTCCGTTATTAGCTAGAGATCTCGACGGGGCTACAAAACCAAAGCATTGTACAATGATTCCCACGTACTCACATTTCTGTCCAACATAGGACAATGAACTTGTCAATCAAAATATAAATTCTGCTCATTTGTAAGGCGCCGCGCTTGAAATCGAGGGTCTTTTGAAATCGCCGTCGATATGCAACGAGTTAGTGTAAACATTAAACGTTTGTGCACTTATGCGTATTTTGATTGGATCTGGCAATCACTTGCAGCATCTTTCTTTTTCTGGATGGCAAAGATACATAAATACCGTACGCAGTTCGATAATGAACCCTTTATTGAAATATATATAACAGCTAAACAATCTGCATTGCAATAAAAGTAACGCCAACCCTACTCTTACAAGTTTCGGACGTATTTGGGGCAGCATATAGTTGTAAATATCACTAAGACATATCATCAAATTAAATCGTATATATCATATTTAATATAAGACATATTTCTTAACATCTTAATACGAATTAAAAAAATCTACTCAAAAACAAAACGCTTAGTTTTTGAGAATGGATCGTCATTTTCTAAAGTGTACCAGGAATCAGCGAAGTGTTACAACTGCTAATGGAGTCTAATTGTTTTGTTTGGATTCAACGGATGCTAAGTGAAGTTCAAAGAGATCACCGTTTCGAGACCTAGGTCGGATCTGTGGTTATCAGATGTCGCCGGAGAGCCTAGTAGATGGAGACATTTTATTCGTACGCACTTTGCGTTCCCGAAATCTATCGAATTGGGATTAATGCAAGTAATGATGATGGGTCCCCAGGGCGCAACTGCAAACAACTTTAAACTATGGAAAAAAGTTAAACAAAATGGAATGCATTCCACTTATTATTTAAGATGCATAAGTACGGTTTTCCCGCAGCATCCACAAGAAATATATTACTACTTCAATGTGACCAAAATAGCAGTGGATCTTAAAAGGGGCCATGAGTTCCTTTTCTAAGCAATTGGAACACAGAAAGATCGGAGTAAGCATCTTGTAAGCCTCACATTTAACGCTGCGATCGGCTAGCTCGCATTGTATGCATTGCTGGATCGGAATGACCTACGATGATGTGAATTTTTCATCTCCACATGATCATATCGTTTTTATGTATAATTTAAGAATGCAGCCTTATCTGACGGATTGAAATATCTAGCTAGTGGCATAAAGATCTAGCAACGCTCGTCTGAAAGAGAATCGCCTGATACACTTACATACGCCTGATACGCATTTATAGCGGCATTCCGTTTTTGTTCTGCACATCACGGCCGAGTATGCCTTCAACTTTGCCTTCTATAGGTGGGGTATTGGAATCGGGCAGCGGAGGGATGATGGCTTTGTATCGGGACGGAGGTATAGTGATCTTGGCCTGCAAGGTTTAATGCAGATTGCATGACGCAATAATACAATGTGATACTATGAAGCCTATGATACCACAATTCGATATTGACATGTCTGTAGAAGCTAGTGCCACAACTTACTTGCTTTGTGCTGGCAGCACGCTACGAAAGCAGGAGTGTGTAACAGATAACATCTCACCCCTCAAAAAAACTACAGCATGGTCACACAGTTTCATAGTCAGTGTAGATTTGTAGTTTCATTGACGCAGATTATATATGGCGTGATAATGCAGGGAAAGAACAGTTGCGTTATATTGCGATATGGCAGAGATCAAGGCGTCGATATCATTCGAAGCAGTCAAGTCAGTCAGCAGCAGGGGGGCGAGATCGTATGGTTTGTTTCTCCTTGATCCAGGAAGGACATAACCGAGAGAACGCTGGGTGGTTGGTTCCCTATGCAATTGATGCATTGGGTGGTCTGCTGGCAATCGTCCTCTTTGTCGAGTCCCATTGTGGTTCACAGTAATTATTTTTAACACCATCAACATTTTGTGATTTTAGACCTTCAATTGTTTTCGTAGACCTCACATTCTTTTCAGTTACGGCATATAATTGTTCCACTTTTGGTGTTGGGGGTTCGGTGAGGGGTTACATAAATGACTCTGCCTACGAGCACCGTAGACTTCAGTAAGCAACTCGTGAGGCTGGGTTGGTCCACTTCCACAAGGAAGTTGCCAGATGGAATTATTTGTGAAGTTATGGGTGACCCCAGCCAACCACTCAATCCCCTTTCCAATGGCAAAAGGACTGTGAGATGTCAAAGGTCTTTTCCAATCTGAAGATGCAGCAACCAAATTCTTTTTCCGAGTCCGTGGCATTGGGTCTATTTTGTTTGGAAGGTAATCTTTCCTGTGTTTGATTGTGAGCCATAATATGTAAATACATTTCTTCCCTGGTGCTCCCCACCCACCATGGAGCCTAACAGGGGGACATTAGAGGTACACAGCTCAACCAGCACGCATGATGCAAGGGATACACCAGTGAAATACTCCAACTAACAGAAATTAATTAGCTGATCATTGATTAACTTGATTGACATATTAACCAGCCGCCTAGGATAAATAAGAGAAGAGGAACAATATGTGGATAAAAAAAGTATAACACGAAGGAGATGGAAGGGGCACAAAATTATGAAAACAATTATCCCATGGCATGTCACCACCAGCCCATTGACAGGACCAGGCCATTGAAGCCTCCCGTGTAGGTAAAATCAGGGCCAAAGTGTTGTGTTGCAGATATAGACCTCGCAAGGACCGATACAATCAACCAGGATCCCATCTTCCACCGACAATAATCTCCACCCATGGCCAACAGGTTGCCCCTATAAGTCACCTCGTACGCCATGCAGGAGGATACAGTGGGCCTATTCAACCCCCGCATCCACAGGGGATCCTTAAATTGATCATATTAGAATGTGGATTAAATAGAGAACAAAACAGTTATATGCAGGGACCGGTAATGCTGTCTTAAATTTTCAATGTATTACAATAATATGGATTTTATAAAACAGGATTCATAAATCCATATTTATAAAATATGGATTTTCCAGGAGATTGGAATTACAAGTGGCAGAGCCGATCTTATTTACCATCAACGAGGCAACATTTACAACATATACAACTACTGTGAATTTGTTGGAATGCCTTAAGCATAAATACTGTTATGTTACAATGTACAACCGCTAATATTTACCACCCGAAATAAGACATTGTATGAGAGAATTACATAGTAATTTTCGTAGCACAGAATCATATCATTTTAGAAATCAGATGTCACACATACTAACTTAAAAATGGTTAATTAAACGGCAGGTAATGGCACTGACTAACTACCGATAGTACAGAAGATAGTTGAGGTACCACTAATAACAACTAACATAAATCGGAGTAGTTACGGGAGCATACTTACAGAATATCAATTGACGATGAGAGCCACTAACATTTGCTGACAATTCGCCAACCAGTTCCACAGTTGTTTTCCGGCGGTTACGGTCGATTTGTACTGCATAATGATTTTGGCTGCTCGCTTCATGCTTAACTAAAGGTAGATTAGCCCTGGAAAATCGTTGCAGTTGTCCTGCGCAGGCAGATCACTCAAGCAAATACAATAAACGGAACGTGCATGGCTGTCAAAGCTAAAAAAGGTTACCATAAAGCTCTTTATTAGTAAGAGTGCGTGGGCTCAGCGCGCGTATGTTCACATTTAATCGAAGCTATATAACATGCCGCGATATCGGCAGGGCTTATCAACTGGAATACATGATAATCATTTATAATGTCATAAAATGGGTTGGAGTAAACTTAGCAATTTATCAAAGTTAGACAAAAATGATGAAAGGTCTTTGACCATACGTGCATTAGGAAATATGTGCGTAGCCTTCAGCTTATGTTGGGTAAGGTTTTAATGTATCGTACCCATTCAGCAGAGGTAAAAACTAGGGGATTAACACAGTTGTGTACCAGGTATAACTTCATGCAGTGTTCTCTGATATATATTCCTTACATCTTGATTTATAATGCCCTGATTAGTTTTGATGTAAGTCACTTTGTGTCATTCGTATTTAGACCCAAAATCATTAGCGCAGATGAAATACTGCTATCCTTATTAAGCAGTCTGCCTCTAACCTCTAACACCTCTAATTTGAACCAAAATTTTACAATTCCAAGACCACTTGTTTACATACAGGTTATATCAATCATATGTTGGTGTGTAGCTAACTGTATCGCTAACCTTTCGAAATGGCGTTGGAGGATTTCTATGGCGCATTGATATTAATATTATATGAAGGATAAAGGAATTATTTTACTGGTTGGTTGCATAATTAAAATGTAGCCAAAATGGCTACGGACGTAACTTATAATGAACGCTGCAAGAACAAACACTTGATATATAGCAGCTTGAAGCAGTATTCGTAAACCAGCAAAGCAATTTCTGATGGACTAATGTTACCGCATATTTCAATAATGTTAAGAGTAAAGTTGAAGCTGTAAACCCGGGCCGTTATCAACTGGCAACTACGTAAAGCATTGACATATAGGATCTCGCGCAATTGCAAGCTTGTACCGCCATTGCGTCGAACAAAAGAGAAAGAGCAAAAGCGAATTCGTTGAACTGTTAACCAGTCGGAATTGAGTGTTTGGTAATGAATGGACCACTATATAGTTACAATAAAAGATTGATGAATATCTTGCTGTTGAACATGTAAAAATTTCGTACATTGAGACAAAACTTTCACACATACGTAGTTCATGAACAAAACGGAGTTGTTTGTACGAGCGCAAGACGTAATAAAAATAAACAAGCAAAAAACACAAGATAAATTTTGATTTGGTATATATATATATATATATATATATATATATATATATATATATATATATATATATATATATATATATATATATATATATATATATATATATATATATCTCTATAAAATATATACATATGAACATATGTATATATTAATATATGAATATAAATATATATATGTATAAACAATGATATGTATATACATATTTATATGAAAATGTACATATATATATATATATATATATCTGTAAAGATATGTATAAATAAATATATAAGTATAAATATTTATAAACAAATTTGTATATATATGCACCTGCTTCATCACAACTATGAGTTACATCAACGTCTTTCAGGTCACGCTATTAAGGACACAAGCCTTTGTTACCAGATGGTTTGCATTTCTAAAGACATATGCACGTCAGTTTAATGTTAGTATTCGATGTACCTATGTACCACTATCCATATAACACTTTGATTTTCTACTAACTGAATAATGTGCACATTTGCTGACCATTGGTCGAAATCGTCAGGCATTTGTTTGGATTTAATAAAACATGGCAACATATTTCACATTGATTTTAATGAGGATGGTGTATAAACTGTAGGCAGGTGTTAAATATCTTTATTCTCAGAGATATGGTTATACAATTACAGGATGTCATTTAGTAAGAAAGAACAAACTATTGACTTCCGAAACATTTTCAGGGTAGCATAAATAGTTTCATTCTACATTGTCTTCTTTTTTCTCAATTTTCGTACTTTAATGACATGACGCTGCAGGTTGATAAGCATTCCTAATGAGAGTTGTGCTGCACAAATATGTAATCGTTACAAGGATTATTCAACCGAGTGTATATCGTTGCCTCCAAATGTAGGAGGTAAATAAAAATAGCATATCTTAAGGTAAAAGCTTATGAAAATGTGACAGAAAGGCGATCTTTCATCGACTCCTCCAAGCACATTAAGCAGAAGTCAGACCCACGTATGGAGCGGTTTTTCCATTGCAGCAACCTTATGTCGGCTGCATACTTTAACATGCCTGGCAGCGGTCTAAATTTAGGCCAGCTTCCCTATAAATGGGTAAACAAATGAGGTATGTCGAATGCTGCTTCAAAGTGAGAGATAGCAAAATTATGATAAACACGTAAGGCGATTATGCAACTGCGGTCGCAAATTGATTGCAACATAGTTTATGTGCGATTCTTGCATCAGACTTTGCTTCCGTGCTACAATGTATTTGTCACACCTGCATTGTCATTTAGATTTATCGTCAATTCGGGAGGAAGTCAAATTGTAAATGAGTGAGCTTTTGAGCGGTTTATGTACATCCCCTTCCACTGTGATCAATGTTATTTTCAGCATGAAGCAGCATCAAGCAGGCTGCAACAAAGTAAATTGAGAACGTCAAATAATAGCTGTGTTTGGAAATCAGTGAACTATTTGTGTTTACTAGTTAGTAGCTGGGAAATTTAAAAGCCTCACCTTGAGAACTATGCAAAAGCTACTGTGATTGTTCTCTGTGGTTTGCTATAACACATTTACAAATTGGGCCAATATCAACAGTGTTTGTTCAGTGAATAAATTAGCTTATGCTGGAATACCGATTCAGTTAACTCTGTCAAACTATTAGGGTATATCATATAAAGCCAGGCAAACTATTGATGTCACTGGTATTGCTTTTAGAAAGCGATATAGCTTCAAGTTTTATTTAATCAAAAGCACACTATTGCTAGCTCAGCGGTTTCATCGTAATTCGCACAAAAGCAGCGACAAACTGAGTTTGTCAACGTCACACAGATTTATTAGAAAGAGTGCAAAACCGTGCAAATATGCTTGAACTAGGTTCCAAACGAATATTGTAACATGGGATATTCTTACACCCTGAACAGAAACCATGGCCATGATAGAACTAAGTAGAAATAGCTTTTCCTCTTCTCGTTGTAAACCCATGTAATAATTTACCAGCAACTGAACTGAAATAAAATCCAAATTGATTTGCATTTCAATGACAAGGGGTTTAAGTTATGTTTAAACACGAACTAAATAGTAATCAATTGCCGATGATCACTGGCCGTGCGCATATTGATCCTGCTTGTGTGTGTGTGTGTGGCTGTGTGTGTGAGTTCATTGTTTGTGGCTGTGTGTGTGTGTGTGTGTGTGTGTGTGTGTGTGTGTGTGTGTGGCTGTGTGTGTGTGCGAGTGACATCTAAGTTTTAGTCGTTATATGCTGTAAATCATCTGTACAACATTTGTTGGAACATAATTGCATGTGGTAATTTTCTTGTGAAGCACAATGTCTGAATAAATCGGACTTTGCCCTCCTGAAAACGAATCTCAATCAGTTGCGAATTATCAATGATGCCCACTAGCACTATTCAAAATCATTGTCGAAATCGAGATGGATTAGTTAAATCCACTATGACGGCATGATTTGTGGATTTTCTGTTCGACTTCTCATTCCACTATAACACCACTATTCATTATAAGTATTAGCTGATAATAGACAATATTACCAATCGTAGTGTAGTGTCAGCTATTGAAGCAGCTCGTCCGTACATATTTAGGTCCACTGGTGTATTGCCGTACAGGGCAGTGTGGCGGAATGTCATGCGTTAGTTTTATGATGCCATAACTGACGGAGCACATAAGTCGATATTCACCTCAACATTGGCACAAATTGGTTGACTAAACTATTCATTACAGAAAAGGGCAATTCGCTATGACCTTGTTTTGCTGACATCTTTCTGATGGACAAAACGACAAAGTGTGACGACGTTATTTAATCGGATAAAGCAGCTTTGTCAATTCATTGGTTTATACATAATGGATCTGAGGCTCCAATAGAGACTGTACACATAGCCAAGTCTCCGATTAACCAATTACGAGTTAATCAACAATTACTCTGTGCCAATGTTCGAATCTAGCACACATACCTTATCTCAGAATAACAAATATACAGTAAATTTACTCGTACGTCGTGTCAACATTGGAATATATTATTATTAAAGGCTTTTATAAGTTCCCACATTGAATGCTTTTAGTGTTACAGCTTACAATAGCTTAAACACAAATATCACGTTACGCGCATCAGGATACAATATCGTGCTAGATTCGAGCGATTCAAGCGAACATCATATTAAGCCACTTACGACAGAAGACAACAAGTGTGTGTGTGAGTGTGTGTGAGTGTGTGTGAGTGTGTGTGAGTGTGTGTGAGTGTGTGTGTGTGTGTGTGTGTGTGTGTGTGTGTGTGTGTGTGTGTGTGTGTGTGTGTGTGTGTGTGTGTGTGTGTGTGTGTGTGTGTGTGTGTGTGTGTGTGTGTGTGTGTGTGTGTGTGTGTGTGTGTGTGTGTGTGTGTGTGTGTGTGTGTGTGTGATATTTAATGAACAAGCATCCTTATAAACCTTATTGGTCCTCTTCCATAACCATGAAAATTTAGGCAATGCATACCAGGTGGCACCTCTCTCAGCGGGCCGGAATTCGACTGCGGTGCAAAATAGAGATGCGCACACAGAGTGTTACTCGCCATATGTCCGGACAGTATGAACTTTGAACCAAAGGCATATTTTTATACTTGCAAGTAGGCCATGGAATTGTCCACACAAGCGCTTATACGATACTGTTGCTTAATCTAATCGCACCGAAATGAAGCGTATTGAAATCAGATTGGTACAATTTATCATTTCATTGCCTCGCTTGGTGAGTCTATTCCCAAGAAACGCTGAAAAGACTTTTGGTGGCGTAGACATTATCCCTGCGTTTTATTTACAATGGTGCACAATGAATGCAGTTCATAGTTTATCGCATATATTTGATTAAACAACTAATAAATTATTGCACACATGCTACATATGCTGACATTACAATGCACTGTTGAGTGATTGACCACTGAAATATTATACAAAATGTGCTCGGATGTCATTTAGGAAAATTATACTCGTATAACATCCAAACAAGTGCGATATTTAACAAATGCGGCGTAGTGATATTGTCATTTAACAGCTGAAATACCCATTTAGAAAAAAATGTCTTGGGAAAAATATTTGAAAGTTCTTTAAAGACGGTTACAACTAGTCGCCCCACCAAATAATCATCATTGAACGCGATGCCACAATGACATGTGACTATTGTAATGAGAATAGAGCAGACTAAAAATCTATAGAAAAATGGTTGTCTGATATCTGAGGCAACATTCAAACTTAAGGGTGCATTATATCCAATGGTTGGTATCATACGCACCTTTTCTTCATGTCATCATGTTTATACTTGCGACATTTGTTATAGAAGGTGTGTACTCACGGCACTTGCATTATAAGGTGAGTAACGACCAAGTTATTACTTTTGTACACGAAATATGCGCAAAATGCAAAGTTAGATTGAGTTGTATATATATATATATATATACATATATATATATATATATATATATATATATATATATATATATATATATATATATATATATATATGTTCAATATTTATATCCATATAAATATAATTATTTATTTTCAGAAAGATATAGAGGTACATATACAGATATAAATATACATATCTATACATATATACATATATATACATATATATATATGTATTTATATGTATATATATATATATGTATACATTTATATATAATATAATATATATAATATATATATACATATGTGTGTATCTATATATATATATATATATATATATATATATATATATATATATATATATATATATATATATATATATATATATATATATATATATATATATGTATATAAAAATATATGTTTCGCTACATTTATTTATAAATATTTTGATATACATACATCTGTTTGGGTGTGGACGGGTATGTGTTTGCGTTCGTGTGAGTCTGTCTTTTTCCAGGTTGTTGTTACTTGTAAAATACCTGCAACATTGTAAAATGAAATAGCTATGGACACCTAAGTCCATTTGGAAGGGCAATGTCGTTTTATGCGTCAATGCTAGGACCGACAAAGATATACCATGTCAATTCATATTTGTTTTGAGAAAGAAATAGATCATTATCAAGAATGATTCAGCAGCCGATCATGCGCACGCTGTCGGTGAAATTATTGATGCTTATTTAACAACATGATCACTAAGAATCGATATAGCCTTGCTCATATGGATACATGTCAAGTTAATTGATTGATATCGTTCATGAAGACTACTATGAAAGTTCAAGACTATATCTGATGCGGTGTCAAGCAGTATATCCGCGACCGCTTGAGCACCGTTCGTGATCTATGCTCCGTTGGTAAAGTTTAATGCACAATTCAACCAATGACATAATTACCACGCATAATGCAAGCAGAGATAAAGTTGTAGTTATGAATATTAGGACACATGTTAAACAAACATAGAGCTAGTCCCCGCAGCAATGAGTTGAATATGAAGTGAGTTATCTTTTGGTGCAGTTTGCCAAGGCTGTGTAATAATACTAGAGGAATGTTGTCAGTACACGAGTACAACAAAAACGGCCGAACCAACTCTTCATTTCATTCTTTCTGCTAGAACCAGGCCAAACTTCAGTCCCCCGTTTATGCGGCAACAGCGTTACCTGTAATCAATGTTTCTAAGGTATGCGGATCTATTTAGCATGAACAATTCATCACACTGACACTTTAATTTAATAGCAACAATCTATTAAAGCATGGTCTTATTGAGACCACCTGCCACAGCGAATATGATGCAACTCACCAGCAGCTGATTATTCAATGGTTAATCTATTTTCCTTTTTTATGAGCTACTTGTTCCTATGGCATACATATTGTGACCTTTACCTCTTTAATGTTGACGGTATGTCACTCAGCCCAAGATCGCCGACATTACAACCCATGGTAATTTGCTGATGCAAAGATAAAACTAGCGATATTATCAACGCGCAAATGGAACAGATATGTAGAAGTTGAAACCTTTTTATATATCCGATATGGATTTATGGAGACGTTTCTGCGTGTATAAATCGATGAATTTAATGTCTATGCATATCAATTAATGCGTACATTTACTTCGGGTTAAATCCCGTAGAAGGTCCATGGACAGTTTTGCAGGGCCCTTGCTAACACTTTGAGTGGCCCGCAAGGTTATTACCGGCTCTCTGCGGGCCCGTATAATTCACGTATTGGACATTTCGTACTTGGGATGACTGCTCACTGGCTTCCTGCGGGCCAGTCTCGTGCCGCCGTCAAAGCATAGGGCCACAACTTCGTACGGAAATGATTTTGTACAGGCTTCCTGTGGGCCGTGCGGGGTCCGTAAGCACATGCAGATCTCATGTGGCCTAAGCAACACTTTCGGGTGTTGCGAATATTTTTCAGGCAATTTAATGAAAATGCAAAATATTGTCCTCAGTGCATTTGTTTATAGTTCGAAAACAGCATTTTTAGGCATGCGTGTCATTCTATATGGAGGGAGTAATTACTGGAACCTCATTCAAAGCACATTAATATGCCTGCACACTTTTACCGAATGATCTATTTCTTCCACTTAACATTGTCCCAGCACACATATAATTTCAACACAATGCATGTAGATATCCGGCAAGGAATTGCGAATAGACTCCATACCATACATAAACAAACTACTCCTTTCTCCTCAAATTCAAATGGCAAGTCATTTCGCGTGTCGCATCGAAGCGTAGGATATCATATACAGATTGCATGAATGTGTGTTGCTGTCATACTCAAACGACTTCCCACACTGTTACGTGTGTTCATAACATATTTAAAGAACCTTGAGTGCCCTAGGTATTTTCACATAAAGCAAATAGCAATACCTAATATTGTTTTGCTCTTGCACGACCCATTGTTGTAAATAAGGAAGGTAGCTATTGTACTTGAACGAACAATCAGCCAGAGACTTATTTGCTATAAGCCTTGTTGCCATACATTCCAAGACGCATTGAGTGCACTACTCCCGCGTAACCCTCACTCTTGCCGCATATCCTCTCGGTAGCCTTATTTATGCACTAAAGTGGCCATAACACACCAATGTGTTTATACCTCATCAACTACAAATGAGCGTTTTATGCCGCAGAGACATTGAATAAGGCTTTTTATAGGGCCCACTGGCGTGAAGTTGATACAAGCGCCAGCTATATCAGCATCTTTTAATGTGTGTACTACCAAGGCACTCTCCCATAGAGCCTGTAATGATGGCACTCGCCATGTTTAGGGAGCAAAATACTACATATACCATCAAAGAATGCGATCATATACGTCTATATCACATTTTATGCCGAGCTCCTACGTTTTGACACACACACACAGCCACATTTTTGTGACAAACTCCAATCATCTACATGGTTACCGTTGAAAACTTCTGCATCGTCTTTATCATACGTATCTATCGATTATTGAAAGGCTGTAATGACACTGTCACCATATGTTAGCACTTCAACAATTAGAAAAGTGAAGACGTAGATTTTAATGATACGTACTAATTTGCCGATATTGCTAGAGACAATGCAAATACATTTGATTAATGTGCATTGGGCTTGGTTCGGGCAACAGGCTTATGTCAAAAGTAGAGAAAAGAGCTACTGCAAAGAAACACGTCGTTTTGAATTACCCCAAAATGACATAAAATCCCTAGATTTTCCTGCTCGAGAGTTTCCATACATACGATATGTTTAGCAGCTAATACAACTATTTACCGAGGATCCGCCTCTTATCCCTTTACTCTACGGCACAAATTTGCGTCGTAATAAATCATGCCTCAGAGACAAACCATGACTGTAGAGTCCTCTCGTTCGTTTTATATAATCTACGACTTGTAATGCGAAAGCTACTGCATTTTGGCTAAATTGTTCAGCTGATATAGCATGACAACATCATACGTATTATTGTGCAATACTAGACGTATTGGCTTTTTACCAATGATAATGCTGGGTTGATGAATATTTAATGAGTATTCATTTTGTAAACAAATCAGCGTCTTAACCTTTCGTTCTTAGTGTGATGTCCTTCAAGGATGTGAATAGCAGTTGCATATAAATTAACTCTCAGTCGAGTGACCAGCACAAATGTTCAGACTATCGACATGCTCATCTTGCAAAATGACTCTCATGTATATTTATATATATATATATAAATATATATATATATATATATATATATATATATATATATATATATATATATATATATATATATATATATATATATATCACAATATATACAATTTAGTGAATGCGACGGAGTGCTTATGGATTGCACATTTAGCTAGCGACTCCAGAACAATAGCAAAATGTTTAATTGTACATAACATCAGATTCAAGAATGAATATACAACGACAAGCAGTCTTCGTTATTATTTTGGCTATGGTAGGTAACTCCTGCTACTAAGACATAACAACTGTTGCCGCGCGAATACTGTAAACATCGCTCGTTTGTGGATTGAACGAATTAGTGTGCAATTTTAAATGGAACTGCCTTCCATAAAATAGCAAATATATGATGTGCTTTATTCAGCATTTTCTTGGCACTTATTTTGCTAAAATATTTTGTCTAGGGGGTAAATTGAATAAAGCATTACTTAGGAGACATATTGGTCGCCACTTCGACGTGAAAATTGCATGCAATAAGAGCACATGTTGTTCTGACTCAGTAGCGCCACCCATTCGTACGGTAGTAATGCACATATGTCTACTTTAATGCATAAATACTTCAATTACTTGATGTTTCGTGAAAAGGTACTAGTTAAAGGTGTATGTATGTATGTATGTATGTATGTATGTATGTATGTATGTATGTATGTATGTATGTATGTATGTATGTATGTATGTATGTATGTATGTATGTATGTATGTATGTATGTATGTATGTATGTATGTATGTATGTATGTATGTATGTATGTATGTATGTATGTGTATGTATGTATGTATGTATGTATGTATGTATGTATGTATGTATGTATGTATGTATGTATGTATGTATGTATGTATGTATGTATGTATGTATGTATGTATGTATGTATGTATGTATGTATGTATGTATGTATGTATGTATGTATGTATGTATGTATGTATGTATGTATGTATGTATATGTATGTATGTATGTATGTATGTATGTATGTATGTATGTATGTATGTATGTATGTATGTATGTATGTCTGTATGTATGTATGTATGTATGTATGTATGTATATTGTCTGTATGTATGTCTGTCTGTATGTATGTATGTCTGTGTGTGTATGTATGTATGTATGTATCTGTCTGTCTGTATGTCTGTGTATGTATGTATGTATGTATGTATGTCTGTATGTATGTATGTATGTATGTATGTATGTATGTATGTCTGTATGTCTGTCTATGTATGTCTGTCTGTATGTATGTCTGTCTGTCTGTATGTATGTATGTATGTATGTATGTATGTATGTCTGTATGTCTGTCTGTATGTCTGTCTGTGTGTATGTATGTCTGTCTGTATGTCTGTATGTGTGTATGTATGTCTGTCTGTCTGTATGTCTGTATGTGTATGTCTGTCTGTCTGTATGTCTGTCTGTATGTATGTATGTCTGTCTGTCTGTATGTATGTCTGTCTGTCTGTATGTCTGTATGTATGTCTGTATGTATGTATGTCTGTATGTCTGTATGTATGTATGTATGTATGTATGTATGTATGTCTGTATGTATGTATGTATGTATGTATGTATGTATGTATGTATGTATCTGTATGCATGGATATATGTAAGCATGTTCGCATGTATGTATGTATGATTATATGTATGCATGAATATATGTATGCATATTTATAGGTATGTATGTATGTATTTTCAAATGACCAGCCCGGTGGTTACCATTGAAAACTCCACACTGCTTACATCTGTTCGATACCAAATACTTCTGCATGGTATTTTTGTTCGAAATCTCATATACGAAGATATACAAGGACATACAAATGTATCAACGAATCAATTATTTTAATATCACTTCGTGTATGTGACGTAAGCATGGTTTTCTGCTGAAGCCAAACATGTTGGTTTGACGTCCTATTGACAATACGTGTTCTATCGCGATGATAACCGCTGAATTTGAAGCTTGTTGGTTTATTAAAAATAAGTCACACAACATTTATGTGCAGAGCTGCATGCGCGACTTATTATATGAGCCATATAACATGCTATTATCCAAGATACATTACAAGGGTAACAGCATGGGGATTATAGCTACAGGGGACTCGTGGGAAGTGGGACCGGACATTCCAATTGAGGGAAGGGGTGGAGATGGTGTTGGGTTAGTAAACAATTGACGTTTGATGTATTATTGTTGTTAACTTGTATCAATAATGCAGGTTGCTTTTTATCACGCAGCGAAATTTGATTGTATCCATCGTATTTCCGACCAAAACTCTGTCCATTATTATTTTAACGAGCGGAAGTATTGCTGATGGTTTGTGTTTGGTGAGCAATACAGACATGGCAGTCAGCTGCTCGGATGGCGATGATGACACCTTCAATCAGTACCTCAAATATCGTTACAATTGCCTTCTGTGATTCGCTAACATTTATCAATTAGATAAGCATGCAATCGTTGAATTAGTTAGCACGCATTTGGCAAACATGACGAAGCCATAAGACATGGTTGATTAATATAAGTGTCAGCTAGGCATAAATCGCTGTTATTGTGAGGGCTGATTGCCTAGTTCGATATCTGAATTGGTTCACAATGTCATATTTGCAGACAATCGTTGCTTCGGCAGAGAAAATTTAGCCTTACAAATTAGAAGCAGAAATGGGCGATTCAGACGTCCCCGATGAAGAGAAAAAAGACACCGGCGATGTCACTGCTGTGCCGGGGTCTCACCAAGGTCATCCTGCCCAGGACATAGGGCGGCTACAGAACAATGCTTTGTAAGCAATGTCTTATCGTACTTGTGCACCAGTTCATCGTATATGTGTTGGCATGTAACGAATTTAATCCATACATTTCACCAACAAAATATGTAACCTCTTTTCTTAACAGAAAACAACAGAGCTTAGCAGCAAATAATGCTTTTATTATAACACAGAAGACATGGGATATCACAACGTTTGTGTCTGATGAAATGGGTGTAAGGGTTCATGTTTACTAAGTTGTACCATGTAAGTGTAATTGCTCCTACACAGGAATTGTAAACAAACTACAACTAATTACGACGAGCTGCTGATAATTATTAGAGATACAATTTGATGTAAAGCAGGCCTTATCAAAGGCTGATTACAATATTTTTTAAAAGTTGATGTGGATTGATTCTGAGCTAGAACATATATAGGAGAGCTAGTACGACAGCTGTTTTCTTAAAGATTTTTAGTTAGCCCATATATAAAGATATAACTGGACTTAAGGAAGTAAAGATTATGGTACTATATTATCATCGTGGTCAGTGTTACATCAGAGTTTCTATGAATGTCGAGGCTATAACATATTTGCCACGCACTATGTCATCCTTTATTACATACATTATTATTCCCATCACTACATCCTCTTACAGGTGTTTGTGTGGCTTCTGGCAACCAATGGCAGAAGTGCAAGAATCTATGCGCTGTGTGGCGATTCCGCTAGAGAACAGCCCCATTACAACTGGTTGCTTAACCCAGAAAATTGGTTTCAGACCAATCTGTTAGAAACAACGCGCGCGATAATGATGTACAAAGGGGACGTGTTTTTCTATTATTTACACAGAATTCTGTACGACGGCTTGCAGTCATTGATTACAATTGCATTATACTTATTGTAACTGGTATGACAAAATATATTTGAGCATGGATAAATCAACAATGTCACATGGTTATTTTACAGGCTTTACAGGTACACTGCATACAGATAGTTTGTTCGCTGGTGCTGGGAACAGCTGGGACAATAGAAAAGAGTTCCTTTAATGCCTGCGATGTTACGAGATAACTTCCAAGCACCAGACTACCAACGATTCCTCTACCCTCCGCTTACCTTGGACTTGTCTTGATACATATGGAACCTACTCTGGTGTGCCTCAATGGCTTGTCCTCGAATTGGTCTCACCTCATCTGCACACATTGGAGGCGCTGCTTCTGTCTTGGGCAGGGTTGGCTCATAGCAAACCATCAAGAACTCAGCCAGCAGGCACTAAACATACACTGAAACATAACAGGACTCAAGTCACAGCTTGCACACCAGACTGTCGCTTATAACTCCATGGTAACTGAAATAACTGTCGTTAACAATTTATATATCAGTAAAAATATTCACCAAATGTTGCCTATGTTGCTTTAGTGACAACATACCCCTGAATGACTGAATCCCCAGCTTCTGTTGTCGCCTGTTCTCTTTCCTTAATTTCATTATAAATGGAAGGCAGCCAGTCTCAATCTGTGATACAATGGACCAATTATACGTGACTTATATATATTTGGGATATCAGCACATGTAAATAAATTTAATGACACGCAAATGTAATTCAAAATATACAAACACCGCCATGAAGGAGCACTGTAAAAAGCAACAAATAATTATCAAAAGAATAGTACTTACCTGGCATCCATACGCTCATAGAAGAAGACCAGCATATTGGGGGCGAAGTGGTTGACCAATCTATCGAAGGCTTCAACCGATGAAGTTTGCAAGTCGCCGGACAGTTTGCAAACATCCTGGCAGAGTAGGTGGTTGTTGACCAACTTCTCTAGCTTAACAGCTACATGACTGCCTGTCTGAACGTTAGAGGAAAAGCATAGTAGTTGTGCAACATAATCATGTTAATGTACGTGATAGCTCTGCATAGTGTATTAACTACGTAATACGTCCACGCGACTAGCATATATAAATACAAATATCTCGATATATATATATATATATATATATATATATATATATATATATATATAGATATATATATATATATATATATATATATATATATATATATATATATATTATATATATATATCCAGATATATATATATATATCTTTCTATATATGTATATGCTCTCTTCTCTATATATATATATATATATCTCTTATATATATATTATTTATATATACATATATATATGCATACATATATATATGTGCAATATATATATATGCATGTATATATATATAAATATGCATTTATACATATATATATTTATATATACATGTATATATATTTAAATAGGCATATATATATACATATATATACATATATATATATATATATGTAGGATATATATATATATATATATATATATATATAGATATCTACCATCTATCTATCTCTATATATAAGAGAGAGATCTCTCTCTATATCTATCTCTATCTCTATATCTCTCTCTCTCTATATATATCTCTCTATCTATATATATCTATATATCTATATATCCTCTGCATCATAGTAATGCATACTCGTAATTTTATGTAGGTGCATGGTGGCGCTAAAAAATATAGCTAAGCACTTGGGCATTTTAATGGCTCAGCAAAAGAGGAAAGACAGCTTGTTGTTAGATTTTATCGCAATTATACTTTATGGGAGATGAAATAATTTTGACAACAATTGATATGATTAGAATTACTGGAGACATAAACTGAAGACTTGAACACGCCTTTCAGTGTGACTTATCATGAACGAATTGTCAAAGGAAATGGTCCATGAAAGGTGCATTTACACATCTTATTAATATCACTTATGAACTAATATACTTCGGTATGTGTCATATGACTACGTATTATCATTTGTTAATATAATGATCTAAATGTAGCGCTGAGAGTGATGATCAATTACCGTATGCTTATAGAGATAGCTATTAGGAATTTACAGAAAATATGTGCAATTAAGCAAAAGGGAAAATCAGCCTTAACAACTGAGGATTCAGAATCACGTGTAGTAAATAGGCTGATATAATGCTGATTCTTCAATGACTTTCTCTTTCACGCCACTGTAACACAAATTGACTTTCCCATTCAAATGATTTCGACGAAAATCTTATTTTAACATTCAGAGTTGCATAACAAAATATTTCTCATTGAAAGGTTCGTACTTGCAATCCACTTGTGTGCTCTTGCGCCAGCAACATGACGTATCGACGCAGTAGATTATCGTCCCATCTAAGATTGGAATCTTCTGAGCCTATGTGCGTTATTGTGAATGGATTCGCTCCATAAATGTCATCTTAGCTGTTGCAAATTGCCCTGAGAAAGGAAACCAACACAATGAAATTTGATAAATGTGTACCATGTTTTAAGTGATTCCGTATACTTAGCTAATATTGAGCTGTATACGGCCGGACCGCTTTGAGTCTAAGGTGGATGTAAATCCTGCCATAGAAAGCAAATAATAGGGGCAAAATAAACCAGACGTATAGATCGATCTACTTGGTATTGATAATGTATGAGTGTATGGAAGTAACGGACCAATAGGAATCACAGCGCAATGTTATGGTAATATGATAAATGGATTATCTTCTCCCAGAGGTAAGCAATTGACGAATATTTCAATCTATTGTGTAGGCTGGGATAATCGCAGCATATTGCAATAGTGTTAAATCGTCCGCAGCTAATATCATATTCAGTGTCTGAATGCAACAGTGGAAAATGAAAGTAGTTCATAGCTTATGATAAGTGAATCCTGTAGCATGTAGTATCCTCGTGTGCTGTGTTTAGCGACTCTTTTACTTTATAGCCCGTATAATCGCGGATCTGTTAACCATCCCGTTTGATACCCAAAAGGTATCCTGTGTAATGTGTCAGCTCGAGAACCGCAAGGCGACTATTAATTAAGAAATCCTATGATCCAATAGAAGTAGCTGTCAAGAGCAAGATCACTTTGCTATCGAGGTAGGGTTTGCAAGCTAAATAAATCAGTGTGTCGCATCAGTTACGGACCTCATAATGAATGTATTTGAATGCACCGCCTCTCGTCGCACAATATTTCACACATTAAGATAGGACAATAAAGAAGACAAATATACGGTTACCATATCAGATTCCAGTACCATTCCGCCTTGTCCCCTATCATTGGTCTATATTGCAGCTGGCGTCACAGCTTTATGTTAAGGAACATGTGGCAACATATAAAGGCGTTCAGCTTATTCGCCGTAATTTAATGCACAATTTTGTATGTAATCCTTACCTTAATGGAAAAGTGTAAGTGCCATATATTATTCCACAAATTGGCTTATAGGATAATGTAATAAATAGCTCCATTGCGTTTCTTGGTCTCTTGGCAAATTCAACAGGACTGATATGGGCTTGTGAAATGTTCCCATCGTGGGCAGCAAGATGAATGATGTATGAGTCCAGTCAAGCAAATGATGATAATAACTGCATTTAAACCCTGAGTTTAACCTTATTGTATATTAGTCAAACACTGTAAATTGTTACATCTGATGCAGTGTAAAAAATTTCAAGAGTCGCTAAACACAGCACACGAGGATACAAATGCTACAGGAGTTACTTATCATAAGCTATGAACTACATTCTTTGTGCACCTGTGTAAATGAAGCGCAGAGATATTTTCTGCGCCACCAAAGGTCATATTAGCGTTTCTGTGGGATGGATTGTTTTACGCACCAAAACGAGGCAAAGAAAAGATACATTGTGCCAATCTTATTTGGTCGTATTCAAAACGTCTCATTTCGTTTGAGCAACAGTAGCGTTAAAGTGTTTGTGCTAGCGATTTCGTAGCCTGCATGCAAGTGTTATATACCTTGTTTCAAATTTCATACTGTCCGGACTTATGGCTAGTAACACTCTTTGTGCGCATCTTTGTATTGTAACGGTGTCGTATTCCGGCCTGCTGAAAGAGGTGCAGCCTGGTATTTATTGCCTAAATTGTCCTAGTCATGGGAGACGACACATACTGCAAGCTGTCACACTTAAAGCGTTCAATGTTTAATCATTAAATATCACAATGCTGACACGAAGTATGGGTTGATTTACTGTATATTGGTTATTCTGAGACATAGCTATGTGTGCAATATCCTAATATTGGCACAAATTAATTAGTGATTTACTCGTAATTGGTTAATCGGAGACTTGGCTATGTGTACAGTGCCTATCGGAGCCTTCGAGCCATTACATATAAACCAATGAATTGACAAAGCAACTAAGTCCGGTTAAATAACTGCATCTAGCTCTTTCGTTTTGCCCATCAGGTAAATGTCAGCCAAACAAAGGTCATGGCATATTTCCCTTCATGTAATGAATAGTTTAGCCAACCAATTTGTGCCAATGTTAAGGTGAAAATCGACATATGTGCTTCGTCGGTAATGGCATCATAAAACTAGCGCATTACAATCCGCCACACTGCCCAGTACTGTAATACACGAGAGGACCTAAATATGTACGGACTTGATGGGCTGCATCAATCTCTACGGTTGGTTACATTGTCTATGATAAGCTTATAGTTATAATGATGAGTGGTGTTCACAAAGTATAATGAAAAGTCGAACGGAAAATCCATTAATCATGCCGTCATTGTGGATTCAATCATTCCATATCGATTTAGACAATGATTTCAAATAGTGCTGGTGGGCATGATCGATGCTTCGCTACTGATTGAAATTCGTTATCATGAGGGCAACGTCCGATTTAGTCTAATACATTGTGCCCTAACAAGCAATTTACAACATGCAATTATGTTACATAGATGTATTTACGCGATCCCATATGCGTGAACGGGGCAATGGTTGGACAGATGATTTACAACATACAATGATTTACAATAAGAAGTTGTTACACACACAACCACACACCCGCACATACACACACACACACACACACACACACACACACAACCACACACACACACACATACTAACGCACACACTACACATAAGATCCATTGCTCGCCGCCATTTGATTACTATTTAAGTAGTGTTGAAACATAATTAAAACCCGTTGTCTTTGAAATGCAAATCAAGTTTGCTTTTATTTTAGTTCAGTGGCTGGTAAATTATAACATGGGTTAACAACGATATGTTTCTTCTTAGTTCTGTCATTGCCATGGTTTCTGTTCCGGTTGTAAGAATATCCACGTAGTCTTAAGTTTTCAGGCCTAACAATGTAAATTTTTGTTAGTAACCTAGCTACAAGCTTAATTGCACGCCTTTGCACCTTTTCATATATAACTGTGCGACGTTGACATCCTTTGATTGTGGCTGCTTTTGTGCGAATTGTGATGAAATAGCTGAGAATGTGATAGTTTGCTTACGATTGAATAAATCCTGAATCTATATCGCTTTCTGAAAGCGACGTCAATAATTAGCCTGGCTTTACATGATATACCCAAAATTTTTGGCATAGTTGAATGAATGGGTAATGCAACAACAGCGAAAACACTGTTGATATTTGTTTAGCGGTTTGGAAATGGGTGATAATATAACAGAGAGAACAATTACAGTAGCTTTTGCATAGTGCTCAAGGTGATCCTTTTACATTTCCCTGTTATCAACTTGGCTACCTTCTGATGTTCTAATATATCCTCCCTATTGCACTTTGTGGCCGTAATAAAGCAACATACTACAACCATACTAGCTAATGCAACACTCAATCACAACAGTTATGGCTCAATAAATAAGAAAAGGACTTCAATCTAAAATTTACAATATTTTACTTAGCGATCAATCATCCTAATTGCATAGTCTCAGATAATCGTTAAAAGTACTAAGCAAAGATTCTGTTTGTGATACCCCTCATGTCGCCTTCACCCTTCATACCGGATAAATGTACGGTCAAGACCTCGGTATATATACAAATATATATGACAAAAATATATGTGCGACAGACACGACGTATGATGACGAGTGAACACCCTATGTCTCGGGCGCAGAATTAGCCCAACTTAACCCGTTAGAAGAGAAATGTCCTTGTGGGTAACTTGAGCCAAACTGACCCAATAGAAAAATTGTACCGCGGACTCAATTATATAATGACAAGTCATTCTAACCGCGAAGAGCATTACAACTAGCCTAGAAGATGCAGTCAACGCTGTCGCGAATAATGCTTTTATTGACAGAGCCTCAAAATGTAATATTGCAGTCCCTCTTTGCAACCCCTAATACTTATGGTGTTACTCCTATTTGAATGCACCCAGCGATGTATGGCTCACGATTCTTGAATCACGGATATTACATCCTCAATCATTCTTATACAGGCTACGAATAGGACGCAAAATACGTCGACAGTGCGAGTACGTAGTGATGTTCAACTGCAGACTGGATAACCTGACTTTACTGCGACAGACGCTAATGCCACCAAGCGGCAACATTGACAATTACTTGGTTAGATATTTGCACATTAACACAAAATAAGCCCCCGGATCTTTTCAAACATACGCCTCTTTGTTCAAGCAATGATTATTCGTATTGAATTTTGTACTAGGTCTGTTAAGCAGGAGTTTCAATCGTCATCGTAACGTCCGATGGTGTATCCCTTTCAATCAGTTTTATTATTATTATTTGGCTTTAAGTGGAAAGAAACGATAGCAATCGTAGAAAATTTGGCAAAACAAATTATGTTACATTGATCATATGACAACCACCCTGCAAATGATTCGAAGTGTTTCGGAAATCAATGTTTTGTTGTTTCTTACTGCCAACCTGTAATTCTATAGCCAACAAAAGCCTGACAATTTCGATCAATGGTCAGCAAATGTGCACTTTATTCAGTTGGTAGCGAATCAAAATGTTATATGAATATAGGTGCATGGGTGCAACATGTACTTACATTAAACGTGCGTATTCCTTTAGAAATGCAGACCTACTGGCTTGTGCCCTTTATTGCGTTACCTAAAAAGACGATGATGTATCTAAAAGTTGCGGTGAATCAGGTGCAAGCTTAGCAGTTTATTTGTTATGTATATTTTCTTATATTTTTGGTGACTAATAGGGCACGTTTACTTGTTTGAATTCAAGACCACAAGCAAACTTCGAAAGGAAAAATCTCCGAAAGTAAAATGATAACCAATTATTTATTATGTGAGCAATAAGTATTCATGAGCCTTTTATGAGATCCGTTCTAAATCAAGACACGATAGTCACTTAAGAACCAAGTATTGACCAACATCATAGGAGTCTGACCGGCGTGTTCTTGACTCAAGTTGCCGATTTGAAAATGCATTTCAGTTAATGCATGTGAATTGCGTAATTGTGTGTCATACCATAAGCTATTCCTTAAGTGTTCGAAAAAAAGTTATAACATATTGACAGGGATGTATGTCACGACAAACTGGTTGTACACATTTTTACCATATTCAATAAGCGATTGATTTGATGTAATGAGGTGCGTCCGCAGTGTATTTATTCGTAGGTTCTTAGTATAGAAATAAAGCAGAGATGGACAGATGGTTAATATGAGAACACTTGAGTATAACGGTAAGCCATAGTCTTTTGAATACTTCAGTATATTCATCGTGATTCATGAAGGCGTAACATTGATAACATGTTTGATCGTTTGCATTGCCGCCCGACGTAATCGGTTTCACCAGAATCATTGCTGCTAGCGCCATCTTGGAGTGATATGATGATGTCGTTGATGCGAAGCAACATCTAAAACCTCATCCGGATATATCACATAAATCCTAACGATTAATTCCACCTACAACAACGAGATATAATATTCAAAGCGTGTGCAAATACAACCTACAACATTGTGGCTGGAGAAGATTCATATCGTACACTGCAACCGAATTGCAGTGTTTTGTAGCCAATAAAGGCCCGTATTTAGATTAAAATAACATGACATTCTAAAATTTACGAGTATCTTTAGCGTACATAAACAGATTACATCCCTGCACTGCCAAAATTGGGCGTTGATGTGAAGTACTGCCCAAGAGGGGAGACGACATATCACACAGTTTGACGGGCGTATCTTACATTGGACGCAAATAGATAATATTATACCTATCAAATTAGTGTAAGAAACAGTTAAACAGATATGTTTTATTTGGCTATAATTTATAGCGATCGATAAACTATTCTTTATCAATTCTAGTCAAAACAAAAACAATTGCTTAACGTAATATTCTCCAATAGTTTCACATCATGTCATTGAGACACTTGCCGTACGAAATAATTTGGCTATTTGATCTATAAAATTTGAAACTAACCTTTTTATGCGCAATTCCTTATGTGTTCCGAGTACAAGATTTGTTATTGGACGAATAAAGGCTACGCAGCGAGTTTTAATAAAATTGATTGAATGGGATATATAAATATATATATATATATATATATATATATATATATATATATATATATATATATATATATATATATATATCTATATATATATATATATGTGTGTGTGTGTGTATATATGTATATATATACATATATATATCTATATATATAAATGTACATATATATCTATATATATACATATATATATATATATATATATATATATATATATATATATATATATATATATATCTATATATATATATATACATATATATATATATATATACATATATATATGTGTGTGTGACAGTGCGTGCGGTGCAGCGTCTATAAGTTATATATTGTCAAGAAATTCAATAAACATGCATCCTTTTTAAACTTGCTGGTCGATTTTCCTGACGCGGACAATGCGTTCCAAGCCGCATCACCTTTAGCAGGCCAAAATACGACAAGCGTGACAACAAAAGGGTGCGCACAAAGAGTGTAATTCGCCACTTTTCCGGATAGGAAAACAGTCTGAATTTAATAACATAACGATGGCAAATAGTTGGTTTGTGCATGTTTAAAATCACTTTGTTAATATTTAGTCTCATAAAAGGCATAACACCGGTGGGCCATCGGTGGCTGCCACCGGCTGGCACAGCCGCCGATGGCCCGCCGGTGGCCCATCAGCGTTGTGCTATCTGGGATATAACATGATATTATCCCAGTTAAATTACAAGGATGACAGCATGGGGATTATAGCTACAGGGGACTCGAGGGAAGAGGAGCAGGAGTTTCCAATTAAGGGGAGGGACGGAGATAAGGTTGGATTAGAACAATTGACGCTTGACGTATTAATTTTATTATTGTGGGTAACTTGTATCAATAATGCAGGTTGCTTTTTATTACGCAGCGAGATTTGATTGTATCCGTCGTCTTTCCGATCAACATTCTGTCAATTATCATTGCAACGAGCGGACGTATTGCTGATGGTTTGTTTCTAGTGTGAAATGTAGACATAGCAGTCGGCTGCTCGGATAGTGATGACGCCATTACTCATGGGAATCTATTGTAGCTCATTTCATCATTTACATACGAGTTAATATAGTCGTTAAAGTATTGCCCTGATATGAGATGATTATCAGTGATGCAGGATCAACCGCTTATACAGTGATCGCGACTGTAGATGAACAAAACATGAGAGTAAATGGTCTACACACAGACACAATACAAGTAATTTACAATTGACCTACTAAGCTTAAATGATATGTTGTCGTAACAACACATCATTGGTGCAAAGACAGGGCAACAGACACACACAAAATAATGCCTTAAACGGTGTTTTTTTTATCCATCGTTGCATTCAGACGTTAAATATAATATAAACTATGGGCGATTTGACATTGTTTTAATATGCTGCTACTACCCTAGGCTACACACTAGATCGGCAATTTTCGTCCATTTGCTCACCACTGGGTGAAGAAAATCCATTGATCACATTACTTCAACATTGCGCTGTGATTCCTATTCGATTGTTACTTCCATGCACTCTTACGCTATCAATACCAAATAGATGGATCTTGACGTCTTGTTTGATTCGCCCCTATTATATGCTTTCTATGGCAGAATTTACCTCCACATTAGACTCAAAGCGGTCCGCTCATATACAGCTCAATATTAGCTCAGTATACGGATTCACTCAAAACATGGTACACATTTATCAAATTTCATTGTGTTGGTTTCCTTTCTCAGGGCGATTTGCAACAGCTCTGATGACATTTATGGAGCGAATCCATTCACAATAACGCACATAACCTCTTAGAAGATTCCAATCTTAGATGGGACGACAATGTACTGCGTCAATACGTCATGTTGCTGACAAAAGAATACGCACGTGGATTGCATGTAAGAGCCTCTCAATGAGGCATATATTGTTAAACAACTCTGAATTTTAAAATACGATTTGCTTCGAAATCATTCGAATTAGAAAGTCAATTTTTGTTAAAGTGGCGGGAGCGAGAGAGCAATAGACGTCAATGACGAATCGGCTTTATATCAGCCTATTTATTATTCCGCGATTCTGAATCCTCGGTTATTAAGGCTGACTTCAGGAAATTTTCTCCTTGTGTAATTGCACATATTTTCTGTTAATTCCTAATAGCTATCTCTATAAGAATACGGTAATTGGTCGTTTCTCTAAGAGCTACATTTAGTTCATTATATCAACAAATGATAATACGTAGTAATATGACACATACCAAAGTATATTAGTTCATAAGTGATAAAGCATCTTGGTCATAAATGATATTTGTAAATGCACCTTTCATGGACCATTTTCGTTAACATTTCATTCATGATTAGTATATGCATACATATATATATATATATATATATATATATATATATATATATATATATATATATATATATATATAAACACGCACACACACATATATATATATATATATATATATATATATATATATATATATATATATATATATATATATATTTAATGCATATACATATATATATATAGTCGAGTACCGACATGACGTGTACTTTATAGCCCATATTATCGCGGATCTGCTAGCCATCCTATTTATTACCCTAAAGGTATCCTGTGTAGTAAGTGGTAAGCGCGCGAATTGCAAGGCGACTATTAATTAAGGAATCCTATGATCAAAACGAAGTAGCTGTTAAGAGCACAATCACTTTAAGGTTTGCAAGCTAAATAAATCATTGAATAGCATTAGTTACGGGCCTCATCATGAATGTCATACAGTATTCCACAAACTGGCTTATTGGATAACGTAATTAGTAGCTGCATTGCGTTTTTCGGCCTCTTGACAAATTCAACAGGACTGATATGGGCTAGTGAAATGTTCTCGTCGTGGGCCGCAAGATAAACGTTCTGCTATGTATGACTCAAATCAAGCAAATGGCGATAATAACTACATTTAAACCCTGAGTTTAGGCTAAGGTATTGTATATTAGGCTTACATTGCAAATTGTTACATCTGAAGCGGTGTCAAAAATTACAAGAGTCGCTAAATAGAGAACACGAGGATGCAGATGCTACAGGAGTCACTTTTCACGTATATAGCGACGACTTCAATGAACTAACAGGCACAGGTTGTTCATAACAAAAAGCCCTTACCTTATTCTAAGCAGACCGAATAAGGGAAGCATGCGACAAGCTACGCGACAACAAAACACAACCACAACTGCGGATTTGTGCTGCAGCAAAGAGGTGCTTCCGGAAAGTTTCGAAGCTGAAAAATATAATCAAAACGAACTAGTGTTTATTAAACACGCCGAACTAGACAGGCTACAAATCAAATGAGGGGTCCTAAATCACCTTCACTTCCAATACCAGTACACAACAAGGATGTAAATAATGTGCACCATTCGGCATGTTCAGGGGTAGATAACCTCCGTTCAATCCACTGTTTGTTTGCAACATTGAATACAGGAGTTTTTCATGGACAAGCAAGAAGAACTGTTTATGTGGTGGGGAAACCTAAATTAACACAACGGGTTTGTTTCATAATGGCTAGGGTTTACTGTACTGCCCTCGGTTATCACGAAGTTGTGGTATAGTCTAGTAAAGAGATAAAACATTACGATCTTATCAACGTAACCAGCATTGATACCTTCGTTATTAATCATATTATCAGCAATGTATAGGCCTCCTCTCCAGAGCTGCCCGCGGGTTAATACAATTCGCTGCGAGTGTATGTTGAGAATAAAATAAGGGTTGCATCAGCCTTTTTTGGGCTAGTGAACGCAGTGTTTCTCCAACATGATTACTGTAACTTTCGCATAGTGCTCAAGGTGATGCTTTTAACTGTTATTAAATAATCAACAAAATAGACGGCTGATTTCCAACAACAGCCATTATTTTGACGTTCTAAATTTACATTGTTGCAGCCTATTGTGATCGACAGTTGACGACGTGATTTGCGTTTGTAAAACATACACAGCGGCAAAAGATAAAGTGCCTGCACGTCTAACGAGGTGGGAGTTGTTTTGATTCTACGGTAACTGAGGCATAACAGTCGATTAAAATACCTTAATGAATATTGTACACATGTGTGAGTTATGCCATATTATCCTATAATGAGCCGAAAACATGGGCACACAATACACATGTAGTAAGGTTTTTATTGATGGTTAAGACCTGGAGAGTGTTATCCGCTATAATTGTGCACCCATGTTACAATAAGGACAATTACGCTTGTATCTATCATTTCTGTCATCTCGCGCTCCATGAGCACAAAACGCAACAAACATCACAGCTACTGTATTAAGCTTATCTAGGCAATCATTGAACCAATACTGATGAGATCAGTACCGATAGTCTATTAATGAATGACCTTTCAATGACCTTGAGTTTCGAGAAAGATGTGTCATACGGCGACAGAAACATTTCGGTTTCTGAGTTTCCTATCGTTATTTTTTTGGCAGAATTCGACATGGCTTCGTTTGTTCACTCAGTAATAGCGAAACTGGCCTAATAATTGATCGCGGCCAAGTATGTTAAAGTATGAAACAAACAAAATATTGTTGTAAGTGTTATACCACCCCATGCGACTTCTGCTTAATGTGTTGGGAGGAGGCGATGAACGATCGTCTCTCTGTCATAATCCCCGAACCATTTCCTTTAAGATGGGCCATTTACATTTCCTCTAGGCAACTATACAACGCTCGGTCGGCGCGTGCAAGTCGAATAATCCTAGTGGCGATTAAACTTTTTGTAGCACAACGCTCATTAGGAATGCTTGTCAACATGCAGCGTCATGTAATTAAAGCACTAACATTAGACAAAGAATAAAACTAATTATGCTACACTGAGAATGTTTCAGAGATTTTCGAAAGTAAATGGTTTGGTCTTTCTTACTTAATGACATCCAGCAATTGAATAGCCATTTCTTTGAGAATAAAGAAATTCAACACCTGCCTACAGTTTATCAACCTTCAACATCAAAACCACTGTGATATATATTGCACATTATTCAAGTAGTAGCAAAACAAAGTGTTATATGGATAGAGGTGCATGAATGGATGATATACTAAAATTAAACCTACGTGAAAAACGTTCGTGTATCTAATAGTTGTAAGGAAGCAGGTGCAAAATGAACCGTTTCTTTGTTATGTAAAGATGTGTATGCTATCCCGTGTCTATAGTCATTAGGGCACGTAAACTTTCGATTATAAACAGCATACAAATTTTAAAATAAAACCCAGTTATTTGATAGGAGAGCAATTCCTATTCCTGAGCCTTTTATGGGTTACTTTTTCTCGCATCCGTTCTAAATGAAGACATGATCATCACTAAAGATCATGCATCGTCAAACCGCAACTTTGGACTAATTACACATCAAAATAGCATCATTTGAATTAATCGGCCCTCATAATGCCATGTTGTAGACGCAGTTGCCAATGTTAAATGCATTTAGTTTACACCTGAATTGACTGGCACGCAAAGAATAATGATTTCACCCTCGGCATTTATGCTCTTGCAGAATATGGTATATATTACGGGCGTAAGTGAACACCAGTACAATAGCTTAAATGTATTGCCATAAAATGACTGCGTCAATTTGTTTTAACCTGTGTATGCCAAACCATCGTTGTTACCACATCATCATACATTATATATGTTATTTCAGCTAATCATCACTCATTTGAACCTGTTTTGCTTCATAATACAAGTACTTGAGTTGTACTCTGAATGTTTGCATTCGTTAAGCCTGACGTCAAAAAACTGCTATGTGTACTGCATAATGTAATTCGCGCTGCGCATGAAAGTTTCCATGTGATGTCAAGCACGCAATACAAAATCTGTCTAAGACATTACGTGTCAGTTGATAAAAACGAAGTGACAAAATATGGCTCCGGATATTAACTCCAATCATATTAAATCACCTGTCTGTATCAGGTTCCTTTTAAGGCCCATGTCGCTTGTTTAAACACAGCAGTGCTATACATGGGAGATTTATGTGTGAACTAGCCATGGTAAACTTCTGTTATTTTAAGGTACGATGTTAATACGGAATCTACTCAGTTCATATCCGGTATTAACAACAGTAGCGTAACGTAACGTGATCATAAGTGCACTTATGGAGCGAGACAAAATGCGGAACTGCAATCCATATGAATAAGGATATATTTTGTAGCATCAGCGACGTTCTCGAGGCAACACAATAGTAGATAAGTGCCATATGCAGTGTTCAGACTGCCATTAAATTGATTGCATAGTCCTGCGTTGAGCTGAAGCTATCTGCTATTAGGTCGAATGAATCACGACTAGGATGTGTATGAAGCCATTCATTATGCTGCTCAACGAAATAAAATGAAAGCGTGTTTTTCCTCTGTATATTTAAGTGTTCACTGCCTTTGGCATAATCGCATGATATTTCAGTGATGTTTCAAGCGATTGCTATTATTCTTATACTGACAATAGGAGAGACCTCAGGTGTATTTTACATTGTCATGAAACTTTCTAGTCACGTGCAAAGTCTATTGAAAATACTGGCAACAACTAACATAGTCACTACACTTACAAACACTTCCGTGCAAATATCTGTATTAACACCGCCCATCAGTGAGTGAAAAGACGATCCAGGGATCGGAGGACACTATATAGACGCTCTAAAAGACCCATATCAAGTAAAAGCTTGTACCGGATAAGATTCGGATGCAATGGAATATTTTTACAGCAGGCATAAATGTGTTCTGCTTATTCACATTCTGGCGTTCTGCTAACTATAAGATGCAGCAAGTCCCCACACCTCGATACCGGGCATTGGTTCTTTTTCTGGAATGTACACATTTGGATTTGATACCTATAGTGTACTAATTAGGTACGATGTTCATTCTCATTTTCACATCATTTACACATACGGCCTTGCTATACCATTGCTCCTATGCTATATAACCATATATATATATATATATATATCCGACCCTATCGTATATAATGCATATATATATATATATTATGAGCAATTAACCTATATATATATATATATATATATATATATATATATATATATATATATATATATATATATATATATATATATATATATATATATATATATAGCTTATATACCTTAAACCAATAGGTTAATTGCTCATGCAGGGACTTTTTGTGTTGCAAATTAAACATATTCGTAACAAGCATTAATAATCTGATTCACGGTGTTCCCTCCATGTGTTTAATTTGAGGCCAATTGTCAAGAGAATCCCATCGAATATTTTTGTACACTGCTTTATTGTGAGCCTAGATACCAGAAATCTAAGCTTCAAAATTGTCAATTGATTACATGCAATACAGGATGCATATCAGGCGATATTGTGTCATGCAAATCACAGACTTGTAACGATAAATTGTGAGCCCTATGTGGAAGCTATTGTTCAACTCGTGGGGTGGGGGCAGATCAAGGCTTATTAAACTCATCAGAGTCATCCGCCAATAAATCCGTATTATGCCTAAAACGTATTATCAGAACGAAATGGACACGTCGTACAATGCGGTCTGATAACATCGCAGTGAGAAACAAATCAACTGCTGCGTTAATACCGCGGATATCTTGTTATACTTCAGAAGATATGGGTTGCTGCCGAAATAAGACGACAAGGCGTTATACGCAGGGATGGAATGCCTTTGCTTTATGAGCGCAGCTGAATGAATGACATGGCCCTTTAACTATATTAGATCATAATATTATTTGTATAGCATATCTAGCGTAAGACAATTTTTTGCGCATACAATGCTGATGAGTAACATGTGTGTGTGCCACGGCACCAGATATACTGACGGTAGTGGTATAACTCACAGCAAGACGGCTAATTGATAGAGTCCGGTTTGTCGAATGCAATTAATATCACAGTAACAACATAAATGACCATGGCAAGTGTGCTGAAAGTCATCGATTGATAGATGGAAATGATCCGAGGAAAGCACCCACGACTCCCGACATGTGTGCCACAATCATAATCCAACGCCTTAGAAGCGACTTTGGCCTGAGTAAAAGTGTTCGTTACATATAAAAGTATGTTCGTTGTACATTATTGTTGCTTATTTGTTTTGTCTTCAGAATTAATCAATCCTCGTTGACGTGGCGTACAGTTAATTGTTATGCCTTAGTTAACTCTCCTCCCTAGACATATGGTGCTCTCCTAATTACAAGCTTTAACAAGCGCCTTGGTACTTGACATTTCGCAATGGTAGGCGCTATGATGACTTTTGCCGCCAAGTTGACAATAAAACATCAATTAATGCCTGTACTATGTGTCACCTTCATTTACAATAGATGAAGTTTGGAGCACCAGTTGAGGTATGACCACAAGCATAACTAAGGGTACCGAATGGCATCACTGAAGAACATGCAAAGCGTTCTGTTCGGGTACCTCACTAGAATGAGCTGAAAAATCATCAGGCAAGCAAAATGACAAGCCGCGTTACAAACTAGGCTGACATGGATATATAATACTCGTAATGCGGATACATAACATTGGTTCAACTGTAATCAAGCCCAGCATCGTCGTCAAGCGTGACGTGCTGTTCAAGGACTAATGGCATTGGGGAACATAAATGTTTGTAACCACTGAAGGACATAATGTTTCATCATTTGCTGACAAAGTTGTTCTTGTCCTGTTCTACATCTTGCGCGGTACGTGCTGATCACATATTCTGAGTAGCATAGTAGCAAGAAAAGCATAATTCATACATTCCCACAAGTGTATTTTCAGTATATTATCGAGCTTCCGATGTGATATAATGGTTTAACTCATTGATTCGTTTGATTAGTATAAGCAGCCTTGCACATGATTGATCACACAGTGTGCTACAACCAGCAATAATTTTTACCTACTTATCTACAAGCATTGCATCTATTGATCATATGTGGAATTATTTGTCAACACAAGATGGTGAACATATATTTACAACCTATGCAATCTTTACCAATACCATGATGTCACACATCCTACAATGTTTGATATTACAGATGTAGAGTCAATGATTACTCGAGAACCAGTAGCTCCTGAATACACGTGTCGATTATAGCTAGTCGATATTTAAGCACATTGTTTATGAATCTGTCGATACCTTATAGTGTTATCAACATCAGCAAAACTATTAATTGAACATAAAGCCAATGCATTGCGATCGTGGGCGATAAGCGGTTGCATTTGAGCAATGCAATGGTTAATTATTCTGTAAAAAGACACTGAGAAGTAGACTGTATGCGAAACGCAGATAATAGAATAGAATAAAACCCATGCCTTTAAATTGATGAGGGTTTGATATTATTTTATAATCCTCATGGCAAGACATGATGCACCTTTTACCGCCACATTGATTCATCTGGTACAATAACCTGGAGGATTGAGGTTTGACTAGGGGGAGGGAATTAGGTAGGGGAAAGCTGTGGCAAATATAAGTACTCTATAAAACGCTTGGTCTGTGCTAGCCGCGAAAGGCTACCTTCTGATGTTCAAATATATCCTCTCTATTTCACTTTGTGGCTTTATTGAAGTAGCATGCAGCAACCATACTAGCTACAGCAACACTCAATCACAACAGTTATGGCTCAATAAATAAGAAAATGACTTCAATCTAAAATTTATAATAGTTCACTTAGCAATCAATCATCGCAATTGCATAGCCTCAGATAATCGTTAAAAGTACTAAGTAAAGATGTTGCTTGTAATACCCCTCATGCCGCCTCCACCCTTTATACCGGATCAATGTAAAGTCAAGACCTCGGTATATATTTAAATTACAAAAAATATATGTGTGACAGACACGACATATCCTGATGTATGACCACCCTATGTCTCGTGCGCAGAATTAGCCCAACTAAACCCGTTAGTAGCGAAGTGTCCTTGTGGGTAACATGAGCCAAACTGAACCAATGGAAAAAGAGACATTGTACCGCGGATCTCATTATATAATGACAACTCATTCTAACCTCGAAGAGCATAACCGCTGCAGTCCACGCTGTCGCGAACAATGCTTTTACGACAGAGCTTCAGAGAATCACGGATGTTACAACCTCAGCCATTCTTATAGAGGCTACGAATAAGACACAAAAACGTCTACAGTGCGAGTACGTAGTGATGTTCAAGTGCAGACTGGACAACCTGATGTTACTGCTACAGACGCTCATGCCACCAAGCGAAACACTGGAAATTATTTGGTAAGCTATTTGCACATTAACACAAAATAAGCCCCCGGATCATTATACACATTCGCCTCTTTGTATTGATTTTTGTACTAGGTCTGTTAAGCAGGAGTTGCATTCGTCATCGTAACTTCCTATCGTGAGACACACTGGTTTATTAATTTTATTAACACGCGCCGCTAAGCCTTTATTCGTCCAATAACAATCTTTAACTCGAAACACATCAATAATTACGCATGAAAAGCTCAGTTTTAAATTTGATAGATCAAATAGCCAAATTATGCTAATTGATATTACATGTGGTATGGCAAGTGTCTCAATGACATGATGTGAAACTATTGGCGGATATTATCTTAAGTAATTGTTTTTGTTTTGATTCTAAACTTAGAATTGATAAAAATTAGTTTATCGATCGTTATAAATGACAGCCAAATGACACATATCTGATTACCTGTTTATTACACCAAAATGATAGGTATAATATTATCTATTTGCGGCCGATGTAAGATACGCCCGTTTTGTCGTTGGGGCGAACTGTTTGATATATCGTCTCCCCTCGTTGGCAGTACTTTCACATCAATGTCCAATTTTGGCAGAGATGTCATCTGTTTATTTACGCTCAGGTTACTCGCAAATTTTAGAATGTCAGTTATGTTAATCTAAATACAGGCCTTTATTGGCTACAAAATATAGACAACTGGAATTCGGTTGCAGTGTACGATAGGAATCTGCTCCTGCCACAATGTTTTAGGTTGTATTTGCACACGTTTTGAAAATAATATCTCGTCGTTGTAGGTGAAATTAATCATTGAGTTTTATGTGATATATCCGGATGAGGCTTTATATGTTGCGTCGTATCAAAGACAACATCATATTAACTCCAGGATGGCGCTAACAGCAATGATTCTGGGGAAACCGATTACGTCGGACGACAATGCAAACGATCAAACATTTTATTCATTTAACTCCTGCATGAATCAATATGAATATACTGAAGCATTCAAAAGACCATGGCTTACCGTAATACTCATGTGTTCTCATATTTACCATCTGTCAAATATTATGTAATAAGAGTAATCTTGAGCGACCAAGCAAAAATTACAATAGTACTTCTTTATTAGGGACGTTGATGTGCATACTCATAGCCCGGCTTGGTTGCGTGCACCTTATTTGTAACTAACAGGGAAATACAACGAATTCCGAACCAAATTAAGCCCTTCGTGGTAGTATGAGGGTTTTTAAGTATGCGCGAATTCTCGGGCTATTGGCGTAGAACCGGAACTTACATTGTCATAGCATAGTTTCATTGCAAGAACGGTTCCCTCATGTAGGACTAGTTTGATTGGAGAGAAAATCTAAGTAGGGAAATATAAAATATTTTAGCGATCAGGCATCAAATTCTACGGAGATTAAAAAGTAAATATATATATATATATATATATATATATATATATATATATATATATATATATATATATATATATATATTTATATTTATACATATATATATATATATATATATATCTATATATATATATAATTATATATATATATTTATATATATGTATATATATACAAACATTATATATATGTAGATACATACAAATAAATATATACATATATCAATATTGTATATATATATTTATGTACATCAATATGCATATATATGTATATCGATATCAATCTATGTATTAACATATATGTATATATATATATATATATATATATATATATATATATATATATATATATATATATATATATATTTACATAAATATATATATATATATATATATATATATGTGTGTGTGTATATTATATATATTTATCTTTATATATATATTGTTTGCATATATATATATACTTGTATATATATGAATATATAAATATGCGTACATTAATATATATCACACATACATTTGTATATACGTATTTATATATATCATATGTACATTCATATTTATATATCTATGTTTATAATCAACTATATGTATATATATATATATAAATATATATATATATATATATATATATGTATTTATATGTTGTTCACATATATATTTTATATATATTTATATATATTATATATATTTATATATATATTTGAATATATATAAATATATTTATATATATATATTTTATATATAAACATGTAAATATACATGTATATATATAAATATATATAAAATATTTATAGATATATATATATATATATATCTATATATGTATGTTTATTTATATATATATACATATATGTATATATATATATATATATATATATATATATGTTTCATATATGAATAAATATGAAAATATATACGTATATATATATCATATATACATATGTATATATACATTTATATATATGTTTATATATATATTTATTTATATATATCTTATGTCCATGTAAATATATGTATATATATTATATATGTATGTATATATATAATATATATATATATATATATATAAATTCATATGTATATATATATATTTATATATATAGATATGTATATATTATATATATTTATTTATATATATATATTTGTTGCATATATGAATATTTATGTATATATATGTGAGTATATATATGTGTATATATCTATATATATATATCATGCGTATATATATATATATATATATATATATATATCATATATATTACATGTATATATATATATAAATAAATGTATATATATATTGATATATCTGTGTATATTATCAAATATATGTATATATATAATATATATAAATATATATTTATATATATTTATTTATATATAAATATATATATATATATATATATATATATATGTATATATACACATTTGTAAATATATATATATTTATATATATATATATATATTTATATATGTATACATGTATATATATGTATATATATGTGATATATATCATATTTATAGCTATATGTATATATATATTTATATATATATTTGTATATGTATGTATATAATCATATATACATATGTATATATATATATATATATATATATATATATATGTCTATATTTATATATATCATATATAATTGGTTATGTATATATTTATATATCATATGTACATGTATATATATATATATATATACATATTTTATATATAGTTATATACCTATGTGTATAATATATATTTTATATAAATAAATATATATTTATATAAATATATATTTATATATATTGTCATATATACATTTATATATATTTATATATATATATATTTATTCATAGATGCATATATATATGTGTACATATATATATATTTATATATAATTTATATATTCATGTATATATATATATATATATATATATATATATATATATATATATTTATGTATATATAATAATATTTGTAGATATATGTATATATATATTTATATATGTATATATATGTATGTGTATATATATCTATATATGTTTTTAAATATATATATATATATGTATATATATATAATGTGTTATATATATATATATTAATATATATATCCACATATATATATAAATATATATTTAAATCAGTATAAATACATATGTGTGGTTGTGGATGCGTGTGTTGAAGGTTTTGTGTGGGCCTGTGTTTTTTCAGGTCGCTGTGACATGTTAACTTCCTACCAAATTGTAACGTGAGAAAACGATATACTACAGAGTCTATGTGAAAGGGCTATGTCGTTTCATGCAAGGTTAGTTGTGCTACCCAGTGAGGGGCCACCACGATTTTGTACCGATTTTTAGCCCCTTACGCGCCCCGTACAGCCCATGGCCAAACGTATAATATGCGCAACTTTCAGACCCGGGCTCTTTCCGGGTTTTAGCCCGCAGAAGGTCCGTTAGCAGTATTGCAGTGCCCTTGTGAGGCCTATGCGCAGTCAGCATGGTTTTGTATGGCTGTCAACGGGCCCGTAGAAAACAATATAATAGTGCGCGTATTAGATATTTCGTGTGGGGCGTTATTTGTTACGCGATTCCAAAAGGCCACTGACCCGTACTGCCCTCAAAGCATTGTGAGTGGTGCAAATATTTCTCTGGCATTTTAATGAAAATGCAAAATAATGAGCCCAGTTGTTTGTTTATAGTTTGAGAACAGCATTTTTAAGGCGTGTGTGTCATTCTATATGGAGGGAGAAATTACTTGAACCCCATTCAAAACATAATGGAAGCACATTATCATGCCTGTACACATATATCGAACGAACTGTTTCTTCCACAAAAAATTGTATCGACACACCTATAATTCCATCACAACGCACGTATATATCCGGCAAGGAATTGCAAATAGCATCCGACCCATACATAAATAAAGTACCACTATCTCATCAAATTCATCTGGCATGTCATTTCGTGTGTCTCATCGATGCATGGGGTATCATATACAGAATGAATAAATGTGTGTTGATGTCATGCCAAAGCGACTTAACACACTGTTTCGTGAGCTCATAACATATTTAACGAACGTTGAGTGTTCTCCGTATTTCATACATTATTATTGTTCGCCAAGACCATAGACGATGTCTTATGCGACCCACAAATATCAATTCCCAATATTGGGTATTGCTTGTTACCATACATTCTTAGATTCAAAGACGCATGGAGTGCACTCCTCCAGCGTAACTACTGTCGCAGTGCTGCCTCGCGGTTGCCTTACTTATAAACTATAGGGGCAATAAACACCCATGTCTTTATACCTCAAATCAAGTGAGCGGTTCATGCCGTAGATACATTGTATAAGGCCTTTTGTGGGTCCGCCAGTGGTAATACGGGTCAGTCGTTAAATGCTTAATGTAATTAAAGGGCATGGCTGGCATTGCAGTGCACATAACCGTGGCTGAAACGTGTGTTTTATTGCATTCCCGTCCGCAAATTTGACTCACCGTCATAACATGCTATCAATATTACATTTGACTCCAATCGAGCTTCTACGTTCCTCTACACCCGAAACCTTACGACTGACTGCCATTGAAAACTTCTGCATCACCTTTATCATACATATTTATGTACGCAAAGTTATGTGAGTCATTATGTATCAACCGATCATTGACATGCTGTAATGACACTGTCTACACATGTTAGCGCTTGAACAATCATTTCGTTACTTGCCAGCGCTTCTATATATGGTCAATACAACTGTCATTCAAATACAATTGCTCAGGCAATAATCAAACCGTGTTCAATAATCTGGGCATATTTTATTGGATTGCTATTGTGTGGTATAATCGTGGCTACTGGTGAATAAATGGTGCTGATGCATTGCAGTTTGTGGAGGTGAGAACAATTGGATATTGGTCAATAGGTGGCCTGTACAAAAATATATCTTGCAAGCAAAGCTTCACTTTAAAGAACATAAGAGTAATATACACCTTAAAGGAACAGCAGCATAATTAAGCAACTCATATTGCCAAAGTAAGTTGTTTCATACGAAAAAAGCATTTTGCTTATCAATCTGAACCAATAGCATGGCAAATATTATATATATATATATATATATATATATATATATATATATATATATATATATATATATATATATATATATATATATATATACATATATATATATATATGTATATATATATATCTCTCTCTCTATATATATATATCTCTCTTCTATCTCTCTCTCTCTTTCTATCTCTCTCTCTCTCTCTCTCTCTCTCTCTATATATATATATATACATACATATGAACAGTTTTCTATATATATATATATATATATATATATATATATATATAAAAACATATATATATATATACATATATATATATATATCGGTGTTTGATGTACATATATATAAATGTATAGATGCATACATATGTTCATCTCTATATATATATAGTATATAAACACACACATATTTATATATGAACATATATATATGAATGTATGAATATACATATCTAAAAATATATAAATGTTCATACATATATTTATATATCTTATATAAACATAGAGAAATAGATATATGTTTGTATATAGATGTTTATATATATGTATATTTATATATATATATATTAATTTTTAAATGTAAACGTATATATACACACATATATATAGATACTATTTATATATAATATATTGATATATATATATATATATTATATTTATATGCATATATATATATATATGAATATAATTATATACTGCTTGATCAGCCATGCCTATGTTTTTACCTCCAAATGGCAACAATCATATTCGTGACAATATATTGTGGCTGCGACAGTGGATGGTTTCGGAAGATGAAGATATATATTTACTGCGTAATGATCGACAAAGGTAGGGAAGTAATGAGGACCGGTAAACATATGCAGTTAAAGCTGATATTGCGTGTGTACTGCTGCCGAATTTTATAACCATGTCTTCCTTTCATTGTTATTGAATCTAGCCGAATTACGTGTAGATAACCTTTTCTGATTGCTTTGGTTTGCTGCGAATTTCATTCGATGATTCATGGGGGCAATTTATCATAAAAAGCAGAAGGATAGATTTTACTTCCTGCGTTATTTCCTCGTCAGTTCCCCAAACTGCAAATTCAATGTATTCATGCGCAGCACAATGTTTTCGTGGAATATTGTATAAAACGATGCAAGGGGATAGATTTTTAGCATGCATCAATGCGTATGAATTGTGAAATGAAGTCAATCAACTGGCTGTTCCACAATGTCCTATTTTGGAAAGATAGGATTGTTGACTATGGATATGACATATATCAATAATATCTATTGCCAGTAAACATGATAATGGCATGATTGATTTCCAAACAAACAGTATCATGTGTTGGTTAGTCCTGTATGGTTTGACATTGACTTGTAATATCAAACGAAAAGGCTTGTGGCTGGCATATGATATTCAAAAATGTGAACATAAGAGGAAAAGGGGAAAGGGCCTGCGTTATTGGCAGTAACTCAACACTTTTCTTTGCTAGTTTCAGAAACGGGATATTTACGACAGTCGGCAGTGTTAGTCGCGCAGGCTAGTTGCGCATATACGTCTCTGTTTCATTGATCGAATGAAAATCTTAGTGCAAATACCAGCGTTAGCATTTCAGTATGCACAAATACGCGTGATTTTATCCTATGCTGGATTCTGCTTTAATATGCATACTCAAAGGCCGACTGTGTATACGTGTGAAGGCATGGACCTGTAAACACGCCTACGTGGCGTATAGTGACCGTGATTGTTCTCCAAACTAAATATAGCTATGATCTCTTGCAGATATGCATCTCAGTTTTACACTGCTTGAGCCGGGGCTACAAACCAGTTTATCTTCACTTTTATTTGTGCTGAAAATGCAAATAAACCACTGCTCTTGCGCAGAATATTCCCTGACTGATTGTCATTTTAGCGCCATGCTACGTACACATAATATCATAATCGCGATGATGTTATGTTTTATTTACAAAGCCGGAGCTAGGTTGACTCCTGAAGAATGGGTTTTGATTCCTAGGATACCAAACAAACCTAATTCAAGCTCTAACGATGTTTTCCCGGGGGGAATGGATCGTTTATTCCATAGGCACCGTGTCACGAATCGAAGCGAGAAGCTAGTTTGGTTCTGTTAGAGTCCCCGCCATTACTGCGAGTGATGGAAAACAATCCACTGAACTATTGAACATCTGTATTAACCCGCAACGGACGCAAATCATTTGACATACTGATTCAATTTATGTAGTGCAGATCAAGCTTCTTAAGCTGCAGAATCGTGCGTTCGACATATATCCTAATGTTATGTAAAATATTTCATATATCTGATATTTGCAGCCTGCGACAACAGTAAGACAATGCAAACACCACCATAATATTGGTACTCGACCTCTCGCAGTGTTTTAAGCCAGCATGTAAACATCAATGATGACGATCAGTTCATTATGGTTCGTACAGCAACCACAGTGAAATGTTTGTGGATTCTTTCTAGTTTGTCAGCTTATAACACTTAGGGATGTCCGCTGCAGATAGAGCATTTAACGCGGGAACTGAAGAATTGGTATTTGTTCACCACTTTGGGTGTATTTGGAAAATATCCTTTGTCACATAGTGTTTATACTGGTTTGTAATGGGTTCTATGGTTGGCGTCAGTGTATTGTGAATCATTCATGTTTTATATATGGACTGTAAACTATGCATAACAGCCTACCTTATAGAGCTTCAGAGGCGATTTGATTATGCTCCATTAATCTAAAGCAATAATACTAGTATAAAAATGGTCTGGGTGACATCATGCCACAACACTTTCATCTACATTTTTACATTTACATCTATATCAAGGATTGAAATGTAAATACATATATAGTCTTTGGACGGACTGTTACCACATTATAGCTTTCTGTCTTAGTGTATTGACGCTAAATAACAATATGCTATCCCTTTGTTTGCCAAGACACTTGCGTGTGTTTGTGGAAACTTCATATTCCAATTTTGAAAAAAATAAATCATTCATATAATACCCTACTTCTTGTCAACACGATTTTGAGGCTGTCAAATGCGGCATAAATGTACACATTACAGCAAATTCTTCTAACACCGCTATCTGAATATTATTAAATTCTGTAATAATCCCGGTTGCAAGAGTGAAAGCAGCAAAACACATCACCAGACATGGACCATAGACTTACCGATTGAGTATCGCAAGTAAAGCTGATAAACCAACTTTTCATAGGATCGCACGACTGTAATGTGTTTGCTTATTTGTGATACAAATTTGTAAAATATAATAAAGCATCTAACTGAGGAAAACGATAACAATTGTGTGTGCCTCTCTGTTTGGCCACACATTTGTAGATACTATATCGGAGACCGCAATCGTTCTAAGCATTTGCATCTCTGGTAAATATGTGATGCTTTGAAATATCGACAATTGAGTCTACTGTAGAAATTTATTCTAGTGCGGAAAGTAACCATTATAACGTAACGGCTCGACATCTAAAAGCGAATATCATCGGCGAGATTTGTGCAACATAAGTACCAGTTGGGACAAAGCATCATTGATCTCGTTTCTCAGTATTGTATCTACAGGCCATTTCCAGTGTGCGGATAAAATATCTATACCACAATCACTTCTTAGAAAGCATACCTGTACAAGAGACGGAGGTTAGTGGTCCATGGTGAGCAGCGTCATATGTTGTCAATAAAACAATTGGACCACATGGTCTACTACTTCAAATGGTGAATGGGTTGGACATTTGTCTGTCATTTAGCACGTCTACTTAAATCAATTCCTTTATGAGAAAGATAAGAGCTTTCTATGTCGGTTAATATGACCTGTGCATCACTGCCCGAAATAATTTAGATATCGTTTCTATCCAGAAAACACAAACTACTGGACCCTGTAGTCTATAGATATGTCTGTACCTGAGCTTGTTTCACAAATGTATTGACCTTGTGGTATAAACATATACTATAACAGCAAAGAAAAAAACCGCAGAGTAAATGACAACGCCCATATGCGTATTTACAATTGATGCATGATGCTTGTCATCTAGTATTGAGTCAACGAATTATGATGAGACTTCACGGCGGGACTGGCCTAAAATAGCACTTGCTTTTAGCAAATTGGTCGCAAAAGGCTTGCATTATTTATTGTCACAGTGGCAAAATAAGCATATCACAAAATGATTCATCAAACCGCATCTGTAAACATCATGAACGAAGTCAGTGTTAAGTAAATATAACGTAAAAAGAACAGTACTTCGCCCAACCCGACTCGAGTCAGATGATTAGCGCTGGAGCTAGTTTCGTTACGCAGGATAATACTTTAGGGCTATAAAATAAGATTGAGTTTACATAGGTTATGCCTTTCTTGCTCTGCCATGACAACCCAACTCTCATCCATGCATCGGCTTAAAATCCCTAGATTTGCTGGCTTGAGAATTTCCATATGTTTGGCAGATATTACTCTAAGCCTCGTATGTTACTGAGGATCCACCTTTAATCCCTTAACTCTCCGGCACAAATTTGCTCCGTTATAAACCATGCCTCTGAGACAGACTATGACTGCAGAATACATCATAGACACTGCTGAATTATTGCCTTCACACGTTCGTTTCGTATATTCTACGACTTGTATTGCTAATGCTATCGCTTTGTGGCAAAATCGTGCAGCTAATATAGCATAACCACATGAAACGCTTTATTGTGCAATGCTAGACATATTTATGTTTACCTATGATAGTGCTTAGTTGCTGAATATTTCGCGAGTATTCTTTGAGATAACCTTCAGACCAAATCAAATCAATAAAACTACATATATGTAAATTTATGCATTTTGACCACGTGCCGATTGTCCAATATTGGTTAGGCTATTGCTTCTTGCCAAGCAGCCTGGGTAATTGATGGATCTGTCGTCACAGGCAAAACTGTTCGGAGTGGGCTCTAGCGGAAATTGTCATTTACTTGATAAACGATCGGTTTATTTCCCATTGTTCCATAATTGGTCGATATATAATGATTTATGATATACTTACGGAGGGTGTCAACAGTTGGACGTAAATGGATGCTTGCCTTAACCTTCTGTTCTTTGCATGATGCCCCTCAAAGAGGTGAAAAGCAATTGCATATAAATTCATTCTTAGTCGAGTAGTGACGCAGCACCGCTGTTGAGACTATCCACAGGCTTACCTTGCCTAAAGTCACTTATGTTTATATATATATAAACAGATCCATCATTTACTCTGCGGTTTTTTTCTTTGCTGTTATAGTATATGTTTATACCACAAGGTCAATACATTTGTGAAACAAGCTCAGGTACAGACATATCTATAGACTACAGGGTCCAGTAGTTTGTGTTTTCTGGATAGAAACGATATCTAAATTATTTCGGGCAGTGATGCACAGGTCATATTAACCGACATAGAAAGCTCTTATCTTTCTCATAAAGGAATTGATTTAAGTAGACGTGCTAAATGACAGACAAATGTCCAACCCATTCACCATTTGAAGTAGTAGACCATGTGGTCCAATTGTTTTATTGACAACATATGACGCTGCTCACCATGGACCACTAACCTCCGTCTCTTGTACAGGTATGCTTTCTAAGAAGTGATTGTGGTATAGATATTTTATCCGCACACTGGAAATGGCCTGTAGATACAATACTGAGAAACGAGATCATATAGGCAGAACTACTTCAATTTGCAAAATGACATGTGCTATTGCACAAAAATATAAGGGCATGGCGACATAACGTATCCAAAAAGCCAAACAATTGTTCATTTTTTATCGAGATAACATTTAGCTTTTGTCACCCTAATTCTCACCGCGTAATATAATCATTGATTGATTGACTTGTCTGTCTCTTGAGAGCGTCACAAAACGGTGGTGCATGCCATTACTTGTAAGCTGTCACTTGTGAGTCACTTTAATGTCCTTAGGGAATGTTACACAGAAAGAAGATAACACAGAAAGAAGTTCAGCCCACGTTGCAAAGTTAATAATCATAAAAGTATAAGCTTCTTGTCATACAATAATTCACGCACAATAAAGCTTGAAAATACAGTAAGCCAAAATATGATTACCATGTCAAATTTATATACCCGACTACCTAACCCCATCCCTGTTCCCTGTTACAATCTTACGATAGCGAGAGAGAATAAAACAGCTGGTGTGCCCAGCTTTATGGTCAGAAACGGTGCATTTGTAATCACACGACGCATGGCAGATTTATATTGTTTTGTGGTGTATATTTTTACAGTATAGCCCCAAAGTAGGTCCATAATTGGAAATATAGCTCGGACACAAGAAAAAAAATCCAGCGATGAAATTGCTAATTTTGACTATCCATAAAACACAATCCCATACCAAAAATATAGTTCAATGTTTTTAATCAGGCCAAGCAGCTCCATGTTATCACATTTATCTTGTCACAATGGTCATATCGAGCCTTCATGATAAATAACAGCCGTTGAGAAATGCTCATCGCATGAAAGTGGAAGTTTGTGAGAGAGCTGTCCAAATTATACCTCAGTGCTGGCTTAGTAACGGAGGGTCATACCACAAAACTGGATGCTCGCAAAAACACCTCTCCGGTAGTATATTGTGGTATATTGCAAAGGTTGACAGAATTTGAACAATTGATTGTCCACCCGAGATCACTATTGATTTGATAACATTTACAACATGAGGGCTTACAACATAATGTATCATCTGTCACTATATGAGTAAGTGGCGCTATCGTCATACTTTATGCGATACTATGGATATTGAAACTTTGTAGCGCGTAAGAATAACTGCTTATTTGCTGCATAGCTCTGTAAAGTCTAGTTTATTATCGCTTATGTTAACCGATTATAATTTAAGCGCATGTTTACGAAAGTATTATGGAAGATTAAATATAGTCAATATACCAAGCGGTGCTACGTGAAACAAATTAAAAGATATAGTCAAATAGAATATGTTCGTAATTCATCCATCATAACCATTTAAAACGCTAGGCTACGATGCTGCAAACAAAATCAATCTATAAAGAGGACCCTGAGCGGAGAAGTAAATATATATATATATATAAATATAATATGTTCGTAATTCATCCATCATCAACACATTTAACAATATATGTATTATGTTTGCTAGGCTATTACAAATATATGTATATATATATATACTGCAATGTATATACCAATTAAGTGATATATATATATATACATATCCATATATATATATATATATATATATATATATATATATATATATATATATAGCTATATATATATATATGTATATATATATTTATATATATATGTATTATATATATATATATATATATATATATATATATATATATATATATATAATATATATATATATATATATATATATATATGTATATATATAATATATATATACACACCCACACACATATATATATATATATCTTATATATATATATATATATATATATATATATATATATATATCACTTATATTCTTGCATATGTATAAACAAATTTATATATATATATTATATACATGTGGAAATATAATATATATGTATGTATATTCATATATATATATATATATATCATATTTATTAAATATATGTATATATATACGTTCTATTGTTACGAATAACATGATATAACTATGATCTTTAATAAGTCAAATATATAATATCATACAGTAAGTGCGATATGCTATATGAAACTGTTTTGGCTTTCATACATAAGATATATGTATATATATATATGCTTCTGTGGATACCGATATATATCGCGGTTTGATATATATATATGTATATACCATATAAAAATGTGTGTACAAGCTTCCGCGAGATAGTAAAATACTAGCAGCTCATCTTACCATTGCACATTTGCATGACTCGTTCTGAGAAGACCTCTGCGACAATAGATTTATCGTCTAAGGTGAGTGAATCTTGAGCTGCGAAAGCCAGCGTAGCAGAGTCACATAATGTGTATTCTAGTAAAATATACAGCTCATCGTTAATTTGCATGCAATCGTTTTGCAGACAATAGATTTATCGAAGCCGCTCGTTTCGGTCTATAATCGATTAGATATGCCGCTATAATTATGCCTATAATTCAGCTAGTACATGCGGTTTGCGCCGGCTTACATGGGTCTTTATTTCATCGTATTAACGAAGATAGGTTTCACTGTCTATCATGGTAAAGACGAACCACGCAAATTCGCATATGATCTTCACCCAAGATTTCGCACTTGACAGAAAGATAGCCCAACAACCCACATGATAGAAAAAAGTTCTTTGACCATATATGCTTTACCACATGAGAGCAATATGGAACGTGTGCGTAGACTGAAGCGTATGTACGTAGGTTTGTAATGTATAAGATTATTCATCCCCGGTATATTAAAGGAAGTTATTACAACTGCACACCGTGTGAACCTTCTTGCAGTGTCCCTTTTCTATTATATCCTGAATCCTGATCAATATATTTAACTGCAATTCATCACACACATGCTTGTTTTTATTAATCTTGGGTGATTTATTCACGGCCAAGCCTCGTTGGCTCAGAGTAACAAGGGTGGTAGTCGTGTTAAACCTCACGAATGAGCAGGTCATAACAGGATGCACGACCGCTTGTTCATATAACTGTGGTATCAACAAGACGCTACATGAATCATTCTTATATTGAATCCCGCACAATTGAACGGCATCGACGATTGTGTCTAAAGAGCAGCAAACCGAAGGACAGGAGCACACGCAAATTAATACTCTGCCCACAGTCTAAATCATAATCAGTTAAAAGTTTTAAGTGCATCAATTGTTATAAAGTGTTTGAAAATTATTTTCGCAATCACACAGTTTCCAGCGACAAAAATGGGTAATCATCCTCCCTTTAAACTTGCATAAACATCGTACCTTCAAATGGAAGAAATGAACCATGACTAGTTCACGCATAAATCGCATGCATATAGCCCTGATGCGGTTTAACAAGCGCAATTAGCCTTAAGTAACTCTATGCAGACAGGTGATTTAATGTGATGGTAGTTAATCTCCGGAGCCATATATTTCACTCAGTTTACTTATAAACTTAAACGTAATGTCTAAAACTGATTTTGGTTTGCGTGCTTGGCATTACATGGAAACTTTCCAGGCACAGCGCGAATTACATGGCCTGTATTATGCACTACACATAGCAAATATTTTGATATCAGGCTTAGTGCGTGTAAGCTATGCGTACAACCTGTATAATGAACAGGTGAACAATAATAAGAATCATTATTCTGCGAAAAAATTAAATATATGAAATACATTTAAGCCCTTGTATCCGTGTTCACTTACACAGGCAATACATACCATATTCGGCGAATTACATAGCATGTATTATGTACTTCAGTAAAATAATTAGACGTATTTGTCATTGTCTTTTTTGCAAGAGTGTAATAAATAATAACGTACAACATGATTCTTCCAGTATGAGCTGATTAGAACTGATTGAGCAGCGTTAAATACGAATTATTTTGTATGATCCGAGTCAGGTGAAAACATAATTTTTCTTCTTTGTAAGGGGACGTTTGTGTGCATACTGATGACCCGATTTGATCGCGTGCACCTGATTTGTTTGAAACAGGGAAATGCAACCCATTTTAAACCACAGTGAGCTCGTGTCGTGGTAGTGGTGCTTTACTGATATTTATGCATTCACGAATAGTGGGGTTTTTATCTATCCCAGCATTTGCATTATCATAACATAGCTTCTTTGCATGAAAAAGTTTACTTATGTCGATAAAATGATTGCACCGTAGTGCGAGACGAATGAATGACAGAATTTCGTGATGAGTCATCGCCCTAGAGCATGCGGTAACTGTTCCTAATTCAAGCATTGCAATTCCAATGTTGTGATTTTGCGTCAAGCGAACGCTTTATCTATTCCTTGAAAAAAGTACCACTCAAGGATTTATTGCCATGATAATAGGAGTTTTCCAGTCCTTCATATTACGCAATGCGATGCAATAAAAAGAAGTTAGGTGTTGACAGCAACTCATGAAAGTTTTGTCAACTTTATAATCTGCGTTCGTCTACTCGCAATGTAGCCGGGCAAGCGCGATATGCCTAGTAAACAGGCTGTGAGTACGATGGCAAAGAAGACACGCTTGAATACATCGGTTCGCAAATGCGATCCCTATTTTAAAGATAATTGACAAAACATCTGCATGGGATGGTGGTGGCTCTGCAATTATTCCAGCTAAAGTGGTGGACAAGCTCCCCTGTTAGGTATAGATAAGCAATAGATAAGCTATTGCATGCTGCGGAATATGTTCCGGAGATCAGATGTTTTTAGGTGTTTACACATATGCAACTGTACACACAAGTTAACCGATGGTGGGTTTGTAAGTTCCCTTTCACATTGTTTTTTTAGGTTCTGAGCCAATATTATGTGATTAGAGGCATAAGCGTACTCTGTCTGCATTATATTAATCCCAGCCACAGCAGCTTACAACAGGCAAGTGTGGCGAATTGTCATGAGTTAATGCAATAATGCAATTAGCACCCAATGCCATTGTCAGATAAGGCTTCAGCATAACGATCGACATAGCGTGCGATTATCGAGTTCAGAGTAAATAGTTTTCATTCAAGGACCATTAGTCTAAAGATATCTTCGCAATGTACGTCGTGGTCCTAATCCTAAAGCAAGAGGTTGCGGCATCAACGTGGTTTCAGATTATATACTGACGAGGTAAACAGCCCCTGTGGGGATTGGCGTTGTACCCATTCCCATCACAGCCCATTGAAAACATACTACGTACGGTGTCAATATAGTTCATGTACATTATGCTGGCAATAACATTCTGCGAACGGGAGAATAATGCAACATAACGTATATTGTTCGCAAAGCCGTGGGTGCGTAATTGTTTGCGTTTGTGTTGGCCTGTGTGCTTCCAGGTCGCTGATACCTGTACAAAACCTACCATATTGTAACATGAGAACGATATATCCCCGCATGTCTTTGTGGAGGGCAATGTGGTACCACGCTCGTAAGGGGTTGTATCTCAAACTTGAAACAGAAAATTGATGGACCAATATTGTTGAAAAACGTCTCTGCTTTTTTTGTATCACAGCTTCCATGTGGCGCAAAGCAATTGCAAGCCGATCGATGAGTTAGCTCTTAGGTTTTTGTGCAACCACCTCGGTACATCAATGCTAGTACCGACAAAGATATACCGAGTTAATGAATATGTTTCTTGAGAAAGGCATGCATCATTATCAAGAATGATTCATATAACCACTAAGAATCGAAATTGCCACACTCATATGGATCTATGTCTAGTTGAATGATTGCCATCGGTTATGTAGACTTCAATGAACGTCCAAGACTATATCTGATGTGGAGTCAGGCAGTATGGCTCCGTCTGCTTCTGCATTGGGCGTGATCTAAACACCGTCGGTAAAATTTAATCCATGATCTAACCAATAGCATAACAACCACGCATAATGCAAGCGCTTGCTTCAATTGGCATAGATCGGGTGATCGTTTTGAATATTAGAAATATGCTAATAAACATAGCGCAAGTTCCAACGGCAATAAGTTGAATATGAAATGAGTTATCTTTTGGTGTAGTTTTCTAAGGCTGTGTAATAATATTAGAGGAATGTTGTCAGTACACGAGTACAACAAAAACGGCCGAACCAACTTTTCATTTCATTTCCTCTGCGAGAGCCAGACTAAACCTTCCCTCCCCCGTTGATACAATTGATGGCTTTCAACACAAACGATACCTGTAATCAATATTTCGATGGTATGCGGATCTATTCAAGCTGGCACAGTAAGTTTATTGCATCCATTCATTAAAGCAGGACTCATTGAGACCACCTTCCACAGAGAATTGGATACAACTCACCAGCAGCTGATTATTCTATGACTAATCTATTCTCCGGGTTTTCGTGAGCGTATTTGACAGTTGCAGCATGGTGCTCGTCACCTGGTATTGAGACAACGAATTATATTGAGGCGGGACTGACCTAAGATAGCACCTGTTTTTAGCCTATTGGTCACAAAAGGATTGTATCATTTATTGTTACAATGGCAAAATTAGCATAAATAATGTGATGCATCACACTGCATATGTAAACATTATGGACAAAGTCGCTACCAGGCCAATTGTTGAGTAAACATAACGAACAAAGAACACCAGCCTAGTCCAACCCGTTTCAAGTGATTAGCGCTGAAAGTGGTTTAGTTGCACAAGATAATACTTCAGGGCGATAAAATGAGATTGAGTTTACATAGGCTTCGCAAAGTCATTTCCAGCTCATCCATGACAACTCGAATCTCACCCATTTATCGGCTTAAAACACCGAGATATGCTCGCTGGAGATTTACCATGCATATGATAAGTTTCGCAGATAATACTCTAAGCCACTTATGTAACCGAGGATCCGCCTCTAATCCCTTAACTCTCCGGCACAAATTTGCTCCGTTATGAACCATGCCTCTGAGACAAACCATGGCGGCAGAGTACGTCTACACTCGTTCGTTTCATATATTCTACGAACTGTATTATTAACGCTATCGCTTTGTGGCTAAATCGGGCAGTTAACATAGCATGACTACATGATACGCATTATTGTGCTACACTAGACACATTTCTTCTTTACCTATGATAATGCTACTTTGTTGAATATTTAATGAGTTCTCATTGTGATAACTAGTACCTTAAGACCAATCCGAACCACTCTAAAGCCCGGGTTACAAATGATGGAGTTTAGAACTAATGAAAGACACCTAGTTACTAAATATAATTTCCGATTGGCATGAGCACTTTATAAGTTATTTCACTCAAATGGATTTGTTTAGTAAAAACACTACTTATCCACGCAATGGTGATATTTGAATGATCCGGACAGTTGAATGATAGTCTAAACAACACATATGGTCACTCTTATTTACGTAACAAGCACTATGTGCCTATTATTAACGTGTATGGATTTCTTTATTACTTTCAACATTAAGGCGATTAATACAGGTGTCCATCTACATAAACTTCACCCTTTTCAGTGCCTAGATTTAACTCCAAATTCGTTATATACAATACACATAACATAAAAGTCGGTAGTGCTATTGTACACAAGTTTTTGTATAATCTTCAAAACATCCAACTGATAATGTTAACGGGAAGTTTCATCCGTCCCTCTTTACATTATCGATATGGATTGGCTGCTAGTAGACTTTTTTCAATGTATTAAGCCAAATACCTTTTCTGTTAATTGGGTGATCTTTATTAAACCCATGGGACGATTTCATGTAAAATTTTCCGATAAGCCATTCACAAGAATGAAGGCACGGATTTATCAACAGGCCAATCATTGTCATGACATCTTGTTTTGTATTCACCAAACGATGCTCGTAGGCTGTATGGAAATGTAAGTAACAGAAGACGCGTTATAATATATTCAGGAATATGAATAGATATGAGCCGTTTTTGCATCACAGTGTGCGTGAAATATAAATTATCAGACACTGTTTAATGAAGCCTTTGTATATATATATATATATATATATATATATATATATATATATATATATATATATATATATATATATATATATATATATATATATATATATATATATATGTATTTATACACACATATATATATAGTATATATATATGTGTTTATATAAGTATATATATAAATATATATATATATGTATATATATATATATATGAGTATATATATATATATATGTATGTATATATATATATATATATAATATATATATGTATATAATTCTATATATCTACAACTATATATAAGTATATTTATATATTTTGACCAGGTTCCGGTTGTCCAATATTGATTAGGTTATTCCTTGTAGCCATGCAGCCTGGGTACTTGATGGATCTGTCGTCACGCGTAAAACTGCTCAGAGAGGGCTCTAGCGGAAATTGTCATTTACTTGATAAACGATCGGTGTATGTTCTCATTGTTCCGTAATTGGTTGATATACAATGATTTATGATATACTTATGAAGGGTGTCAATGGTTTGCAACATTGCTTCGCTAAGTATAAATCAACCATGCGTCGTGTGATTGCAATCGCACCGTTTCTGACCATCATGCTGAGCATACCAGCTGCGTTATTCTCTCTCGCAATCGTATGCTGGGGATATGGAACGGGGGTTGGGTGTGGTAGTTGGGGATAGGAAGTATCAGATTTTCTACATGGTAATCATATTTTGGTTAACTGTAGTTCCCGACTTTAATGTTTGTGATTATTGTGTGACGAGAAACTTTTATGATTATTAACTTTGCAACACTGGCTTGACTCCTTTTCTGTGTTATCGTAGCTATGCGAGCGACAATTCACTCAGGACATTAAAGTGACTGACAAGTGACAGCTTAAATGTAATTGCATACATCACTGGTTAGTGACACTCTCAGGAGACTGACGAGTCAATCAAACTATGATTATATTATGCGTTTGAGAATCAGGGAGACAAAAGCTTAATTGTATCTCCATAAATAAATGATAAATTGTTTGACTTTCTGGATATGTTGTTTAACCGCCATGCCCTTAAGTTTTGTGACTTAATACTTAACTTGGGCAATAGCAAATGTTATTATGCAAATTGAAATTTTCTAAGATTGAAGCCCGCCAATTGTTTGCACCTCAACAATGCTTCTATCCAATTCACCTCGCCAATGACCACATATGCATGCCGTAGTTCCCAAATATGTCAATTATCTGTTACACTTAATATCTTAATTGTGTACATATCTCCTGATCGAAGTAAATTGCGGAATCATATTTTTGGCAATTAATGTTATACAACACGAACAACCAGTGTTTCGTTTTTAAACAACATTATTAATGCCTGAATGTACCTCACCGCTGCGTTGTTAATTAAACAATACCGCTTCAACTGAACAGCAGTTAAAGCGATGTTAAGTAGGCATCAGACTTTATTCAATTCAACGTTTTTATCATGAAGTGTTTGTTAAAGACCAACGCTATCATTTGTATTCAGGATATCCCTGTACGGAAACTTTTTAACGACATGCTATTCGTTCATCATCTAGTGTGACCCATAAGTACGACGTAATGTTCTTGGCCAAATATCGTTTAAACAGCGTGCTTTAGAATGACAACAGCACAAGCAAAAATAGGGAATCATTTGTATGCGCTGTTCAAAAACATTTTACATACAGGCATCATCAACATCTCAAAAGAAGCAAACATACACACTAGGACGCTTTTGGAAGTGCTTCTGTCAAATGTTTGCATTAGTATTAGTCATCCATGCTTATCGATGGGCCAAGCATGCTTACAGATTGGGCTCATTGTGAACACAGCACCTATATACTACGGAAGCTATAACACTGATAATCCCTTGGCAGTGGTTTTCAGTGACTAAATCGTGTTTGATGGACCTGCTTGTTAGTCGCTGCATGTTGTGGGTTTTGCTCTCTTGTCACATTTGCACGTTTGACTACTTGTTTCGTGCCCGCACAATGCTGACCTTATACTTGAACAACAGATATGATCTCAGCTTGGCATGCTTATGCGATTCGCGTATTTCAAATGCCCGTTACTGGACTTTTAATATATTTATATACCATGTTAAAATTGACAAACATTTCGAAACCAGCACCTTTGGAGTTTAAGGATGATATAGAGGTTTAATGATTTAATATTGGCATTGTGAGAAACAAAGAGACGTTCCATGCAACTCAAATGCTCATCCAATTGTGCATGAATTAGCTCGATTGTAATCGCAAGTTAAGCGTCATAGCGTCGCCTGCTGATCCACTTTGACCGCAGCTGAGCTTCAGTGCAAGCATTTGTTGTAATATATGCATCAGGCATCCAAATATATAAAGCACCGTGTTGAAAAAGGCATTTGTCGAACGCTTTATAAATGAACAATGCACAGGTCGTTGATATCTGAATCTTGTGGGACCGAACAGTATACTGGTTATTTCTTTATCATAGCAGTCACCTTGTTAACAGAACATCATAAGATGTCAGGATGTCAGAACATACACTGATACAACGGTCTGTACACAAAAAACCTGCGTCTTCGCCCTAACTGATGTGGTTGTTTTCTCCGTCAGCAGTAATATGGTCTAGACCCGGCCCACTACTACACGAGCCCATGATAGTCGATAGATGCACTCCTGAAACGGGCTGGCTTTAGTCTGTTACTATTAACCGATAACTGGAAGGTTCACATGTAAATCGAGCTATAGCTTGTTTCTAAATGTCATTTTAACATATTGTGTTAATGGAATAACGATATGATGATACTGTGCATGAGAATGATCAACACGCGTTGTTTCTCTTCAACAAAGCATCTTGGGGCCCCATTCTTATGACATGATTATCTCTCGTGCTAAAAGACGGCATGAAACGCTTTTAACTGGCTAGTGAAATTCTTCCCACTACACCGTGCATAGATGCGCTCCCAAACCAATCTTAACGATGAAACCTCTCTTTCTGGCGTGTTCACACTCCTCGAGCAGGAGGTCACAATAATAAGCACCAACACTGTTATCGAAATAAGTATTAACTCTTTGATTCGAGGGTTGGTTGCCCTCCCGTACACAACATACTGGTAGCCCCCATCAATAGACAATGCAAGTTTTACACACTACAAGCTGGCTAGTGCCAAATCATACAAAACACATCTGTAGAGTCGCACGTTTCTCTTGAAACTAAGCCAATAACACTGTATCATATCTGTTTAGACTAATCATGCTCCGCCGCTGCATTTAACGACTAGTGCCTCATTTAATTTGATTGTAAGGATTGTCATGTATGAGCAAATCTAGTAGAAAATGGAAATATATGAGATAGTTTGATGTTGCGAAAGCTCTCAATTGCTGTCGCAGACCCGATTTGTCGGCTTAGAATTTCGGTGGTAGAATGGTGATCCCCGGTATTGTTACCACATAATCGGTGTCCGAGTTTATGTCTTACTGAGGACGCAATTAATCTTTCACGCTTTAGTATTAAAACAAATCTCTAATACGTGATTGAACACCTTTTCATGTTCCCCTGATTCAACAGTTTATAGTGATAAGCAGTCAGTATATTTGTTTATGAATAGACGGCTCCATAAAGTTTAGACTATGCTACGTTAGTGATATATAATTTAATTATGCTATGGCTGATTACTGATGACAGACTAAGGCAATTCACACTGGTCAGGGCTTGCACCATTATCGTACATCTGTCACTAAATGAGTAAGCGGCGTTATTATTATGTTTTATGCGATGCCACAGATATTTAAACATTGTAGCGCGTGAGAATAACTGCTCATTTTGCGGCATAGCTCTGAAACGTTTAGTTTATTATCGCTTATGGTGACCATTTATAATGTAAGTGTATTTGTACGTTTCATGTTCACGTAAGCATCGTTGAAGATTATATCTCATAAATCGACAATAGTATACTGTTCTATGTGAAACCAATTTATAAAGATGGCCCTTAGGGGCGAGCTAAATCAATTACTAAGATAGAGCATGTTGTTGCTCATCCATCATCGACACATAAATTATGGTGATGTTTGCTCTGCAAATTAAAACTGCTGCAAAGTATTAATCACCTATCATAAAATAAGTAATAAATCCATTTACTAGCAGATGCATCATAGTGCTTTTAACTTCGCGAACATTTTCTATATTACTGCGTGAATAACTATTGCTGTGTTCATTTCGCTGTGAGGTGTACGAGATGATTACCACATTTCCATTTTAATTGTTGCATTCAGTATATAGCATTTAATCAATGAAACCTCGACCAATACATGTTTAGTGGCGTAAATACTCAATTGCGAATATGCGCAATTCCAGGTGAGGTAAATAGGAGGATATTGTATGGTGTAATCATGGAGGTTTATTCGACTTTAGCGATACGCAGTGAGATGATTTGTCTTTAAACGCGGTTCCACATTTCCATTGCGATAGTTTTGCAATAATTGTTGCATTTTATTAGCATTCAACCAGGAAATTTACACTTTAGCGTAAAGTACCATCTACGCAGTGAGATACCGTGTACTTCAAAACGCGGAACTCCTCGACCAATAACTTCTACTACTACTTCTGCTACTTCTCATAGCTTACTAAGATTATTTTTTAATTCGAGGTGCAGCACTAAATCTAAACTAGGCGTGATAATCCTTCTCCGTTATAAGCTAGAGATCTCGACGGGGCTACAAAACATAAGCATTGTACAATATTCGCATAGCGTACATCCAGTCCAACGTCGGACAATAAACGTTTCAAGAGATTCTACCACATTTATGGCCGCGATCGTGGGTCTCCTAAATAGGAGTCGATATTGTATGGTGTAATGTTAACGGAGGTTTATTCAGACGGTACTTTGGTAAATGATGAAAACTCTACGCGTATGTGAGATACAGTGTACTTTTTTTGAATTTGCGCTTTGAACGGGGTTAAACACTCCTCGCTGTCCCAATCGATAAACATGTCATTCGGCGTTTTAAACCTTTGTACCCCAGACAGATTAATCAATCACTGACAATGCCTTGCGATAGTTTGCAATATTCAGCGTTATATTCAATTCAGGTTATACCATACTACCACTTCTACTACTACTACTGCTACTTCTACTAGCTTACTAAGTACAACCATGACGGCAACTCTACATGGTTGTATGCATAAAGGTCGACTCAGTTATACGCAGCCACCTTTTTAATTCGAGGTGAGAACATAAATCTAAAATAGGCCGAGATCTAGTATAATTTGTGATATTCTAAACATCTAAATCTAAAATATAATCCTCTATCCTATAAGCTAGAGATCTAAGCTAGACGGGCTACAAAACATAAGCATTGTACAATGATTCGCACGTACATACATTTCTGTCCAACGTCAGACAATAAACGTTTCAATCAAAAGATAAATTCTGCTCATTTGTAAGTGACCGCGCTAGAAACTGTTGGTCTCCCTTTGAAATCGCCGTCGATAAGCAACGAGATGGACTGTCCCTCTGTTAATGTTGTGGCTCAGACGGTACTCCTTGGGTTGTCATGATGAAAACTCCACGAATCGTTCACAATTTGCACTTTTAATGCTGGGCTTACGATATCGGCGCCGTCTCCTACTGTCTATGAAAAATCCGGTCATCTAAACAACAGGAATTCAGAAGGTCTGTTGGCGCAATATAAAAAAAACGTTTGTGCACATATGCGTATCAGATTGAATCGGATCTGGCAATCACAGCATATCTTGGCAGTAATTACCGTTCGCGGTTCGATATTGAACGTTCTGTTGAAATATTTATTACAGCTAAACGATCTACATTGCAATAAAAGTAACGCCAGGCCATACTCTTACCAGTTTTGGACATGGTTGGGGCAACATATAGTTGTCAATACCGCTAAGACATATCTGCAAATCAAATCAAATCAAATCAGATATGTCATGTTTAATATAAGAGACGTTTCTTAACATCTTAATACGGATACAATAAACAATCTACGCGTCAGCAAAAACGCTTTGTTTTTGAGAATGGATCGTCATTTTCTAAAGTGTACCAGGAATCAGCGAAGTGTTACGACGGCTAATGGAGTATAATTGTTTTGTTTGGATTCAACGGATGCTAAGTGAAGTTCAAAGAGATCACCGTTCCGAGACCTAGGTCGGATCTGTGGTTATCAGATGTCGCCGGAGAGCCAAGTAGATCGAGAAATGCGATTGTTGCGCACTTTGCGTTCCCGAAATCTACCGAATTGGGAATAATGCAAGCAATGATAGTTCGCTCCTCAGGGCCCAACCGAAATCAACTTTAAACTATGGAAAAAGTTAAGCAGAATCAAATGCCTTATTATTTAAGATGAATAAGTACGGTTTTCCAGCGCATCCACAACAATTATTCAACAACTTCAATGGGACCAAAACTAGCAGTGGATCTTAAAAAGAGGCATGAGTACTTTTTCGAAGCTAATGAAACACGGAAAGATCGGAGTAAGCATCTAGTAAGCCTCAAATGTAACGCTACGATCGGCTAGCTCGCATAGTATGCATTACGGGATTGGAATGACATACGGTGAAATATATTATTCATCTCTACATGATCGTATCGTTTGTATGTATATATTAAGAATGCAGCCTCATCTGACGGATTGGACTATCTAGTTAGTGGCATAAAGATCTAGCAACACTCGTCTTTAAGAGAATCGCCCGATACACTTACATACAACTGAAACGCATTTATAACGGTATTCTGTTTTTGTGTCTCGTAATTCATATTGGGTTGCGGCGGCTCAAATCAGTCGTTAATTCACAGAGCTTTGTAATGTTCACGGGTAGATGCGTTCATTACTATCGATATACTTCTCAAATTAATTAACCTACATTGATAATACTTCGAAGCACAAATGCACAGCGTTAAGAATGCACAACATTGTCCACGGTCATACGGATTTTATAATGCAACACCACTAATGTCATTTAAAAATCTAACCGGCCGATACGTATCAGAACTAGTTTCTAAGAGTATGATGTTCGTCCATTTGAATGCTTACAAGACATGAGAGCACCATAAACTCCATCGGGTAATATATATACATTTCTATATATACAATATATATATATATATATATATATATATATATATATATATAAATATAAATATGAATTGACCTCCGGGGATTTCCTTAATGTGATTTAAAGATGACGCCCAGTAGTTGCGATTGGAAGTAATGATCGCACAACCGACGTGACATTGTCCATTTAGTTATAAAACGAAGCATGAAGATGAAACCATTTAATTTCTATAGGGCTATGTCTACTTGTGTTTTCTCTACCGAGTTAAATTTCTGATTCACAGGTAAGATAAAGGTAATTGCAAACAGGAAGTAGGAAATGCGTAATGTGCCAGGCTAAGAGGATAGGCAATAAACAGAAGCACAACAGACCCAGGTTGTTTCAGACAGTGTGAACTTTGATGAGCACACATAGTAGGATCAAGTGTCATGCATTTATAAATGAATAAGTCCGCCGGGTGGTAATATGCTACAATTGACAATTCGATGAGATGAATTATTTTCCACCACCTGTTTGGTGGTCTTTAATAAATGACAAAATTAGACAGATACCCCTTTTGCTGATATTGAGCGATAGCAAATACCACCTGCTGTCCTAGATAGTAGCCGTCTCCATCGTTTCATTGATTTGGTGTTTGGCAAATTATAAGGTGTAGCCTGAAAGGTATGTTCATATCCACTAAATTCACCGTATAAAACAAGCCCAATGTTGACAATAATAATAAGCATTAAGATATGTGCCGAGAAAACGCAGGAAATTTCATAGAGTTTATCATGGTTTTCGCCTACAAGATTGTTTGTTTATAGCTTGAGTGGCGAAAATATACATCTATACTAAGTAAGTTATCGATAACAATCAAATGCGCTTAAAGTCCCGTCACTGTGTTACGGCGTACCCGGGAAAAGGCAGTCAATCAATACTTCTTATATTTTGTCTGCGGCTTACTCACGCGGTGGTGGCTGTTGCGGGAGATGACTTATTCCATTACAAACGGCAGGCCTATTTCATCTTGGTAGACTGTAAGTGGCTCTTGAGATTACATCTTCCATCATCATGCATCAATTTCAAGAGACAGCCTATGCAGTAAGTTACAGTATTTGTGACAGCTACTAGGCCTGCGCAAAGTTTTGAGCGTGACTGCTATACCTGCAGCCACTATGTACTCATCATAAGAGCGTCAATTGTCCTTAACTAATCACCACATCATTCATTTGGTTCGCAAAACGAAATTATCAGAGAATCACTCATGAGGTTGAACCTCATTTGTGCCGATGGCTGATCCGACAGATATTCAAGTTCATGCTGTCAATCGACAGCCAGTAAACCATCATCTCTGCACCGCTTATAACAAATTCAGTGTCGCTGAAGCCACTTCAAGTAATGTACAATGTTTCTTAACTACCAACAATCATATAAAAAATGAAATAATGTACTAGCAACGAACCGGCTAAACGAACATTGGTGTGTTCGGACTCTTGATAATGTGCACAACACATGTAATGCATATAGAAACTTCTATCACCCTGAATTTATTTCTAAAATTCAGCTAAGTTGATTTTCAAGATTGATCTAGCTAACCATCTAGCCAGTTGGGTTTTCTCGTTTGTAGCCCCATTTAATCTCTGCCCCGCCTACACTTTCTTATCGGCCGGATCTCTCAAACGAGACCTGAATGTAAAATGCCCTTTATACAGGCGCTTCTGTGCTATTTGACGATCTTGCTCGTTTCCTAGATCATTAATACCGACGTATTGTTATTTTGCATTTTCACCAACTAAAGCACATGGGTGCGTATGGATAGATATTAGTTGCACGTGCGTAATAGTATGAAGTGCTACACGACACACCAAACACTGTGCTGTAACATTTTGACGTCATGCTTAATGCATAAACTGCTACTAGATAAACCGGCGTTATCCACATTGACCGGTACGACTAAACCATGTATTAATTAAATAGAATGTAGATAGTTTACAGCTGTTAATTATGTAACCTTCTCGGGTGCAATAATATTGTGGCTATCCATTTGAGGTTTAAAATGTCATATTTTACTGTTGTATGCCTCACAAGACCCAAATATTTGTTATTTATCTTCACTGTGGTATACATTAAGTTAATCCAACAGCTGTGGGGTATTTGCAATAACCCAAAAATGTAAGCGTTTTCATAGTGAGGAAACTTCGTCAAGTGGCTAAAACAAGTCCACACAAGCTATTTTTACCATCCAGCTGCTGCATAGCGTCCTTGTTTTTAGAAATTTTATTCAAACAAAAATATAAATCTTTGCTTTTGCTGTCTGGCTTGGAGACTCGAAAATAACAAAACACTTAGCGCCCTGATTTCTGTCCTACTGCAATTCAACACGATTGTCCTTCCCGTGAAATATTACTAATAATTACGTTAGCCCAAATATATTTGTGGATATGACACCTGTGTGCATCAAAAAGCGTATAACAAAATAAAACCACATGCAATATTAAAGTCGATTGATCGGTAAGGTGGCCTCAACCAACCAGAAGTCAACATCTATTCCCAATGAGTCGCAAGACATCGGACCCCGAGTCGTTCGGGCAATTGTCTCGTAAGCTTTTGTTGATTCCATAGTGGCATCACGTGACAGTAAGGGATCCTTTAAACCAATGGAAATGATCACCACACAGCAAGTCGGAGTTAGCTCTCTTGGAGCAGCTATCAGCTTTTTGATTAAACGTTCTTTATAACCTACGACATTAGCAGTAGAAATCCGCGCTCACTGTGAAATTACAAACATAGCATGAATTTATTACCTAATTATAACTGTTTATATTGGCACTTGCCCCAGTCTATTATTACCTAATGACCTTTTTTTGTTATTTGGGATAAGACGGAAATCTGCCACGACTATTGGATGTAATCTTAAGTGTGTTTATTTTGTTTTTGTAGCAGAAAGAGAGAGAGAGCTTGAGAGCAGGAGAGGGAGAGATAGAGATTGAGACGTCGCGGGAGGAACTTCGGGTCTCCCAATTTCAGAACGTTTACAAAAAAGAGCACGCTTGTGGCTCTAGCGTCCAGAGCCAAAAGGAACTCAATAATGTCACGAAACACGCAATATAACGAAAACGCGTGCCATACATTAAATAATCAATCTATGTCAAATGTATTACATCCGGCTTTCTTTTATTGTGAAATCGGAATGGAATTCATTTGGTTTGGCATTCTCTTTCTTCATGTCGTAGTTGTTGTTCGTCATCATATCACAGTAAATGGATTGCATTCTTGACAAATCCCCTCATTTAACAACATGAGCACCGCCCATTTTCTTTTTGTATCACGTGCGTACCTCCCAATAAGATCGCACGATGTATCAATGAACGTTCATAAATGATGAAATTGAATATATAATTAGGAGCAACATCTAACTCATGTTCAATCTAATTAATTTAATACAATCGGCCCCTCATCGTTCAACTGTAAACTCATCATAAATAACCGAGTAAATCTAATAGTTAAGATGGAATAAGATGAGTGATCGATTATACCCACGGTACCGATATAATGTATGAATATTCGTACTTTTTTGAGGCACCACGTAGGGTTAAAGGATGTCGGTGGGAGCGAACTACTTAAGTAGCCCAGATTTCGCAGCAGTGACATGCAGTAGATGTAGCTCCTCTCGGATTGTCATATGTGTTAGTTGTAGGCTCTTAATGGTGACCTAGCTCATCGGTACATCTTAACTTCAACATAATCATCGCAAATTGGTTTGCTTAACTATTATAGACCGTGAAGCAATTCTATGTGACATTGGCTGACGGATATTTACCTGATAAATGAAGCGTGCATGGTACAGCATAGTATCTCGCCTAGGATGAACTAACGCCACGTCTGCATTTAACACGTACCATTATACCCAAGTATCATTGCATCAACAATAGTTTGCCTTTTCAAAGTCGTTTTCAGTTAACTTGCATGCTTGTGTGTACCATTCACCTGCGGTCCGTATTCCTTAGCATGAACACTAAAGGTTTTTTTTAGACGAGTGAAATAATTAGTGCGCAAAACAATTATTTGTAAATTTCATATACATCCCCTCGGCTCTATTCAGAATGATGATGTGTACACGTAGTCTATGTTTAGTACATAGAACTAAATAATGAAGTATAGCTACAATACTTCAAACCGAGCTTTGTAAGACGTCAGCAAATGTTGCTCTAAAACAACGAGGCACGATCCATCACCGGGCAAATTACCTTTGCGTGCGTGGCTACCCAAATGACTCGGTTGCTTCTGTTTGGCTTCATACATCACCATCGTCGCTCTATATCTCGATAATAAGTCCATAAAACTCTCTATGATTAACGAGCGACATCAAAACAGAGATATACATAATTACGTACAGTTGAGCAATCAGAAGAGTTTATTTGCAGTGCTATGAATAATCGTGCTACGAGAAAAACAACGTTGTTTCCTTTGATAAAAACGGAAGTGATCGATGGTACCAGTGTAATTAATGGCAATAAATATGCATATGTATCTCGCAAAAAACGAACTAATGTAAGCTAAAACAACTCCTTATTTGTTAGATGCAGATTTATGTCTATATGTCACAGATTTGTACTTAAGAATTCTACTAGATTATGGGTCAAAGCGCTAAAGGATAGGGACAATTATCGCTTCATATGTAGGGAGACCATCTAATGACGGCTATTTCGCTTTCAACTGTGCCTGTTAAGCTCATTTAAAGGCATACCAGATTGTTTACTTGGCTAATAACGTAACCCTTGTATCGTCGATTGGCACTGCAATATCACTTCCACATCAATAATAATAGATAATTTGTACCTCTTTTCCTGTTACTATCGTGACATAACATTAATTGCTTAAGACAGCTATGATGCTACAATCACTGTGTTGCGGCAGTTCACATGCCTCTTCGAATGTCAAATCCACGGTGTCTTTGGGGAAGTTATACATATTGTGCGCTCATAAATTACCTGACTTATAGTATAGATGACGGAAACTGGAGAAGGATAGTGGCCGTTGAGCATAATTTGCAGGGTTTTTTGGTCATCTCTGCACGTTGATTTTAATCGTAATTATTTATGTTACAGGAGCATCCGCGTGTACATGTGTATATCTTAAAATCTTTAGGAAATCGTAACTTCCATCATGACCACCGACGACCTAGCCATATTATAACGCTTGATATTCAAGCCATTATTCACATACTGTCTCCAGGAAAAACCCAACAAACTCACAATCACACCGCAAACATATTGGTATACAACAGATATTCGGAAATTTGTCATCAAAGTAGCCATTAAATTGGGCAAAGGCAATTAATGCTCAGGTGTTTAATAACACGTCTCGAGTAACAGACTAACTTAACCATAAGAAAACGTTCGCAAGGACCCATCAAAAATATTAAATTCTTCAACAGTTATCAGCTTCCCCCTTGGTTACCAGTTCTGCATTTTGTACCCATCTTAGGTCGTTTTTAACAACAATTTACGAACTGGCTGGCGTTAATGTCTAGCCTCTCCGGGTCAGCTGGATTATCATTGTGCTTTCTCTATAATAAGCATCAACTTCTAAGCCAAGTGGTGTTTGTCGAACTACTAATCATTCTTCTCTCCTAAACATTGAACACCAAAACGCACCGCTTCAGGTTAGAGTTAACACATAAGTGTTTAATTAACACATGATTATAATATTAGACGAATAAATGCCAAATTAAGAAAAATAATGTACAAAATTAGCCAGCGCTCCACCGGTCCTGTTCAATATGCACATTAGTTGCAGTGCTCTCATGATAGCCTCAGCAGCAGCGCTGTCCGCCTTAAAACGTTTTCGCCTCCCCGCAGCCCCATCATTGCTTGGCCTAATCATTTTTAGTGTTGCCTCAGCTGGCTGCATCATCCCTAATCCATTTATTCGCCTTACGCTATGAAATGTTTTGGCTGTTTATATTTCACTACTTGACTCCTCCTAGTGAGTGTACTTTGCTAACATCGATTTATTCCAAATTGGTCTTACTTGCTTGAATGTGAATGGGACAGCTACCAATCCAGCGTTGTATATCTAGAAGGATGCATTACGGATGAGTTGGAGATGTTGAAAGCGACCTCAATGACATGGCCGAACGATGTGCTCACATGGGTAATGCAGGTTGGTTTGGGAAAGCTGGCAATGGCATCCGGTAGTTGGCAAATTTTATCTTTTGGGGATGGAGAACTACGCCGTAGTTGGCGCATGAAGTCAGGTAGTCGACAGTGTGCCAAAAGCTACCAGCAATGAACTCTTCCTAACGAACGGAGTCATCCACACATTTGGAATTACTGGGTTCGTTCACGTGGGTATCAACGTATAATTTGGTGTAATCATCTCATGTTGCATAACTCTTGTGAGGCTCTATGGTATCGATATATACCCCATTCAGTGATGTTTGTCGTGTCATCACTGATATGTACTGCTCGTACGACGGAGTAAAAGCCAGTCCACACGTATTGGACGGCATCAATGAGGCACGACTAATCGGGGTTTCCGTGTGGGGGTTGCACGATTAATGAAAGCATTTGAATCGTTGAGGTCGATGGCGGTACATCCTTTCTCGGCACGATCAAATTTCACTGTGGGCACCCCAGGTGGTACTGACTCGATGATCCCCTTCTGCACATCACGGTCGAGTATGCCTTCGCCCTTCCCTTCTTTGGTGTGGTACTGGAATCGGGCAGAGGCGGAATGATGGCTTTGTATCGGGACGAAAGTTTAGTAATCTTGGCCTGCAAGGTTGCGCGACGCAATAATGTAATGTGTAGCATCAAGCCTTTGATACCACAATTCGCCAGTAACTTAATTCAACATGTCTGTAAAAGCTAGTGCCACAACTTACTTGCTTTGTGTTGGCGGCACGCGGTGAAAGGAGGAGTGGGTAACACCTCACACCTCCAAAAACAGAACTTTACTTCAAAAGCATAGGGAGGTTTGGGGGTAGCCCGCTCATAGAATGAATTCCACATTCGTACTCGATTACCGCCTAATGACCAATTACAGCAAGGTCATACAGTTACGAAGTCAGCGGCGATTTTCATTGACGCAAATTATATACAGCTTGATATTTCAAGGAAACCACAGTTGCGTTATATTGCCATAGGGCAGAGATTAAGGTGCCGGTATTATTCGGAGCAGCCAAGTCGGTCAGCAGCAACAAAGGCTTGTATTTTTCGTTTCATAAAATTGCCATTCACAACGACGCAATGCAGCAGCTGGATGGAAACAGCTGTCAAGTGTGTGCGGACTTATTTTAGCCACATACTTAAGACGGCATCGACACCAAACCAATGTACTCCCTTATACCAACACTGACGGTTGCCAATTATTGCAAAGATAACGCCGGTGTTGCCTGATGTTCATGGTACGTCTATCACACATACCTAGAACCTTTTTTGCGTCCCCCACTTGAAATTTTCTTACATATCGATTAATGAATATCCGCTATAAAACTTTAGTCACCTTAATAAATGGAGTTCAAGCGATTAATGCTTGTATCTGAAACTAGAGGTTTTCGCATACATACAGTAGTAGCACCCAGTATTATGGTTAAGTCTGCTACCGGTTCGCTATATGTTGCATAACTGACCAATGCATATACACTGTCTTTATGTCGTTCATAAACGCATGGCACGCTCTATCTGAACTATGAGCATTTATTAAACTCTGTATTCCAACCAAACTCGCCGCAAGTTACTTATTGAATTTCAGTTAAAACCAAACCATTTGCTTATTTAATAATTTAAATCTACTCTTAAGCAATCTACTGCGATACGATAAATTTTGTAGCACGATTTCCTCAAACAAACGAAAATACACGAATTGATTCTACATCGAAAAGTCCAAGTTTACCTGGTATAGCACAAAAATATTGCTACGGCTCAAATCTGGCAATGAAGTTGAGACGCTTTTTCAAAGCACGCGTGCCCGATCAATGAAGCTTTCTTCGTGTCAGCGCTGTTAAGCTTTTGCGTGGCACCACATGGCCCTCTCGAGCTCCCAAAAGCAATTTACTTTAGTTCTTGTGTCTCTTGCGTCGTTGGATATTCCCTCACCGGATGGGTATGCTTGGAAAATTCAGATTGACGGATTCAAACAATACATGCAATCAGCTTTATAATTGCAGAGCACAGTTCTCCAATGTTACATCATGATGGCAGGAGAGACTTATTACACATAGCCTGGCATAATGAACATCGATATTTTCCTTTTTTACCGTTTATGACTGTTGGCTAGGATCAGCCGTAGATAATACATGTATTCAACTCGTGCGTAGATGATCGTACGGAGAATCAATATCGCGTGTTTCACTCTGACAATGAGTCGTTTTGCTATACCATAAAGAGAAACATGGTAGGCAGATTTTGATAAATTGGCATACGACACACTATGACAAACCACTAAACGCTCCGACAAATTTAGAGCTATTGACCCCACCTAGTATCAAAATATGTTTGATGCAATCATGTCGGAGTTCTGAGTGACAACTAAATCACTAAGGACAATCTGAGGCGCCAAACAATCAAGGGGTCATTATCAACAATCATGATAAAGTGCTAGCGCGTTATTTTTGTCGGCGGTATATCTAAACATAATGATACGCCAACTTGTTAGAATTGGTCAAATTTGGTTTATGCCCAATATGATGATATCATCACCCACTAACCAATGTACAAGAATATGTCGCTATTAAAGTAGATAATTAACATCCCAGACGGCATTAGTCATTGTATTTTTAGTAGTATGTCCACGGACCTGATGATAAAGAACACTCTACTACTCATAACGTAAGCAAGGGTTTGGTTAATAGAATGAAGGATAGTCTTGGCTATCATTCATTCGGCTAAAAATATTTACAAGGTTTTGACTAACATATACATATATATATATATATATATATATATATATATATATATATATATATATATATATATATATATATATATATATATATATATATATATATATATATATATATATATATATATATATATATATATATATATATATATATATATATATATATATATATTATTAGCACAAACGCGACCTTTAGTGGCCATACCACCAACCTTTCGTAGACTTGGGTCCACGAAAGGATATACCAATATGACCACATATAGTCAATGCACTTTTTCTATCAAAATGTTTACAAATATTTATATTTGACCACTTTAATACGATAGTCTAGTCTTAATAACGTGCAAAGAGAAACTTTTAGGAATGATTTCTTTTATTTTTAATATTATAGAGATGTTAAATTTTAACAACTAACCAATCGTTGACATATCCTGATAATCTTAATACCTTACTGGCAACCATATATACTTTGGCCCAAAAGGTCAAAATAATGTTTAAAAATGAGTGTAGAATAAGTTAATTATAAGATTTTAAAGATTCGAAAATTGTTTTAATTTTAACACTGAAAACTATTCGTCGATCTACAACTTTGAATAAGTATGCAAAGCGCTGTCAATGGCTCAGTATGATCACATCTACAATAAATATTACAAATCTAATCCATAATGACAGAAAAACACTTCATTATTTATGTATTCCGCAAATATACGCCAATATATATGGGCACAAAAGTTCGATTTATACATATAAATTAGTATATTGACCATTTGTGGAGGACCTTGAGAGGACCAAAAGTATATACCAGGATTATAAAGTTGCATAAAGATTTGAACTAAACTTCTTGTATTAAATTCTTCATGGTATCCCGAATTAATAATCAGAAAATAATTATAGTAAAAATGTACTTAAAATTTTTTTCAAGAAAAGGTTGGAGTCTACGAATGGTTGTAATCGTCAGTATATATATATATATATATATATATATATATATATATATATATATATATATATATATATATATATATATATATATATATATATATTATATATATATATATATATATATTTATATATATATATATATATATATATATATATATATATCGAGACATATATATATATATATATATATACATATATATATATATATATAACATATATATAAATATGTATATATATATATATATATATATATATATATATTATATATATATATATATATATATATATATATATATATGTATATATATACAGTTATATATATACATTACATTACAATATATATATATATATATATATATATATATATATATATATATATATATATATATATATATATATATATATATATATATATATATATATATATATATATATATATATATATATATATATATATATATATACATTTATATATATGCATACATATAAACATTAACATATATGGGCATTTTGGCACAGCTAAATATATCGTTGTGTGCCAAGACATCGGTTTGAATTCCTCCATTCTACAGTAATATATATATATATAATTCGTAAATAGCTATCTATCCAGCATAATGGTTACCATGCAACAGGTATCGACCGTGGGTATTTCCAATTCCATTTATATCTAACATGGATATTTTTTGTATTTGGTCAAAAAAATAAGTATTTGTTATTACAAAACCTAGACATAGATGAAAACCTATATTATTTAACCCAAATTCACATTGACTCTGCTTATCGATATTACCCTGGTTTTATAGTGACGCAAGTTACACGCCGCGATATATATAAGCTATCCTAATTATCACAAAATATTGTAAGCGTGTGCAGGTATATCATTTGTCACCAATAGAGCATGTGCAGTGACAATAGGAATGGTTAGTTAGTGACCTTCACTAGCAAGTTTTCGAATCGGAAGTCTAGAATATACTTGATATCTATAGTTGGTATTACCAGTCATTCTAACAACCCAAAAGAGTATTGAATCCTAAAGATGGCCGGATGGATATTACTATAGCATCAAGTATTGGGCATATGACCATATATCAGGTGTCTAACTGTCAAAGCGTTCTCGTGATTTGGTTTGTCAGTTTGTAGGCCTTATTTCATCATTTGAATACGCCAGGATGTTATTTAAATATGATCTTCGGTGTCCACTCTCCCTTTGAAACATGTCTTTATTAAACCATCACAGCTTAAATAATATCATAGTGCCTATTTACCAATATTGGATATATTTGGTAGTTCCATGTTAAAAAGCACGCATAGATATAGTGATATTTCTCTTTCATTGGTAAGTGTGAGATCCTAGATGATGTGTGCCCATCTATAGCAGCATTGATATTATGGTAAAAACATACATTCTCGATCACTTTGAGAACATTGATACTGCTCGATCGATGCGTAAAGCAAGTCACAACGTACGCAACCCAGAATGTTACATTTTCGCTCTAATTTGTCTAAGCCTATTAAAGAATAATCGGTACTTGCGGCTGTCGTTTCACGTCGATATCTATGTATGACGTTTGTGGTGCTTCAAAAATAAATACCTACATTGTAGGGAAAACAAAAACAGGAGCGCAATCGATACAGTGATAATAGTTGTTCGTTCTACATTTTCCAGGTATATGTTACAGTATCGCTACTGTAGACACTACATTAACGCATTGTTTACAGCACTATAAGGCTCATCTAACGGAATAATCAATTGATTTGAGATGTGAAAGTGGTTACCTACATAAATATAATCGCGTATGCAATACTGGTTCAGGAGTAAAGACAACATGTTTTTATTGATGCTGGAATGTTATTAGTCTTGTAACATACATAATTGTTAAAATGTCGGTTGTTATTTTGGTACAAAGGCAAGGGTTGATTGGATTGCTTTCTGTGATGAGTTCTTCCTGCACCAGGACACTTAAGAAATGTATTTATGAATAACTTCAACTCAGTGTACACTAGTGCCTCAGAGGTCAATCATTATTTAGGACGTATCTTATGTTGCTTGTTGCGTGCGTATGGTGACATTGCAGCATCTACAACATACTCACAGTGATAGTCGCATATTGCAAAGGTTCACCTCCATCCGCTTTGAAAATTAAGATATTCACACTCAAGCAGGTTAAGCAAAAAGTTTAATGTTACCGCATAGTCCATTGATCTCCCTGGCTTCATTAAAAATGTTGGGGCGTTCTGAATGCATCATGTCTTAAAACATAAATGAAGTATAACCATTGCTGCAACATATTATTTGCTTATCTATACCTGCCAATGTATTGCACTTCTTTTATTTTGATGGTACTATGCCAATATTTACGGATTTCTGGCTATTGATACATTCTGCATAATATATTTCGATAGTTGTTACATTACAAGTGTTCTGTATTGTACTCGCACGACGTGTATACAAATTACTCGCAGTGAGTAATGTACATGGGACAACCTCGAACCACTTTCAAGCAATGTTAACAGAACCTTAAGTGTTAACAGTTTCAATATTATCTGGGTCCGCACAAGAAGGGCCCAAACTGTATTGCCTTGAATTCGTAGCAAGCAGTATCGCCTGCTTATAATTGTTTGCAGCAATTTGTCTCACACAATATCTACACGATATTTATAGCTTCTACCAATTACCGCGAAGCGATTTGAAATCTGGATGACAGAATGGTAACGTCGTTGGGTGCTTGACTCTAGATGACGACCACTGTATGGTCAAAAGAGCATCATTATCCATGTGGCACCAGTTGTCAAATTAACGCAATCATTTTACTACATCTAACGCACGACGACGACATTAGTAAGCATGACAAGAGCAGTCTTCTGCCCATAGGTATCAGATTACTGTTTACATTAGGTAATATAATCCTAACACAACGAATGAGGCATATTTATTATTATTAGAATGCCCGCGACAGCACTAACCGCAGCACAGCCATGGCCGACGCTTGCCGTGTGGTCATATAAATGTGTACACATACTACCATCAATCTATTCGAGCAATCGACCATGATGCCCGAATGTATCAAGGTCATCAAGTGAGCCATGCACTTCACGATTTTTACTGTCTAGTAGCATGCGTAATGTTACGCTACTCCATCGTGAGCGAATCAATTTATCAAACGCTAGTCCATTTGAAAGACCGTTACACATTTGAGAAAGTATAATTACTTGTAGCGGTTGGGGAACAACAGCTTATTTTACATAATAATAGGACGTAATGTGGCAAATGTATGCTGAGAATAAAATACAGTCAGGTCTTTGAAAGACACTATTAAGTTAAATCGCTGAAATCGCATCATTGTAGGCCATACCATTAGCTAACCTTTAAGCTATATGTTAAAATGTATAACATATGGACAGGAATGTATTTCACGGCAGAATGAATTTGAAAATTCTTACCCTATTCAATACGCAATTGCTTTGATGCATCGCGTGGCGTCCACAGTGTATTTATTTGTAGGTTCATAGTTATGGAATAAAGTAAAGATTGATAGATGGTCGATATGAGAACACATGAGTAAGCCATTGTCTTTTGAATGCTTCAGTTTATTCATATTGATTCAATAAGGCGTTAAATTAATAACATGTGTTACCGTTTGCAGCGCGTCCGACGTAACCGGTTTCACCAAAGTTGTTGTTGTTACCGCTATCTTAGTTAATTTGATGCTGTCTTTGATACGACGCAACATCTAGGTCTCATCCACATATATCACATGAAACTCAACGATTTGTTCCATCGGCAAAGACGAGACATAATTTTAAAACGACAAAATACACCTAAAACATTGTGGCTGGAGCAGATTCATACCATACACTGCAACCAAAATCCAGTTGCCCATGTTTTGGAGTCAATAAAATAAACTATGTAGATTTAAATAACTGACATTCAGAAAATTCCGAGTTACCTGAACGTAAATCAACAAATAATGTCTCTGCACTGCCAAGATTGGGCACTGGTGAGAAAAACTGCCAAATAGGCGAGATATCAAGCAGTTCGCAGCCAGCGACAAGACTGGCGTATCTGACTTTGGCTGCAAATAGATGATATTATACCTATCAATTTGGTTAAAGAAACAGGTAAACAGATATGTGTTATTTGGCTGACATAATGATTGATAAACTAATCTATATCATTGCTAAGTTAAGAATCAAAACAAAAACAATAACTTTGTGTAATATCCTCCAATAACTGCACATCATGTCATTGAGACACTTGCCCTACCACATGTTATATCAATCGGCATCATTCAGCTATTTGATCATTCAAACTTGAGCCTAACCTTGTCATACGTAATCCTTTATGAGTTACAAATTAACGTTTGGTTATTGGACGAATTAAGGGGTTGTTAATCCCGCTTCATGGGTTTTCGATAATGAACACTTACATCCAATGCTCAGCATTTACACAGGCAATTCACCAACTCATAGCAGACTAAAAGCAGCTGCAGCAATCATTCATAACGAATGACATTTAAAGCAAAGGCTTGATTTGTGCCAACCTGAAAGTTTGTTTGTGTGTCACGTAGCCGTTAGTAAAGTTCCGTATTAATCCTTTCAATTCCATTCGTATGGAAATAAATATGATAAAACATACGCCTGAGCCCCATTCAAAACAACTCGTATCAATGCTGCTTTTTCATTGAATTGCCTTTGAATAGGATAGAAGTCACAATTTACGTTTGCTGTGGAATGCTATGAAGCACGTGTTAATAAAATTGATTGATGTGTCTCACCATAGGACGTTGAGACGATGAATGCAACTTCCGCCAAACAGACCTAATAAAAATTACAAGGCGACTTATCACTGCTTGAGCAAAGAGGCAAATGTTTGAAGCAATCCGGGGGCTTATTTAGTGTAAATGTGCAAGTAGCTTACCAAATAGTCGTCTATGGAGCGGCTTCGTGACATTAGCGTCTGTAGCAGTAACGTCAGGATGTCTTGTCTGTCTAGGTTTGATAGACATATATTATTACAAGTATGCAGCTGATCTAGTTGGATAAATCGCTCACTCATGGAACTGCCTTGTGGTATTTTTGCCAAAGATATCGATAAACATTAGTATTCTGCATTGGCTTTACAATCCACAAATCATATAGTGAGCCAATACTGAATAGAGAAATTCTTTTTGTACATAATATCCAATTGCTTGCCAACCCATTACTTTTTGTGTTAGATTCAGAAAGCATTACTTAATTACATCACATATATTTCAATAACTCTACACAAAGTTCTAAAATGTGAATATATAAGGATTGTCAACATCATACTCCGAGAGTTTATCATCATTTTGGTATTTTTACGGAAAGGAAGCCAATATTGCTTCATACGCCTAATGTAAATAAAGCATAATTTCTGTGCAAAGGCAATAGGTATTTGGTTACTTAATAAGCCGACCGGGCAGGAAATATTATCCCCTAAGCTCTCAAGCAGTTACCCTCCATTCGTAAAATTCATCACAGTTAAGTGCAGCAGAAGACAATCATATTCAATACAATAACAGAAAGTTCTTATTTTTAGACCTAATATAAAAAAAAACGATAAAATAAACTACATTGAATACTTGGCGATAACTTGTAGCAATTGGACCTATGTATCAAATTAACGTCTCTAATGTTGCGCTTTATCGCATGGTTTTAGGGATTATTGTGTTTTTACTCTAAATGGATGCGAAGGAAGGTTATTTGAAAACGGCGCAGGCATGAGAAATGCTCTCATTATAAATAATTGGCAAGTTGTTGAATCAAACATGATAATGTACCCGAACGATAAAAGACAGAAGGAAATGTGGTGAAATCTGTGCATAAAAGAATCTATTCATTTTGCACCTGTTTATCTTCAACGATTTTATGTAGCACAGTCTTTTCACATCATGCATTATAGCTTGCTGTATCAGCATAGCATACAGTGAGAAACATTTAAGCATTTAATTTTGGAAGTTAGTAGGTTATCGAGGGCACGATGGATACTGATAAAAAAAGGGTAGAAGAAGACAACCACAACGAAAATGGGATCACTTCGTAGTATCAAAAAAGATATGAGTTAGCGTTTTCTCCATCTGACATCAAAAAAACCTACCACGGCTTGATTCAGACGTAAATATCGCAAATCATACCGAGGATACAAACACACTTATATCCCTGCACTGAGGTCTTCTAGACTGGTAACTCGATGACGTATGTTATTTCCAATACTGACCAATCTCCCCCCTGGACCTTATTTTCAGAAGAATGCCTCGACTATTTCTGGAAGACATCACCATTCTATAATTTTGCATTGTATTTCTCACCATTCAGGCTATTACCGATTAAAACATGCAATTTCAGCTTTAGGAGATAGGATGCGAAAATCATGATGCACCAAGTGTACGAGTTGTTACGAGAATTGCATGGTAAACACGATGCACTAAATTCGTTCCTCATTGAGGTCCAACTCCCGGTTTAGGATATGTATATATAAATATATATATACATATATAAATATATATGCATATATATATATATATATATATATATATATATATATATATATATATATATATATATATATATATATACGCACATACACACATACATATATATATATGTATGTGTGTGCGCGTGTGTGCGTATATATGTGTTTATATATGTGTATATATATACGTATATATATATAAATATAGATATATCTATACATATATATCTATACAGATATATAAATATATATATACACACATATATATATGTATATATATGTATATATATACATATATACATATATATACATATATATATGTATGTATATTTTGATATATATCTTTATTCATAAATATATTAATATTTATATATATCCTTTGATACATATTCATATATATCTATATCGACCACACACAAATAGCTGCTCGATCAAACCGAACGTATAGGACATTCATTGGAACCAACGTCACATCTGATTACCTTTCCGGGCATGTTTATGAAGAGGCAATTGCTTGATGAATTATCCTCCATATATTCCCATCATTCCGTCATTGTATGGTACGTGATGTGACTTAAATAAATGACAGGAATCAGCAAATCTGTGGCAAACCATTTGTTATAAGAGCACGAAAAGAATGTAATGTATCAGTGTAAAGATACTAGTGTATTGTGATGCTGTCTAAATAACGAATAAGAAAAATTCCGAGTTTTTCCTTAATAAGCCACTTGAAGTCAATAGTGATTACCTTAACATGGACCTCATAGACTAATCATTGCATGTGTTCCTTGTTATAGGAGATCTTAAATGAAATAAATCCAAAGAGGAAAACCGACCGCACTTAATAACATAACAATGGCCAACTGGGATTAGATAGTGCTTTTTTCAAAATCGTCACTTTGTTTATATCTAATCGGAAGTGATGTTTTAAATGTTTACTATATAAAGCCTGGACGGAGCACGCTTTGCATGTATATATCAGAGCATGATATAAATCACAGCATGATATCACCGAACGCATCAACAGCGACTAACGGTGTTATTTTGTTGATAAATGATATGGCGTGTTAACTGAAGGAGGAAAGATTGGCTAGGTGTATTATGCGTGCATAAATAACGTACGAGTCAAGGCTTATAGTGATAGCGGCGCTCAATGCAAGAAGCCGTACCATTCAAATATCTATTGATAACAAATTCACAATAGACATATTGTGAATTATATAGTCATTCTATCATCATTTACAGTGGCACATTTCAAATGTGATCGATCTGATTATGTTTCCTCTCTTTCACATCATTCACAAACGCCAAACAAGAAACACGCTTATACATCTTAGCTCTTTTGCGTGGACGACGTATGAAGTGATACGAATATGTATAATACACGAGAGTCGTGTGTTAAATCGAGATTTAGGCGATTTAAATCTTTGCTCTTTTGCGTGTACAACGTATGAAGTGATCCGTCCAATGAGCATGATTACTATACCGCGTGCAATAATTCATCCATTTTTTGATGGATAATGTTTATTCGGCTGTGGTATTATGGTTAACTATCTGCATAAAAAATACCTGAAGCAGATGTTTTCCATGGACATTTCATCGATGCCATAGTGATATAACGTTGGCACAAATAATCGGCAAATGTATAATGCTGAATGGTGCAAAAGAACTAAAAAGGTAAATATATATAATTTGCCGCCAACGACCATCGACTATGAAAACAAGACTTACTCTGCGTCAAAATATCGTTCCACAGGTGTTTCGAAATAAATATGAAAACTCCTCCGAGGTTAACATGTGCAAAAAGTGACAAGCCGAAATTTTATAATTTCTGAATCACATAATTCAACTATGATGATGTTCACCCCCGCTGATTCGATACGACGTTCAAGAAGTATCAAGTTACCGGATGGTGTACCAGGCTGTACCTATGAAATAGGAACTGTATAATACACGAGAGTCGCGTGTAAAATCGTGATGTAATTTATTTAATAAACATCATCGGGAATTAGTATATATATATATATATATATATATATATATATATATATATATATATATATATATATATATATATATATATATATATATATATATATATATATATATATATATATATATATATATATATATATATATATATATATATCTATATATCTATATATCTATATATATATATATATATATATATATATATATATATATATATATCGTTTGCCTTTGCTATTGTTTGAAATCGATGAACATTACTAAATATTGACCGTTAGTTGTGTTATTTCTGCCTCAGATTAGCTACAATATTGTGATGATATAGCGTGCGATTATCGAGTACTAAATTACTAACAATGATTTAAAGACCACTAGTCAAGCGATATCTTCACATCTGTGATCAAAGTTTTTATACTGCTTGAATACACTGTGAGGCTAATTTACATAGTGAGTAGCGATCCGAATCAGACTATGGTGAGAGTTGGATAATATGCACAGCTATTGCGTTCCAATTGATTCATTATCACTGTATAAGTAACATCATATTGCTCAGCATCTTTATGGTGCTTACTGATATTGCAACGGCCTAACTGGGTCATCCTCTAGTTGGATAATTACTGAGCCGTTAAATTATATTGTCTTACTTCGATATAAATCGATCCGATAAGATGCAGGATACACTCTGCAAAATCATTACACTAGTAGCTTAACTCATAACATATCCATATGGTGTTTAAATAACTCCCGATATGTATCCAAAGCCGTATGCTAAGCATGTATGCATAATAATGTAATTAAGTTCATGCATCTATATTTTGATTGATAACATCGCTATGAGACCTAAATATTTTATGAGGTCGGCGATTCTTGTGACGATGTGGCAATTCATATAAGTGGTGACACCGACATAGTCAATGTTTGAGATGCGAGTTAATGCATCATTCTACAATAATGGTAACAACGGTCACTAACACAATATTTTATACGGTAAACTTGCGATATGATACGATTTTCTTTTTTCTAATAAAAAAAACTACCACAACGTCATTCATATGAATAAAATGGCTTCTGCATGATGAAACGAAAGACTCTTCTGCGTATATTACGATGAGAGTGAACTAAGATGGCTTGAACTGTTATATTATTCAATCTAGAAATAGCATTTATAGGGCGTAAACAGTTAAACAAGCTTACAAGCTTAAAGCACAAGGCTTCGTTTCCATATCAGCCAAACATTTAATGTCAACAACTAAGCCAATGAGATGACTCGAACAGACAGTTATATGGGTAATATTTTAAATCTTTGACTGAAGTATTTACTTAACCGTTGATGTATTCCAAACTCCAATATATAAACCCTTCCTATGCAATTATGATTTGTTCGCCGCAATCTCCTATTATATGTTAAGTAACAGAATTAAACGGGATTAAGATAGTGCACGCGTGTCTATACACGTGTACCTATTTCCATTGTCAAATGGCGTTTTGTGGATTGTTTGCACACCAGATAGGATATACATGCTGTCGCTACTTGTGTCGGGGTGGCAGATTAACTATTCGGTTGTAATCAATTTCTCCGTATAACGTCGTTATGTCTTTATTTGAAAACTCGTCAACCAAATCATCTAAACTCTAGTTGCCAATATGCTGCATTCTTCATTAAGGCAAATACAATTCACATAATTTATCGCATTGAGCAATGTATGTCGTGGTCCTAAAGCAAGCCTGGAGGTTGCAGGCATCATCATGGTTTCAGATTTATAATGACGAGGTAAACATTCCCGGTAGGCGTTAGCATCCCCATCACAATTCATTGACCGCATTCTATGCAGGTCTTGATAGTGTCAATATGGCTCATGTACATGTACTAATAGGTGGTACGTATGTTGCAATACACAAAACAAAATCATGTCGCCCATAGACAGTGCATGCTATGGTTGTAGAATTAGGATGCAATTTGTTTAATTAAGAGCTGGTAATTAATAACACGCATGCATCAATCTATGTAACGATGTATGTACCGTTAATTTAGGTCACATGACCGCAAGTTTTCTTACCGGCCACCCAAGAGCATTTAGTTTTTCTACCAATATCCGGTCATTATGCTCGCAATAACGTTCCGCAAACCTCAAAATAGTGCAACATAACTTACTTTGTTCACAATGCCGCTTACAATATTGGCTAAACAGGGACAACGCATTCTAAAAAGTAGTGTCTACAATAGAGGAAACATTGCACAGGTCCGTATTGGTAAGATAGACACGTGAACCGCACGTCATGCTCTCAGAGAAAATAACAAACGAGTTCTGTCGCAAAGTCTGCTGCAATGAACATAAAAGGCGTAAATTATGGCGGTCCTGGAGCTCCGCATTAATGTAAAAAACGACGACCGTAGCGCCGGAATTACACCAAAAACTTCGAATAACTGACACAGACAGGCAATAGTTGACATATATATGCATATATATATAAAACATATATATATATATATATATATATATATATATATATATATATATATATATATACATATATATATATATATATATATATCTTTGCATCATATATATATATATATATATATAAAAATAAATATATATATATTTATATATTTTGATATTTATTTACCAAACGGTCGTCGTTCCAATATATAAAATATTTCAAACGCACATATCCAATTCCTGCGCGATGCATGGGCCAAAACCTCGCAATGGATAAAAATGAATGGAGATAAGGTACAGTGTAACATCACCTTAAATAACAAATTGAACAATAAAGCACCCAAAAAGGTCTTGACATTTTGGGAAACTCAAGTCGTGTGCCAAGTTGGGACAGTGTTCCGAAAGTTTGGTCGATTGCCTCAAAAAGATTGCATTCGTATCAATATATATATACATATATATGCATATATATATACACACACACAAATATATATATATATATATATATATATATATATATATATATATATATATATATATATATATATATATATATATATATATATATATATATATATATATATATATATATATATATATATATATATATATACACACTTATCTTAACATGTAAAGGTCATGCTTGATCAAATCGTATAAAAAAACACACACATGATAGTTATTGTTCATGCTCAGTTGTTAAACCATGCATAATGCCACTGCTTTCAATTTTAAATGGAATTAAGATCTTCCATTGTTTGCATATTGATCCATTTATATGCAAATATTTGCTCACTACAAGGTAAGATGTCTTATGGTGAAAAAAGGCATTTTAATAACACATATGGTAATAACTATAGTACTAAAGCGGTGGAATGTATTTTGCTTACTAGTTTGGTTTCTATATCATTTGGATGCACAATATTAGAATAGGCTAGCACATCATGCAGAAAGAATAATTTGTTACTGGTAATCCCGCTTATTCAGTCTACCAATAATTTGATGCCAGTTTACTCATGATTGTCACTTCTGAGTTCTGATCATGCTTCGGAAAGTTTATGAACGGGGAACATTTCCACTAGTTTGGCTAATTGAGCTATGTAATGAAATAACAGTGATTGTTTCATGAGAGGGTTTAAGCCACATAGTTGTACATGACGAAGAAATAATCTTTACGGTCAATTTTTTGTAATAAGGAAATCGCTCGATAGCAAAATAGGCTTGGTGGCCGTCGGGCAAAATCGGTCAGCTCCAGATTAGGCTTTTGGTTTTGAAGAGTTACACTGATTCATGTTCGAGAAACCGCTCACCATTATATGAATCTCAATTCAATCGTAAGGTATCGTACACAAGAGAGCAGATTGCGGTACAGTGCGATATCTAAAGTACCATGTGTTAGTTACGCAATTGATCACTCGATTGATGAACCACATAGATAACAAGCGCAACACTGCCAAATGTAAAATGTCTTTGAACAAACAGCGCTCACCGTATCTTTTGACAAAATGCCAAAAGGAAAATTAAGAGGATTTGCTAGATGTCAGATCATTGAGATCAAAGTTCACACCATTCGACGTAACCGGATAGTTCAGTGACACTAATCTGCCTCTGCATCATTGGTAGAGCAATCAATCCGAATCGATACTTAAGGAAAAGCCATACGCTGGTACATCAAAGGCGTTATTCGCAACAGTAAGTATGAAAAGGTATATAATCCTGATTTTGCTATAAGCTTTTTTGATTCAACGTTCTTTATAACCTACGACATTAGCAGTAGAAATCCGCGCTCGTTGTGAAATTACAAAGAAATCATGGATATATAACCTAATTATAACGGTGTATATTGGCACTTGCCCCAGTCTATTATTACTTTATGACTTTTTTTGTTATGTGGGATAAGACGGCAATCTGCTACCACTATTGGATGTAATCTTAAGTGCGTTTATTTTGTTTTTGTAGAAGAAAGAGAGAGAGAGAATGAGAGAGGGAGAGGGAGAGAGAGATAGAGAGAGAGAGACGTCGCAGGAGGAACTTCGCGTCACCCAATTTCAGAACGTTTACACAAAAAAGCACGCTTGCGGCTGCAGCGATTTTTGTCTTCCATCCAGAGGCGAATGAAACTCAATAACGTAACGAAATACACAATACCACGAAAAAACGCTGCTTACATGAAATAATCAATCTATGTAAAATGTATTACATCCGGGTTTTGTTTATTGTGAAATCGGAATGGAACTTATTTGGTTTGGTATTCCCTTTCTTCATGTCGTAGTTTGTGTTGGTCATCATATCGCAGTAAACGGATTGCATTCTTGACCAATCCTCTCATTTAACAACATGAGCACCGCCCATTTTGTTTGGATCACGTGCGTACTACCCAATAAGATCGCACGATGTATCAATGAACGTTCATATATGATGAAATTGAATATATAATTACGAGCAACATTTAACTCATATTCAATGTACTTAATCTAATACAATTGGTCCCGTATCGTTCAACTGTAAACTCATCATAAATAACCGAGTAAATCTCGTAGTTAAGATGGTATTAGATAAGTTGTCGATTATATTCGCTGTACCAATATAATGTACGGATATTCGCACTTCTTAGAAGCACGACATAGTGTTAAAGGATGTCGGTCGGAGCGCGCTACTTAAGCAGCCCAGATTTCGCAGCAGTGACATGCATTATGTGTAGCTTCGCGCGGATTGTCATATGTGTTAGTTGTATGCTATCATTGATGACTTAGCTCATCGATACATCTTAACTTCCACATAATCATCGCAAATAGGATTGCTGAACTATTACACACCGAGAAGCAATTATACGTGACATTGGCTGACTGACATGTACCTGATAAACGAAGCGAGTGTGGTACAGCATGGTATCGATTGCCTAGGATAAATTAACGCGCAAACTCGGCTTCTAAAATGTCTTTTATACGTACCCAAGTACCATTATACCCAATTAACCATGCATCAACAATAAGAGCTCTCGGTTAACTTGCCTGCTTGCATGTACCACTCACCAGCAGTCAGTATTCCTTAGCGTGAACACTTAAGGTATTTATTTACGAGTGAAATAATTAGTGCGCAAAAACAAATATGTCTGTAAATTTCGTATTTACCCACTTGGCTCTATTCAGAATGATGATGTGTACACGTTGTCTTTGTTTTGTACAGAAAACTAAATAATGAAATAAAATTACAATACTTAAAACCCGAACTTTTTTAAGTCAGTAAATGTTGCTCTAAAACTTCGAAGCCCGATCCATAACCGGGCATATTTCCTCTGTATGGGTGGCTACTTAAATGACTCAGTAGCTTCTGTTCGGCTTCATTCATCATCATCTTTGCCCTTCATCTCGATAATAAGCCCATAAAACTCTCTTTGATTAACGAGCGACATCAAAACAGAGATATACATAATTACGTACAGCTGAGCAGTCAGAAGAGATTTTTGCAGTGCTATGAATAATCGTGCTACGAGTAAAACAACGTTGCTCCCGTTTACATAAACGGAAGAGACCCGATGGAAACAGGGTAATTAATGGCAATAAATATGCATATGTATCTCGCAAAAACGAACTAATGTAATCCCAAACAACTTCTCATTTGTTAAAAGTAGCTTTATGTCCATATGTTACAGATTTTTACATAAGTAGTCTACTAGATTATGGGTCAAAGTGCAAAATGAAAGAGACAATTATCGCTTCATATGTGGGAAGACCGTCTAACGACGGCTATTCCATCTTCAGCTGCGCTTGTTAAGCTCATTTAAATGCATACCAAATTGCTTACTTGGCTATTAACGTATCCCTTGTATCATCGATTGGTACTGCCATTTCACTTCCACATCAATAATCATGGACACTCTTTTGTACCTCTTTTCCTATTGCTATCGTGACATAGCATTAATTGGCCAAGACGGCTATAATGCTATAATCTCAATGTAGCTGCAGTTCACATGACTTTTCGAATGTCACATCCACCGTGTCTTTGGGGAAGTTATACATATTATGCGCTCATAAATCACCTGACGTATAGATGACGGAAACTGGAGAAGGATAGTGGCTGTATCCGTACATTTTAATGAAGTTTTGATACCCATGGTCAACCAGAATGCCCGATGTGTTATCCTTCTTTTACAAAACTGCATATAACCGTTAATCACAATTTCCGGAAATTGAACCGTTGAGCATTATTTGCAGGTTTATTTGGGGTCATCTCTGCAAGTTGATTGCGATCGTAATTAATTATATTACAGGGGCATCCGCGTCTACATGTGCATATCTTAAACATTTTAGGAAAACATGAACTAGCCATATTATAACGTCATTATTCACATACTGGCCCCTGGAAAAACCCAACAAAATCACAATCACACCGAAAACATATTGGTATAAAACAGATATTCGGAAATTTGTCATCGAAGTAGCCATTAAATCGGGCAAGGTGTGGGACGGTAACACATTTGTTCTATTGGATAACGCTAGGTTACATTGGGGGGAGGGTGGCGGGGGAGATGTCTCAGGTGTGTCGGATCGCATGGTTTGTTTCTCCTTGATCCACGTAGCCCATAACCGAGAGAATGATGGGTGGTTGGTTCACTGAGCAATTGATGCATTTGGTGATCTGCTGGCAATCGTCTTCTTTGTCGAGTCCCATTGCGGATCAAAGTTATTCTATTTTAGCACCTACTTATTGTGATTTTAGACCCTCAACTGTTTTCGTAGACCTCACATAATATAATTATTCCTCTTTTGGTGTTTAGGGTTCGGTGAGGGGTGACACGATGGACTATGCCTGCGAGCACCGTAGACTTCGGTAGACAAATCGCGGGGCTGGGTTGGTCAACTTCCACAAGGAAGTTGCCAGAGGGAATTATTTGTGATGTTTTTCGAGACCCCAGCCAACCACTCAATCCCTTTACCAATGGAAAAAGGACTAAGGTCTTTCCGTATCTGAAGATGCAGCAACCGAATTCTTTTTCCGATTCCTTGTCCGAGTTATTAGGTCTATTTAGTTTGGAAGGTAATCTTTCCTGCGTTTGTTTGTGAGCCATAACATGTGACTAAATTTCTTCCCTAGTGCTCCCCACCCGCCACAGAGCCTAACAAGGGGACGTAAGAGGTGCGCGGCTTAACCAGCACGCATGATGCAAGGCATACACCAGTGTAATACTCCAATTGACAGCAATTAGATCAATGAGCTGCTCACTAATTAAATTGATTGACCTGTTAGCAAGCCGCCAAGGATAAATTAATGGGAGTAGAGGAACAATATTTGGATAAAAAAATATTGCACGAAGAAGATAGAAAGGGCACAAAATTATGAAAACAATTCTACCATGGCATGTCACCACCAGCCGTTTGACAGGAAAAGGCCATTCCAGCCTCTCGTGTAGGTGAAATCAGGGCCAAAGTGTTGTGTTGCAGATATAGCCCTCGCAAGGAACGATCCAATCAACCACCAGGATCCCATCTTCCACCGACACTAATCTCAACCCATGGCCAACAGGTGCCCCTATTAGTCACCTCGTATGACATGCAGTAGGAAACAGTGGGCCTATTCAACCCCCGCACCCACAAGAGAATCCTTACTTTGAACCTTTATAAATGTGGACTAAATAGCAAAACCAAACAGTCATATGCAGGAACCGATAATGCTGTCTTTAATTTTGCAATGCATTACAATGATATTAATTTTCCAGGAGTCCAATCTTATTTACTATCAACGAGGCTACATTTACAATATATACAACTACTGTGAATTTGTTGGAATGCCTTAAGCATAAATACTTTTATGTTACAATGTACAACCAATAATATTTACTGTCCGAAATGAGACATTGTATGAGAGAATTACATAGTTGTTTTCGTAGCACAGAATCATATCATTTTAGAAATCAGATGTCACACATACTAACTTAAAAATGGTTGATTAAACGGCAGGTAATGGCACGGACTAACTACCGATAGAACAGAAAATAGTTGACAGCAATTAGATCAATGAGCTGCTCACTAATTAAATTGATTGACCTGTTAACAAGCCGCCAAGGATAAATTAATGGGAGTAGAGGAACAATATTTGAATAAAAAAATATTGCACGAAGAAGATAGAAAGGGCACAAAATTATGAAAACAATTCTACCATGGCATGTCACCACCAGCCGTTTGACAGGAAAAGGCCATTCCAGCCTCTCGTGTAGGTGAAATCAGGGCCAAAGTGTTGTGTTGCAGATATAGCCCTCACAGGGTACGATCCAATCAACCACCAGGATCCCATCTTCCACCGACACTAATCTCAACCCATGGCCAACAGGTGCCCCTATTAGTCACCTCGTATGACATGCAGTAGGAAACAGTGGGCCTATTCAACCCCCGCACCCACAAGAGAATCCTTACTTTGAACCTATATAAATGTGGACTAAATAGCAAAACCAAGCAGTCATATGCAGGAACCGATAATGCTGTCTTTAATTTTGCAATGCATTACAATGATATTAATTTTCCAGGAGTCCAATCTTATTTACTATCAACGAGGCTACATTTACAATATATACAACTACTGTGAATTTGTTGGAATGCCTTAAGCATAAATACTTTATGTTACTAATATGTACAATACCAATAATATTTACTGTCCGAATATGAGACATTGTATGAGAGGAATTACATAGTCAATATGTATATATACATCTATATATCACTACATATATATTTATATACATATATATATATATATATATATATCTCATATATATATATATATAACGGCATATATCCTGAGCTATATAGATATAATATATAATATATCTCTATATCCTATATATATATATCTAGATATATATATCTATACTAAGTATATACCAAACGGTCGTCGTTCCAATATATAAAATATTTCAAACGCACATATCCAATTCCTGCGCGATGCATGAGCCAAAACCTCGCAATGGATAAAAATGAATGGAGATAAGGTACAGTGTAACATCACCTTAAATAACAAATTGAACAATAAAGCACCCAAAAAGGTCTTGACATTTTGGAAACTCAAGTCGTGTGCCAAGATGGGACTGTGTTCCGAAAGTTTGGTCGATTGCCTCAAAAAGATTGCATTCGTATCAATATATATATACACATATATATATATAATTATATATATATATATATATATATATATATATGTATATATATATATATATATATATATATATATATATATATATAATATATATATATATATATACACTTATCTTAACATGTAAAGGTCATGCTTGATCAAATCGTAAAAAAAACACACACATGATAGTTATTGTTCATGCTCAGTTGTTGAACCATGCATAATGCCACTGCCTTTCAATTTTAAATGGAATTAAGATCTTCCATTGTTTGCATATTGCTCCATTTATATGCAAATATTTGCTCACTACAAGGTAAGATGTCTTATGGTGAAAAAAGGCATTTTAATAACACATATGGTAATACACTATAGTACTAAAGCGGTGGAATGTATTTGGCTTACTAGTTTGGTTTCTATATCATTTGGATGCACAATATTAGAATAGGCTAGCACATCATGCAGAAAGAATAATTTGTTACTGGTAATCCCGCTTATTCAGTCTACCAATAATTCGATGCCAGTTTACTCATGATTGTCACTTCTGAGTTCTGATCATGCACTACGTAAATCATGCTTCGGAAAGTTTATGAACGGGGAACAGTTCCACTAGTTTGGCTGATTGAGCTATGTTATGAAATAACAGTGATTGTTTCATGAGAGGGTTTAAGCCACATAGTTGTACATGATGAAGAAATATTTTTTACGGTCACTTTTGAAATTTTTGGAAATCGCTCACTAGCAAAATAGGCTTGGTGTATTAATTAAAGTAGCGAACATTTGCTCTACTGGTGCATTTTATCCAGGGTCCTGATTGTTTGGGTAAGGTGGCTTTAATCCTTTTAGATACAAATGTAAATCATGTATTTACCAGCATGTAATTTCTAGCAACCACCCCTAACGAATCATGCGAATGTCAGCCAAATAGACATTATAAATTGGTATCTCAGGCATAGGGTTTCATTAAAGTCATGAACTTTGGCTAGACGTATTAAGTGTGTTAAGTCTCAAGTGCATAAGTTCTCGTCCCATCAATGGCTGAATTTATAAGGAAGGTATATTTTTCTTTTCGGCTGTACATATGGCACAAACATATTGCATGCTTTGCTATCCTAGTTGATTGGGTATAATGGCATTGAGAGACATTTCTCAGAAAAAACGTATTAGCTTACGAGCGTAAACCCTTATTCAGTAGAGCCATTTCAAAAAAGGGTATAATCGCAACGAACCAACACGTTATTTAACATTATTACGAGTTTTTATTGTACGGAAGTGGCCATCGGGCAAAATCGGTCAGCTCCAGATTAGCCTTTTGGTTTTGAAGAGTTACTCTGATTCATGTTCGAGAAACCGCTCACCATTATATGAATCTCAATTCAATCGTAAGGTATCGTACACAAGAGAGCAGATTGCGGTACAGTGCGATATATAAAGTACCATGTGTTAGTTACGCAATTGATCACTCGATTGATGAAACACATAGATAACAAGCGCAACACTGCCAAATGTAAAATGTCTTTGAACAAACAGCGCTCACCGTATCTTTTGACAATATGCCAAAAGGAAAATTAAAAGGATTTGCTAGATGTCAGATCATTGAAATCAAAGTTCACACCATTCGACGTAACCACAATCAATAGTGCCATGCTAGCAGGCCCCAAAGAAAATGTTTTAACCCATTTAACTTATCAAGTTCGCTAGCACTACGATCGAACATCATGGAAAGACATATGTCGGATAGTTCAGTGACACTAATCTGCCTCTGCATCATTGGTAGAGCAATCACTCCCAATCGATACTTAAGGAAAAGCCATACGCTGGTACATCAAATGCGTTATTCACAACAGTAAGTAGCAAGTAAGAGTCTGAAAAGGTATATTATCCTAATTTTGCTATAAGCTTTTTGATTAAACGTTCTTTATAACCTACGACATTAGCAGTAGAAATCCGCGCTCATTGTGAAATTACAAACAAAGCATGGATTTATAACCTAATTATAACTGTTTATATTGGCACTTGCCCCAGTCTATTATTACCTAATGACATTTTTTGTAATGCGGAATAGCAATGTTGATTCCTTTGATAAAAACGGAAGTGACCCGATGAAAACAGGGTAATTAATGGCAATAAATATGCATATGTAGCTCGCAAAAACTAACTAATGTAAGCTCAAACAACTTCTCATTTGTTAAAGGTAGCTTTATGTCCATATGTTACAGATTTTTACATAAGTAGTCTACTAGATTATGGGTCAAAGTGCAAAATGAAAGAGACAATTATAGCTTTTATGTAGGAAGACCGTCTAATGACGGCTATTCCATCTTCAGCTGCGCTTGTTAAGCTCATTTAAATGCATGCCAAATTGCTTACTTGGCTATTAACATATCCCTTGTATCATCGATTGGTACTGCCATTTCACTTCCACATCAATAATCATAGATACTCTTTTGTACCTCTTTTCCTATTGCTATCGTGACATAGCATTAATTGGCCAAGACGGCTATAATGCTATAATCTCAATGTAGCTGCAGTTCACATGACTTTTCTAATGTCACATCCACCGTGTCTTTGGGGAAGTTATGCATATTGTGCGCTCATAAATCACCTGACGTATAGATGACGGAGACTGGAGAAGGATAGTGGCTGTATCCGTACATTTTAATGAAGTGTTGATACCCATGGTCAACCAGAATGCCCGATGTGTTATCCTTCTTTTACAAAACTGCATATAACCGTTAATCACAATTTCCGGAAATTATAACGTCATTATTCACATACTGGCCCCTGGAAAAACCCAACAAACTCACAATCACACCGAAAACATATTGGTATACAACAGATATTCGGAAATTTGTCATCGAAGTAGCCATTAAATCGGGCAAGGTGTGGGACGGTAACAAATTTACACATTTGTTCTATTGGATAACGCTAGGTTACATTGGGGGGAGGGGGGCGGGGGAGATGTCTCAGGTGTGTCGGATCGCATGGTTTGTTTCTCCTTGATCCACGTAGAACATAACCGAGAGAATGATGGGTGGTTGGTTCACTGAGCAATTGATGCATTTGGTGATCTGCTGGCAATCGTCTTCTTTGTCGAGTCCCATTGCGGATCACAGTGATTCTATTTTAGCACCTACTTATTGTGATTTTAGACCCTCAATTGTTTTCGTAGACCTGACATAATATAATTATTCCTCTTTTGGTGTTTAGGGTTCGGTGAGGGGTGACACGATGGACTATGCCTGCGAGCACCGTACACTTCGGTAGACAAATCGCGGGGCTGGGTTGGTCAACTTCCACAAGGAAGTTGCCAGAGGGAATTATTTGTGATGTTTTTCGAGACCCCAGCCAACCACTCAATCCCTTTACCAATGGAAAAAGGACTAAGGTCTTTCCGTATCTGAAGATGCAGCAACCGAATTCTTTTTCCGATTCCTTGTCCGAGTCATTAGGTCTATTTAGTTTGAACCTATATAAATGTGGACTAAATAGAAAACCAAACAGTCATATGCATGAACCGATAATGCTCTTTAATTTTGCAATGCATTACAATGATATTAATGTTCCAGGAGTCCAATCTTATTTACTATCAACGAGGCTACATTTACAATATATTCGACTACTGTGAATTTGTTGGAATGCCTTAAGCGTAAATACTTTTATGTTACAATGTACAACCACTAATATTTACTGTCCGAAATGAGACATTGTATGAGAGAATTACATAGTTGTTTTCGTAGCACAGAATCATATCATTTTAGAAATCAGATGTCACACATACTAACTTAAAAATGGTTGATTAAACGGCAGGTAATGGCGCGGACTAACTACCGATAGAACAGAAAATAGTTGAGGTACCACTAATAACAACTAACATAAATCGGAGTAGTTACGGGTGCATACTTACAGAATATCAATTGACGATGAGAGCCACTAACATTTGCTGACAATTCGCCAACCAGTTCCGCAATTGTTTTCCGCCGGTTACGGTCGATTTGTACTGCATAAGGATTTTGGCTGCTCGCTTCATAATTAACTAAAGGTAGATTGACCCCGGAAAATCGTTGCACTTGTCCTGCACAGGCAGAGTGCGTGGGCTCAGCGCGCGTATGTTCAAATTTAATTGAAGCTATATAACATGCCGCGATATCGGCAGGTCTTATCAACTGGGATACTTGATAATCATTTATAATGTCATCAAATTGGTTTCAGTAAACAAAGCAATTTATCAAAGTTAGACAAATATGATGGATGGAAGGTCTTTGACCAGAAGTGCATTATGGTACATGTGCGTAGCCTTTAGCTTATGTTGTGTAAGTTTTTAATGTATTGTACCCCTTTAGCATAGATATATGCTAGGTTAATAACACAGCCGTGTACCAGTTTTAGCTTCATGGGGTGTTCTTTTGATAGATATTCCTTACATCTTAATTTATAATACCCTGATTAGTTTTTCTGTAATTCATTACGTACTTGCGTTCATAAACTTTGTGTCATTCGTATTTAGACCCAAAACCATTGGCTCAGATGAAATACTGCTATCTTTATTAAGCAGTCTGCCTCTAACCTCTAACACTTCTAACTTGAACAACGATTTCGCAATTCCATGACCACTTGTATACATACAGGTTATATCAATCATATGTTGGAGCGCAGCTAACTATATCGCTAACCTTTCGAAATGGCGCACGTTGGAGGATTTCTATGGCGCATTGATATGAATAATATATGAAGAATAAAGGAATTATTTTACTGGTTGGTTACCTAATTAATTGGTAGCCAAAAGGGCTGCGGACATAACTTATAATGAACGCTGCAAGAAGAAACACTTGATATATAACAGCTTGAAGCAGTATTTGTAAATCTGCAAAGCAATTTCTGATGGACTAATGTTACCGCATGTTTCAACAACGTTAGGAGTAAAGTTGAAGTTGTAAACCCGGGCCGTTTTTAACTGGCAACTACGTAAAGCTTTAACATCTAGGATCTCGCGCAATTGCAAGCTTGTACCTCCGATGCGTCGAACAAAAGAGAAAGAGCAAAAGCAAATTCGTTGAACTGTTAACCAGTCGGAATTGAGTGTTTGGTAAATAATGAACCACTTTATAGTTTTAATAAAAGATTGATGAATATCTTGCTTTTGAACATGCAAAAATATCGTACATTGAGACAAAACTTGCACACATGCGTAGTTCATGGACAAAACGGAGTTTTTTAATACGCAAGAGGTACCAAAAATAACCTGCACACAACAAGATGAAGTGTGATGGTATAGGTATATATATATATAGTGTATATATATATATATATATATATATATATATATATATATATATATAAGCCACATATATATATATATATAGATAACTATATATATATATACCCCATAATATTTCTATATATATATGTATATATATATATGTATAAAAATATATTTGTATAAATATTTATATATAAATTTGCGTATATGTATATATATATATATATATATATATACAAATATATCCAGATATATATACATATATATATATATATATATATATTTATATGTGATGGTATATATATATATATATATATATATATATATATAAAGATATGTATATATATATATATATTTATATAATTATTATTTATATTTATATGAATATGTTTATATATATGTATATATATCAATAAAGATATGTATATATAAATATATATATATTTGCGTATATGTATATATATATATATATATATATATATATCCAGATATATATACATATATATATATATATATATATTTATACAGTGTCACCATCATAAGCCTCATTATCATGCTCATTGATATCATCATCATCGTCATCATCATACTGATCATCATCGTAAGCATCATAAATTTCAAAATCATCATCATTATCTTCATCATGATTATTACCCCGTGGGGCATGCAAAATCATCGATGACTGATCTGCAAATAAAAAGCTAATCATCAAATTTGAAATACTCAATTCTTAGTTGTCAAGTAGAGAACATAAATTGTACAAGGTATCACGTAAAAAAATATACAGCATATCTGCATTACTTAGATTCGTTTAGTGAGTGCATCTACGATGACAACTTTATCACCTAAGATGAGTGGACTACGTCGCGCGAGCAGCTAGCAGAAACTGAATGTGGTTTTATCACATCGTTACAGCGTTAATATTCAATCACCTATATATGAAGTCGTCCTATGGCGCTTTTGCGACTGTATTTTTAATTTAGATTGTTTTGGGCCGCATAACATGGCTTTTTATTTCATTGCTTTTAAAAAAATTGCGACAGTTCTAAATTCGTACATAGATTTTCGCGATTTATGCACAGAGTAAGCTCGTATATATAGCTAAAGAAATGTAAAATAAAAAGTATAGATCACTGTGGTGAATTTCTGAGTACGAAGAATTTAAGATCCACATGTTCAGCCAATGTGAATTTAGCGTTTTTGATTATATAAGGTTCTATTGAAAAGTCCGTACAGCGATTTACAATATATGTGACGTAAAGACAAAACAATATCTGCTTCACGGAAAATCCAGATAAAAATGATGTCTGTCCGCTGTCTACGGCAATCCATTCATTAATTTATTGTTAATTTTTCTCCAGAATGGTGTCAAACCTCGATCAAATAATTTGACAACTGACTTTTGAAGTAAACTTGGTCTTCTGGTGCAGTGGAATATGTACTATGAACAGAAATTAAAAGCATGATAGGTCATCAAAATCTATGGGAGGCCACAAGTGACATTTTGTTGTATTCTGTGAGTGTGGTCTATCACAATATTCAAACCTCTATCAAAACAATTTGACCACTGCCTTTGTAATATGATGCAGTAATATATGTACTAAGAACAGAAATTAAAACAATGGTACGTCCTTGAAGTCGATTGAAAGCCACAATGGATTTGTTTTTGTATTCTGTGAGTGTGGTCTATTACAATATTTAAACCTCCATAAAAAAGTAAACTTGGTATTATGGTGCAGTAATATATGTACTATGAAGAGAAATTAAAAAAATTATAGGTCATCGAAGACACATCGTCACCACATTCATCAGGTTGAAGATCCTGTTCACAACTTCTGATAACTGCTTTATTTAGATTCACCATACGAGCTGCAGATGCTCTTTGTTGTTCTAGCACACTCGTCTTTGCAAATTTTCCTTTTGATCTCATAATGATTTTGCGTAGCACAGACCAGAGACCAGGTAGAAGTGTATTTTGTTTTTGAACCTTAGGTCACTTATATTTGAACAGCATGGATTGTGTCATACATGAGGTGTGACTTCGATCTAAACTATACGGAAAGTTAACACGTTGCAACGCAGACGCGGGCGCACCGGGTGCGCAGCGGGTCAAAGGTGGTTCCCGCCAGAGGACGCGCAGTTACGCAAGGGTCGCTGGGTGGTGCGGCAGTGAACTGTAACATTTTCCAAATTCTCATACGCAAATTAATGCGCTGCCCACTGTCCAAATCAGAATCAATCAGAATTTAAAGTACATTAATTGTTATAAGCTCTTTGAAATGATTTTCGAAAGTACACAGTTTGAAATATGTTCCTACGGTCAAAATTAGTTATCATCTTCTTTTCAAGGACAGAAATTTACAATGACTAGTTCACATTTAAATCGCCCACATATGGCTCTGCTGTGTTTAAACAAGTGCCATGCGCCTAAAAAGGAACCTGATAAAGACTGGTGAGTTAATCGGCGGAGCCATATATTGTAACTCAGTTTACTTTCACGTAATGTCGTGGACAGATTTTATGTTGCTTGCTTGACATCACATGGAAACTTTCAGGCCCAGCGCGTATTACATGGCATGTATTATGCACTACACATAGAAAATATTCTGACATCCGGCTTAACACATGTAAACCCTCTTCGTACAGCTCATGTACTTGTATTGTAAGGCAAAACAGGTAAACAAGGATTAGAGTCATGATTCGCCTAAGTAGCATATAAAATGTATGATGATGTGATAACAACGATGGTTTGGCATACACATGTAAACATGAATTGACAGTCATTTTATGGTAATACATTGAAGTAAGTTAAAGCCATTGTATTAGTGCTCCCTGACGCACGCAATATATATTATATTCTAACTGCGGCGCAAACGTCGACGACGTGATAATTTCCCTTTGCGGGCCACTCGATTCAGGTGTTAAATAAATGCATTTCACATTGGCAACTTGCGTCCGCACCATAGCATTAAGGCAAGATGAGGGTTGATTCATTCAAAGGATGCCATTTTAACCAGTAATGGAGGAATTTAAAATGACTCTGCAAAGTTGCGTTTTGTCGATCTTAAGTGATAATCGTGTCCTAACTTTGAACGGATGCGGGGAAATGCAACTCATAAAAGGCTCAGGAATAGGAAATGCTTTCATAGAAATAAATTGGTTATTATTTTACGTTTCGTGGTTTCCTCTTCCGAAGTTTGTTTGTTGTTTATAATTCAAACAAGTTAACGAGCCCTAATGGCAACAGACAAAGGGTAGGATGAGGAAATACACATAACAAAGAAACTGTTTATTTTGCACCTGCTTCATCACAACTATGAGATACATCAACGTCTGTAGGTCACGCTTTTAACGACACAAACCTTTGTTAGCAGATGGTTTGCATTTCTAAAGACATATGAACGTCAGTGTAATGATAGTATTCGATGCACCCTTGTACCTCTATCCATATAACACTTTTCTACTAACTGAATAATGTGCACATTTGCTAACATTGGTCGAAATTGTCAGGCATTTGTTTGGGTTTAATAAAACATGGCAACATATTCCACATTGTTTTTAATGAGGATGGTGTATAAACTGTAGGAAGGTGTTGAATTTCTTTATTCTCAGAGAAATGGTCAAACAATTACAGGATGTCATTTAGTAAGAAAGACCAAACCATTGACTTCCGAAACATTTTCAGGGTAGCATAATTAGTTTCATTCTACATTGTCTTCTTTTCCCAATTTTCGTTCTTTAATGACATGACGCTGCAGGTTGATAAGCATTCCTAATGAGAGTTGTGCTGCACCAATATCTAATCGTTGCTTGGATTATTCTACCGAGCATATATCGTTGCCTCCAAATGTAGGAGGTAAATGAAAATAGCATATCTTAAGGTAAACGCTTATGGAATTATGACGATCGTCCATCGCATCCTCAAAGCACATAAAGCAGAAGTCGGACCCTCGTATGGAGCGGTTTTTCCATTGCAGCAACCTTATGTCTGTTGCATACTTTAACATGCCTGGCAGCGGTCAAACGTTAGGCCAGATGCCCTATGAATGGGTAAACAAATGAGGTATGTCGAATTCTGCCGTTTGACACCTCTTTCTCGACATTATTTTTATCGAAGGCCTTGACACGTCATGCATTAATGACATGTATCGGTACTGAACTCAAATTGGTTTAAGTACCAAAACCAAAATTATGATAAACACGTGAGGCAATTATATAACTGCGGTCGCAAATTGATTGCAACATATTTTATGTGCAATTCTTACAATCAGACTTCCGTGCTATAATGTATTTGTCACCCCTGCATTGTCATTTAGATTTATCGTAAATTCTGGAGGTAGTCAAATTGTAAATGAGTGAGCTTTTGAGCGGTTTATGTACATCCCCTTCCATTGTGATCCATGTTTATTTTCAGCATGAAGCAGCATCAAGCCAGGCAGCAACAAAGTAAATTGAGAACGTCAAATAATAGCTGTGTTGTGTACTATTTTTGTGTACTGGTTAGTAGCAGGGAAATTTAAAAGCCTCACCTTGAGAACTATGCAAAAGCTACTGTAATTGTTCTCTGTTTTTGTTATCACTAGGCAAACTATTGATGTCACTGACATTGCTTTCAGAAAGCGATATAGCTTCAGGTTTTATTCAAAAGAACGCTATCATTTGCTCAGCGATTTCATCACATTTCGCACAAAAGCAACGACAAACTAAGTATGTCAACGTCACACAGATTTATAAGTAAGAGTGCAAAGGCGTGCAATTAAGCTTTTAGCTGGTATGCTTGAACTAGGTTACAATATTGAAAACTTATGATATTCTTACACCCTGAACAGAAACCATGACCATGATAGAAATAAGTAGAAATAGCTATTCCTTTCTCGTTGTGAACCAATGAAATTATTTACCAGCCACTGAACACATATAAAATACGAATTGATTTTAAAGCCAACGGGTTTAAGTAATGTTTAAACACTAACTAAATAGTAATCAATTGCCGATGAGCACTTGCGGTGCGCATATGGATCTTGCGTGTGTGCGTGCGCGCGCACGCGAGCGTGTGTGCGTGTTTGTGGTTGTATGTGTGTGTGGCTTTGTGTGTGTGACAGCTTCTAATTGTCAGTCATTGTATGTTGTAAATCATCTGTACATCCTTTGTTGGAACATAATTGCATGTTGCAAATTGCTTGTTAAGCAAAATGTAAGTGACTAAATCGGACTTTGCCCTCATTATAACGAATCTCAATCAGTTACGACGTGTCGATGATTCCCACCGGCACCATTCAAAATCATTGTCGAAATCGATATAGATTGGTTGAATCAACAATGACGGCATGATTTATGGATTTTCCGTTCGACTTCTAATTACACTATAAAACACCACTCATCATTATCAGTATTAGCCAATAATATACAATGTAAGCAAATGTAGAGTTGTGCCAGCATTTGAGGCAGCCCGTCAAGTCCGTATATATTTAGGTCCGTGCGTGTATTGCAGTACAGGGCAGTGTGGCGGAATGCCATGCGCTAGTTTTATGATGTCATTACCGACGGAGCACATATGTCGATTTTCACCTCAACATTGGCACAAATTGGTTGGCTAAACTATTCATTACAGAAAAGGGAAATTTGCCATGACCTTGTTAGGCTGACATTCATCTGATGGACAAAACGACGAAGTGTGATGCAGTTGTTTAATCGGATAAAGTAGCTTTGTCAATTCATTGGTTTATATGTAATGGCTCTAAGGCTCCGATAGGCACTGTTCACATAGCCAAGTCTCCGATTAACCAATTACGAGTTAATCAACAATACTGTGTGCCAATATTAGGATACTGCACACATATCTATGTCTCAGAATAACCAATATACAGTAAATTAACTCGTACGTCGTGTCATAATTGGGATATATTATTATTAAGGGCTTTTTAAGCTCCACATTGAACGCGTTTAGTGTGACAGCTTACAGAAGCCTAAACAGTTGCTTAATCGCACCGAAATGAAGCGTATTGAAATCAGATTGATACAATCTATATTTTCATTGCCCCGCTTGGTGCGTAAAAAAATCTATTCCCAAGAAACGCTGAAAAGACTTTTGGTGGCGTATACATCATCCCTGCATTTTATTTACACAGGTGCACAATGAATGCAGTTCATAGTTTATCGCATATATTTGATTAAACAACTCATAAATCATTGCACACATGATACATATGCTGACATTGCAATGCAATGTTGTGTGATTGACCACTGAAATATTATACAAAATGTGCTCGGATGCCATTTAGGAAAATTATACTCGTATAACATCCAAACAAGTGCGATATTAAACCAATGCGGCGAAGTGATCTGACAAATCAGCCGATGTCGGTGATATTGTCATTCAACAGCTGAAATACCCATTTACCAAAAATTGTCTCGGGAAAAGCGTTTGTAAGTTCCATTGAGGCTTTCATCTCGTAAAACAGTTACAGCCATTCGCTCTACCAAATTATCATCATTGAACGCGATGTCACAATAACACGTGACTATTATAATGAGAATATAGCAGACTGAAATCCGAGAAGCTATAGAAAAAGGCTTGACTGACATCTGAGGCAGCATTCAAACTAAAGGGTGCATTATATCCGCTGGTTGATATCATACGTACCTTTTCTACATGTCATCATGTTTATACTTGAGAAGCACAAGTATGCATATTACCATATGTGCATTAAACGTCGGCTTCGGTGTGATGAATATTCGCTTATATGCTGAAACATGTAGAGCATGCATATTCATAGTCGTGTCGATCAGGTCGCATGAGAAAGTGATTCGTTCGGATCACGCCATTATACGCCCACACAAATACAGCTGCTCCATCAGAGTGTACATATAAGACATTCACTGGAACTAACGACACGTTTGATTACCTTCCTGGGTAGGTGTATAAAGAGGCTATTGCTTGATATATTTTCCTCCATATATTCCCATCATTCCATCATTGTATGGTACGTGATATGACTGAATTTGATGACAGGTACAAGCAAATCTGTGGTCAACCATTTTCTTAAGTATATTTGTTATAAGAGCACGAAAACGATCCAATGCATAATTTTAATGGTGCTTGTAAAGTGTGATGCGTAGATAAAGTCGAATAAAAGACATAGTATGAAAGTAATGTTTAAAATGTAAAGCAACAAAAAGCGTAAATCTATTTTAGCCTCTGAAAAAATGGCACTGTGATATACTTCGTGTGCACCATGTCGTGTCATAAAGGTTCTGATATGTAACAACGTCCCAATTGCGGAATACTTATCTCCACAGTCAATTGACAATAGCCAAGCTGTTCATGGCAGAGTTTATGTGCGAAGCCAATAACTATTCCTATTAAGCTCTTAGCTATATATTCAATTTGCCCTAGGCCATTGCATTACAAGCGACATTTGTTATAGAAGGTGTGTTGTCCTCACGGCACTTGCATTACAGGGTGAGTAACGACCAAGTTATGACTTTTGTACACGAAATATGCGATAAATGCAAAGTTATATGGAATTGTGAGACAAAGAACATTGACGTTAGTCCCACCATTTAATTGCTGCTTAAGATGTGATCCTCATCCGCGTTTGCTTGATGGAGCGTTGGATAAAACCTGAAATCACCTGATGCGTCAAATAGCAATTGATGAAATATATTATGTTGAGGGTGTCGACATATCCTGGAATGAGAGCAGGGTAATGGGGTGACTGGTTTGGATCGATAAATGAATATTAATCTATTGCTGTTAAATGTTCGAGTAAATCACAGTCTATGCCCTGCTGACGATACTCAACCTTTTTATTCGGCATTATAATACACCGCCTTGCATGTTTGGAGAATATCTACGATGCCATGGTGAACTAACGTTGGCACATATAATCGGTAAATGTATCACACTAAGCTATTCCAAGGAACTGAAAAGTGAAATATTTATCATTAGCAGACAACGACTGAGGACCATGGAAAAAAGACTTACTGATCGTCAATAAATCGTTTCACATGTGTTTTGTAATAAATATGAAGATTCCGCTAAGGTTAGCATATGCTAAAAGTATGGCACAAATCTTCGTTTCTATTACAGCCAGTCATTCAATGTCAACAACGAATCTAATAAGATGACTCGAACATACTGTTCTATAGTCAATGTTCTAAATCTATGATTGAAGTATTAACTTCACCGTTTGCGGATTCCAAGCTCCAGAATAGGACCCCTTCCTATAGAAATATGTTTTGTTTGCGCCGCAAACTCTTATTATATGTTAAATAACAAAATAAAGAGGGATTAAAATAATGAGCGTGTGTCTATGAGCGAAACTGTGCCAATTGTCAAATGTCGTTTTGTGGATTGTTTGCACATGAGAGCGGATACAGATGTAACCACCACTTGTGCCGTAGCGGCAAATGAGCTATGCGTTCAAAACTGTACATTAAACATATTTTTTTAAATATTATATGAGTATTTCAATCTGTTTTAGTAAATTTCTCCATATAAATTCAATGTTGTTGTTTGAAAGCTCGTCAATCAAATCATCGAAACTCTGCCGATAGACCTGCTTGGCATTATGCTTCATTTTTCATGAAAGTAAATACAATTCACATGATTCATCATATTTACCAACGTACGTCATGGTCCTTAAGTAAATCCGAAGTAGCGGCACCAACGAGGTTTCAAACTGCATTATGGCGAGATAACCCCCCCACCACCCCCCTTGTAGGTGCTTGCACAGTACCCATCGCCATCTCAATCCGTTGGACACATACTATGTACGGGCTTAAGGGTGTCAATATGGTTCGTGTACATGCACTAATAAGTGTTACGGATCTTGCAATACACATACCAAAATCATGTCGCCCATTCACGGTGCATGTTTTGGTTGTAGAATAAGGATGCAATCAGTGTACAACAGGTAAATAAAACAACTTATACATCAATCTACGATTGCAACATAACTTTCTTTATTCACTATGCCGCTTGCAATAACGCAGTCCAAAGACTAGTGTCTTCAAATGATGAAGCATTACTCAGGTCCCTAATGGTAAAAAAGACATTATTACAATGTCAAAAGTCCTTTAGCCGCACGTCTTGCTCTCAGACAAAATAACGAGCCTTATGTGTCAAACGCTGAGGCACTGGGCATAAAAGGGGTGATTCATGGCGGGCGTGAAGCTCCCCTTATTGCAGGCAACGACTACCGTAGCTCCGTAATAACATCACAAGCGTCGAATAACTTACACAGAAGGGCAATCGTAACTAAAATCGCCATCAGTAGTTTATCATTGGACAATCATGCCTCAAATATCCAAGCTTTGCAATAGGAATCAGTTATATATATATATATATATATATATATATATATATATATATATATAGAGATATATATATATATATATATATATATATATATATATATATATATATATATATAGAGTATATATATATATATATATATATATATATATATATATATATATATATATATATATATATATATATATATATATATATATATATATATATATATATATATATATATATATATATATATATATATATATATATATATATATCTATATATATATATATATCTACACATGTACATTCATGATTATATTATCAAGAATCTACCGTAACTTAAGTTTCCACACAGGCTTCGAGCACAGCCATTGAGTCTAGTGAATACAATTTGTGCTAGAAGATGTTTACGACACTGACCAATTGCTCATATACCAAGCCGCGAATATATTCTTGTGAATTGACGATCGTGAATCTTTACATGAAATTGTTTGATGGGTTTTATGTATGTGACTCAATTCATTGCAAAGGTTTTATACTTAATACATCAAAAAGTCTTCAAGCAGGAAATCCATAGCGATTATGTAAGGAATGACGCATGTCACTTCCCGTTGAAATAATCCGGTAGAAGTGCTGCAGATCATGCAAATCCGTAGAATCTCCACGCTGATTTGTTTACAAAATGAATACTCGTTAAATATTCATCAACCCAGCATTATCATTGGTAAAAAACCAATACGTCTAGTATTGCACAATAATACGTATGATGTAGTCATGCTATATCAGCTGAACAATTTAGCCACAATGCAGTAGCTTTCGCATTACAAGACGTAGATTATATAAAACGAACGAGGGGACTCAACAGTCATGGTTTGTCTATGAGGCATGATTTATTACGGAGCAAATTTGTGCCGTAGAGTAAAGGGATTAGAGGCGGATCCTCGGTAACATAGTTGGCTTATTGTATTAGCTGCTAAACATATCGTATGTATGGAAACTCTCGAGCAGGAAAATCTAGGGATTTTATGTCATTTTGGGGTAATTCAAAACGACGTGTTTCTTTGCATTAGCTCTTTTCTCTACTTTTGACATAAGCCTGTTGCCCGAACCAAGCCCAATACACATTAATCAAATGTATTTGCATTGTCTCTAGCAAAATCGGCAAATTAGTACGCATCATTAATGATCGCATTCTTTGATGGTATATGTAGTATTTTGCTGCCTAAACATGGCGAGTGCCATCATTACAGGCTCTATGGGAGAGTGCCTTGGTAGCACACACATTAAAAGATGCTGATATACCAGGCGCTTTTATGAATTTCACGCCAGTGGGCCCATAAAAAGCCTTATTCAATGTCTCTGCGGCATAAAACGCTCATTTGTATTTGATGAGGTATAAACACATTGGTGTGTTATGGCCACTTTAGTGCATAAATAAGGCAACCGAGAGTTTATATGCGGCAAGAGTGAGGGTTACGCGGGAGTAGTGCACTCAATACGTCTTGGAATGTATGGCAACAAGGCTTATAGCAAATAAGTCTCTGGCTGATTGTTCGTTCAAGTACAATAGCTACCTTCCTTATTTGCAACAATGGGTCGTGCAAGAGCAAAACAATATTAGGTATTGCTATTTGCCTTATGTGAAATACCTAGGGCACTCAAGGTTCTTTAAATATGTTATGAACACACGTAACAGTGTGGGAAGTCGTTTGAGTATGACAGCAACACACATTCATGCAATCTGTATATGATATCCTACGCTTCGATGAGACACGAAATGACTTGCCATTTGAATTTGAGGAGAAAGGAGTAGTTTGTTTATGTATGGTATGGAGTCTATTCGCAATTCCTTGCCGGATATCTACATGCATTGTGTGGGAATTTTATGTGTGCTGAGACAATGTTAAGTGGAAGAAATAGATCATTCGATAAAAGTGTGCAGGTATATCATTGTGCTTTGAATGAGGTTCCGGTAATTACTCCCTCCATATAGAATGACACGCACGCCTTAAACATGCTGTTTTCGAACTATAAACAAATGCACTGAGGACATTATTTTGCATTTTCATTAAATTACCAGAAAAATATTTGCAACACCCGAAAGTGTTGCTTAGGCCACACAAGATCTGTATGTGCTTACGAACCCCGTACGGCCCACAGGAAGCCTGTAAAAAATCATTTCCGTGCGAAGTTGTGGCCATATGCTTTGATGGCGGCACGAGACTGGCCCGCAGGAAGCCAGTGAGCAGTCATCCCAAGCACGAAATGTCCAATACGTGAATTATACGGGCCCGCAGAGAGCCGGTAATAACCTTGCGGGCCACTCAAAGTGTTAGCAAGGGCCCTGCAACACTGTCCACGGACCTTCTACGGGATTTAACCCGAAGTAAATGTACGCATTAATTGATATGCATAGACATTAAATTCATCGATTCATACACGCAGAAACGTCTCCATAAATCCATATTGGATATATAAAAAGGTTTCAACTTCTATCGAGAAAAACGTTGCTTCTAAGTCTTTTGGGATTCTGCAACACCTCTTCGGTAAGTTTGACCGATTCATATCTGTGACATTTGCGCGTTGATAATATCTCTAGTTTTATCTTCGCATCAGCAAACTACATGGGTTGTAATGTCGGCGATCTTGGGCTGAGTGAAATACCGTCAACATTAAAGAAGTAAAGGTCACAATATGTATGCCATAGGAACAAGTAGCTCATAAAAAAGGAAAATAGATTAAGCATTGAATAATCAGCTGCTGGTGAGTGGCATCATATTCGCTGTGGAAGGTGGTTTCAATGAGTCCATGCTTTAATGGATTGTTGCTATTAAATTACAGTGTCAGTGTGATGAATTGTTCATGCTAAATAGATCCGCATACCTTAGAAACATTGATTACAGGTAACGCTGTTGCCGCATAAACGGGTGACTGATGTTTGGCCTGGTTCTTGCAGAAAGAATGAAATGAAGACTTGGTCTGGTCGTTTTTGTTGTACTCGTGTACTGACAACATTCCTCTAGTATTATTACACAGCCTTGGCAAACTGCACCAAAAGATAACTCACTTCATATTCAACTCATTGCTGCCGGGACTAGCTCTATGTTTGTTTAACATGTGTCCTAATATTCACAACTACAACTTTATCTCTGCCGATTGAATCATATGCTTGCATTATGCGTGGTAATTATGTCATTGGTTGAATTGTGCATTAAACTTTACCAACGGAGCATAGATCACGTACCGTGCTGAAGCGGTCGCGGATATACTGCTTGACACCGCATCAGATATAGTCTTGAACGTTCATAGTAGTCTTCATGAACGATAGCAATCAATTAACTTGACATGTATCCATATGAGCAAGGCTATATCAATTCTTAGTGATCATGTTGTTAAATAAGCACCATGATCGACTGCTGAATCATTCCTTGATAATGATCCATTTCTTTCTCAAAACAAATATGAATTGACACGGTATATCTTTGTCGGTCCTAGCATTGACGCATAAAACGACATTGCCCTTCCACATGGACTTACGTGTACATAGCTATTTCATTTTACAATGTGGCAGGTATTGTACAGGTAACAACAACCTGGAAAAAGACAGACTCACACGAACGCAAACATATACCCGTCCACACCCACACAGAATGTATGTATATCAAAATATTTATTAATAAATGTAGCGAAAGATATATGTATACACATATATATATATATATATATATATATATATATATATATATATATATATATATATATATATATATATATATATATATCATTATATATTATATATAAATGTATACATATATATATATATATATATATAAATACATACATATATGTATATATATGTATGTATATATATATATAGATATGTCTATTTATATCTGTATATGTACCTCTATATATTTCTAAAATGAATAAATTATATTTATATGGATATATATTTGAACATATATATATATATATATATATATATATATATATATATATATATATATATATATATATATGTATATATAGATAGATATGTATATTATCTATATATGTATATATGTACCTCTATATCTTTCTAAAAATGAATATTATATATCTATATGGATATAAATACTTGAACATATATATATATATATATATATATATATATATATATATATAATATATATATATAATATATATATATATATATATATATATATATATATATATATATATATATATATATATATATATATATATATATATATGCATTTATATATACGTCGTTTTTGGTACAATTCCGGAGCTACGATGGTCATTGCTTGCAGTAAAGTTGAGCTGCCATGAATCGCCCTTTTTATGCCCAGTGCCTCAGCGTTTGACACACGAGGCTCGTTATTTTGTCTGAGAGCAAGACGTGCGGTTCAAGGACTTTTGACATTGTAACAATGTCTTTCTTACCATTAGGGACCTGGGCAATGCTTCATCATTTGTAGACACTAATCTTTGGACTGCGTTATTGCATGCGGCATAGTGAATAACGAAAGTAATGTTGCATAATTCCCATGTTCGCGGGACGTTATTGCCAGCATAACAACGAGTTATTGATGGGAAAGCTGTGTAAAATGCTATCGGGTGGCTGGTAAACAAATCCGCGATCCTGATGCCTAAATTAACGGTACATACATCGTTACGTAGATTGATGCATGAGTTGTATTAATTACCTGTTCGACACTGATTGCATCCTTATTCTACAACCACAAAGTGCACCGTGTATGGGTGACATGATTTTGGTATGTGTATTGCAAGATCCGTAACATTTATTAGTGCATGTACACGAACCATATTGACACCCTCAAGACCGTACATAGTATGTGTCCAACGGATTGAGATGGCGATGGGTACTGTGCTAGCACCTACATGGGGGGGAGGGGGTTTGGGGGGGTTAATCTCGTCATAATGGAATCCGAAACATCGTTGGTGCCGCTACTTCCAGATTAACTTAAGGACCATGACGTACGTTGGTAAAGATGATGAATCATGTGAATTGTATTTACCTTCATGAAAAACTAAGCATAATGCCAAACAGTTCTGTCGGCAGAGTTTCGATGATTTGGTTGCCGAGCTTTCAAACAACAACATTGATTTTATATGGAGAAATTTACTAAACAAGAATGAAATGCTCATATAATATTTAAAAAAATATGTTGAATGTACAGATATGAACGCATAGCTCATTTGCCGCTACGGCACAAGTGGCGGTTGCATCTGTATCCGCTCTCATGTGCAAACAATCCAGAAAACGCCATTTGACAAATGGCTCAGTTTTGCTCATAGACACGCGCTCATTATCTTAATCCCACTTTATTCTGTTATTTAGAATATAATAGAAGTTTTCGGTGCAAACAGAACATAGGAAGGGGTACTATTCTGGGGGTCGGAATTCACAAACGGTGAAGTAAATACTTCAATCATAGATTTAGAACATTGACTATAGAACAGCATGTTCGAGTATTCTTATTAGATTCGTTGTTGACATTGAATGATTGGCTGTATTCTTATTTATTACAAAACACATGTTAAACGATTTATTGACGATCAGTAAGTCTTTTTTCCATGGTCCTCAGTCGTTGTCTGCTAATGATAAATATTTCACTTTTCAGTTCCTTGGAACCGCGTAGTGTGATACATTTACCGATTATATGTGCCAACGTTAGTTCACTATGGCATCATAGATATTCTCCAAGCATGCAAGGCGGTGTATTATAATGCCGAATAAAAAGATGGAGTACCGTCAGCAAGGCATGGACTGATGATTTACTCAAACATCTATGTTGTAACAACGCAATAGATTAATATGCATTTATCGATCCAAACAAGCTGCCTTATCACCCTACTCTCATTCCAGGATATGTCGACACCCTCAACCTAATATATTCTATCAGTTGCTATCTGACGCATCAGGTGATTGCATGTTTGATCCATCACTCCATCAAGCAAACGCGGATGCCGGTCACAACTTAAGCAGCAATTAAATGGTGCGGCTAACGTCAATTTTCTGTGTCTCACAACTCAATATAACTTTGCATTTTGCGCATATTTCGTGTACAAAAGTAATAACTTGGTCGTTACTCCCCTTATAATGCAAGTGCCGTGAGTACAACACACCTTCTATAACAAATGTCGCAAGTATAAACAGGATGACATGAAGAAAAGGTGCGTATGATACCAACCATTGGATATAATGCACCCTTAAGTTTGAATGTTGCCTCAGATATCAGACAACCATTTTTCTATAGCTTCTCGGGTTTTTAGTCTGCTCTATTCTCATTACAATAGTCACATGTCATTGTGACATCGCGTTCAATGATGATTATTTGGTGGGGCGACTGGTTGTAACCGTCTTTAAAGAACTTCAAATATTTTTCCCGAGACATTTTTTTCTAAATGGGTATTTCAGCTGTTAAATGACAATATCACTACGCCGCATTTGTTTAATATCGCACTTGTTTGGATGTTATAAGAGTATAATTTTCCTAAATGACATCCGAGCACATTTTGTATAATATTTCAGTGGTCAATCCCACAACATTGCATTGTAATGTCAGCATATGTAGCATGTGTGCAATAATTTATGAGTTGTTTAATGAAATATATGCGATAAACTATGAACTGCATTCATTGTGCACCATTGTAAATAAAACGCAGGGATAATGTCTACGCCACCAAAAGTCTTTTCGGCGTTTCTTGGGAATAGACGCACCACGCGAGGCAATGAAATGATAATTTGTACCAATCTGATTTCAATACGCTTCATTTCGGTGCGATTAGATTAACCAACAGTATCGTTTAAGCGCTTGAGTGGACAATTCCATGGCCTACTTGCAAGTATAAAAATATGCCTTTGGTTCACAGTTTATACTGTCCGGACATATGGCGAGTAACACTCTGTGTGCGCATCTCTATTTTGCACCGCAGTCGAATTCCGGCCCGCTGAGAGAGGTGCCACCTGGTATGCATTGCCTAAATTTTCATGGTTATGGGAGAGGACCAATAAGGTTTATAAGGATGCTTGTTCATTGAATATCACGGCAATATATCTTCTAAAGACGTCGTCACACACACACACACACACACACACACACACACACACACACACACACACACACACACACACACACACACACACACACACACACACACACACACACACACACACACACTTGTTGTCTTCTGCCGAAAGTGGCTTAATATGATGTTCGCTTGAATCGCTCGAATCTAGCACGATATTGTATCCTGATGCGCGTATTTAAGCTATTGTAAGCTGTAACACTAAAAGCGTTCAATGTGGGAACTTATAAAAGCCCTTAATAATAATATATCCCAATGTTGACACGACGTACGACTAAATTTACTGTATATTGATTATTCTGAGATAAGGTATGTGTGCAGTATTCTAACATTGGCACAGAGTAATTGTTGATTAACTCGTAATTGGTTAATCGGAGACTTGGCTATGTGTACAGTCCCTATTGGAGCCTCAGATCCATTGCGTATAAACCAATGAATTGACAAAGCTGCTTTATCCGATTAAATAACTTCGTCACACTTTGTCGTTTTGTCCATCAGAAAGATGTCAGCAAAACAAGGTCATGGCGAATTGCCCTTTTCTGTAATGAATAGTTTAGTCAACCAATTTGTGCCAATGTTGAGGTGAATATCGACGTATGTGCTCCGTCAGTTATGGCATCATAAAACTAGCGCATGACATTCCGCCACACTGCCCTGTACGACAATACACGAGTGGACCTAAATATGTACGGACGAGCTGCTTCAATAGCTGACACTACACTACGATTGGTAATATTGTCTATTATCAGCTAATACTTATAATGAATAGTGGTGTTATAGTGGAATGAGAAGTTGAACGGAAAATCCACAAATCATTCCGTCATAGTGGATTTAACTAATCCATCTCGATTTCGACAATGATTTTGAATAGTGCTGGTGGGCATCATTGATAATTCGCAACTGATTGAGATTCGTTTTCAGGAGGGCAAAGTCCAATTTATTCAGACATTGTGCTTCACAAGAAAATACCACATGCAATTATGTTCCAACAAATGTTGTACAGATGATTTACAACATATAACGACTAAAAATTAGATGTCACTCGCACACACACACAGCCACACACACACACACACACACACACACACACACACACACACACACACACACACACACACACACACACACACACACACACAGCCACAAACAACGAACTCACACACACAGCCACACACACACACACAAGCAGGATCAATATGCGCACGGCCAGTGATCATCGGCAATTGATTACTATTTAGTTCGTGTTTAAACATAACTTAAACCCCTTGTCATTGAAATGCAAATCAATTTGGATTTTATTTCAGTTCAGCTGCTGGTAATTATTACATTATATGGGTTTACAACGAGAAGAGGAAAAGCTATTTCTACTTAGTTCTATCATGGCCATGGTTTCTGTTCAGGGTGTAAGAATATCCCATGTTTTCAATATTCGTTTGGAACCTAGTTCAAGCATATTTGCACGGTTCTGCACTCTTTCTAATAAATCTGTGTGACGTTGACAAACTCAGTTTGTCGCTGCTTTTGTGCGAATTACGATGAAACCGCTGAGCTAGCGATAGTGTGCTTTTGATTAAATAAAAATTGAAGCTATATCGCTTTCTAAAAGCAATACCAGTGACATCAATAGTTTGCCTGGCTTTATATAATATACCCTAATAGTTTGACAATCATGCGTCATGGTAAATTTCTGTCCTTGTAAGGTACGATGTTAATGCAAGTTTGAAAAGAAGATGATAATTCATTTTGACCGTAGGAACATATTTCAAACTGAGTGATTGCGAAAATCCTTTTCAAAGAGCTTATACAAATTAATATACTTTAAATTCTAATTGATTCTGATTTGGACAGTGGGCACTGCATTAATTTGCGTATGAAGATTTGGAAAATGCTACAGTTCACTGCCGCACCACCCAGCGACCCTCGCGTAACTGCGCGTCCTCTGGCGGGAACCACCCTTGACCCGCTGCGCACCCGATGCGCCCGCGTCTGCGATGCAACGTGTTAACTTTTAGTATAGTTTAGATCGAAGTCACACTTCATGTATAACATGCTGTTCAAATATAAATGACCTAAGGTTCGAAATATACTTCTACCTGGTCTCTGGCCTGTGCTACGCAAAATCATTATGAGATCAAAAGGAAAATTTGTTAGAACGAGCGTGCTAGAACAACAAAGATCATCTGCAGCTCGTATCGTGAATCTAAATAAAGCAGTTATCAGAAGTTGTGATTATGATCTTCAACCTGATGAATGTGGTGACGATGTGTCTTTGATGACCTGTATTTTTTTTAATTTTTCTTCATAGTACACTTATTACTGCACCATATTACCAAGTTTACTTTTTTTAAGGAGGTTTGAATATTGTAATTGACAACACTCACAGAATACAACAACAAAACCATTGTGGCTTCCCAAGGACCTACCATTGTTTTAATAAGATCTTCTTATTATATATATATATATATATATATATATATATATATATATACATATATATATATATATATATAGCCCAGATATATATCTTATATATATATATAATATATATATATATACAAATTTGTTTATAAATTTTATACTTATATATATATTCATACATATCTTTACAGATATATATATATATATATATATATACATATGTACATTTTCATATAAATAATGTATATACATATCATTGTTTAGCATATATATCATTATGCAGTACATCGATTCATATATTAATATATACATATGTTCATATGTATATATTTTTTACATATATATATATCATATCAATTGATATTTGGAAATAAATATATTATATATACTCCGATATATACATATATTGTTATATATATATCAACTATATATATATATATATATATATAGTATATATATATATATATATATATATATATATATATTTTAAAGTATATACATATATACCAAATCAAAATTTATCTTGTTTTGTGCATGTTATTTTTAATACCTCTTGCGCTCGTACAAACAACTCCGTTTTGTTCATGAACTACGTATGTGTGAAAGTTTTGTCTCAATGTACGATATTTTTACATGTTCAACAGCAAGATATTCATCAATCTTTTATTGTAACTATATAGTGGTCCATTCATTACCAAACACTCAATTCTGACTGGTTAACAGTTCAACGAATTTGCTTTTGCTCTTTCTCTTTTGTTCGACGCAATGGCGGTACAAGCTTGCAATTGCGCGAGATCCTATATGTCAATGCTTTACGTAGTTGCCAGTTGATAACGGCCCGGGTTTACAACTTCAATTTTACTCCTAACATTATTGAAATATGCGGTAACATTAGTCCATCAGAAATTGCTTTGCTGGTTTACGAATACTGCTTCAAGCTGCTATATATCAAGTGCTTGTTCTTGCAGCGTTCATTATAAGTTATGTCCGTAGCCCTTTTGGCTACCTTTTAATTATGCAACCAACCAGTAAAATAATTCCTTTATCCTTCATATAATATTAATATCAATGCGCCATAGAAATCCTCCAATGTGCGCCATTTCGAAAGGTTAGCGATACAGTTAGCTACACACCAACATATGATTGATATAACCTGTATGTACACAAGTGGTCTTGGAATTGTGAAATTTTGGTTCAAATTAGAGGTGTTAGAGGTTAGAGGCAGACTGCTTAATAAGGATAGCAGTATTTCATCTGCGCTAATGATTTTGGGTCTAAATACGAATGACACAAAGTGACTTACATCAAAACTAATCAGGGCATTATAAATCAAGATGTAAGGAATATATATCAGAGAACACTGCATGATGTTATACTTGGTACACAACTGTGTTAATCCCCTAGTTTTTACCTCTGCTGAATGGGTACGATACATTAAAACCTTACGCAACATAAGCTAAAGGCTACGCACATATTTCCTAATGCACGTATGGTCAAAGACCTTTCATTCATCATTTTTGTCTAACTTTGATACATTGCTAAGTTTACTCCAACCCATTTTATGACATTATAAATGATTATCATGTATTCCAGTTGATAAGACCTGCCGATATCACGGCATGTTATATAGCTTCGATTAAATGTGAACATACGCGCGCTGAGCCCACGCACTCTTACCAATAAAGAGCTTTATGGTAACCTTTTTTGGCTTTGACAGCCATGCACGTTCCGTTTATTGTATTAGCTTGAGTGATCTGCCTGCGCAGGACAACTGCAACGATTTTCCGGGGTCAATCTACCTTTAGTTAAGCATGAAGCGAGCTGCCAAAATCATTATGCAGTACAAATCGACCGTAACCGCCGGAAAACAACTGTGGAACTGGTTGGCGAATTGCCAGCAAATGTTAGTGGCTCTCATCGTCAATTGATATTCTGTAAGTATGCACCCGTAACTACTCCGATTTATGTTAGTTGTTATTAGTGGTACCTCAACTATCTTTTGTTCTATCGGTAGTTAGTCAGTGCCATTACCTGCCGTTTAATTAACCATTTTTAAGTTAGTATGTGTGACATCTGATTTCTAAAATGATATGGTTCTGTTCTACGAAAATTACTATGTAATTCTCTCATACAATGTCTTATTTCGGGTGGTAAATATTAGTGGTTGTACATTGTAACATAACAGTATTTATGCTTAAGGCATCCCAACAAATTCACAGTAAATGCATATGTTGTAAATGTAGCCTCGTTGGCAAAGTTGAAGGCATGCTCGACCGTGATGTGCAGCAGCGGGATCATCGAGTCAGTACCACCTGCAGTACCCACTGTAAGGTGTTCACGAAATGTTCTCTCATTAATCGTGCAACCCACCACACGGAAACCCTGTTAAGTCGTGCCTAATAGGTGCCGTCAAATACGTGTGCAATGGTTAACACCCCGTCCTACGCTCAGTACATATCAATGATGACACAACTTACATGAATGGGGTATATATCGATACCACATAGCCCGGCAAGAGTTATATGCAACATGAGATGGTTAAACCAAATAATACGTTGATAACACCGTGGACAAACCCAGCTATTTCAAATGTGTGGATGACGCTGTCCTGAAGGAAAAGTCCATTGGCGGTAGCTTTTGGAACGCTGTCGACTACCTGACTTTATGCGCCAACTACGGCGTAGTTCTCAATCCCCAGAAGTTCACATTTGCCAACTACCGGGTGCCATTGCCAGCTTTCCCCAACCAACCTGCATTTCCCTTGTGAGCACATGGTTCGTCCTTGTCAATCAGGTCGCTTTCAACATCTCCAACTGGTCCATAATGCAGCATTCCAGATATACAACGCTGGATTGGTACCTGTCCCATTCACATTCAAGCAAGTAGGGCCAATTTGGAGTGAATCACTAGGAGGAGTCAAGTAGTAAAATAGAATCAGCCAAAACATTTCGTAGCATAAGGCGAATGAATGGTTTAGGGATGATACAGCCAGCTGAGGCAACACTAAAATTGATTTGGCCAAGCAATGGTGGGGTTATGCGGAGGCGAAAACGTTTTAAGGCAGACTGCGCTGCTGCTGAGGCTATCATGAGAGCACTGCAACCAATGTGCATATTGAACAGGACCGGAAGAGCGCTGGCTCATTTTGTACACTGTCTTTCTTAATTTGGCCTTGAATCGGCTAATATTGTAATCGTGTGTTGTTTAAGTACTTCTGTCGATTGCTACCTCCATTTGATCGACTCTGGTGCGGTGCGTTTTGGTGTTCAATGTTTAGGAGAGAAGAAGGATTAGTTGTTTGACAAACACCACTTGGGTAGGACACAATTATATTCCGCTGATCCAGAGAGGCAATAACGCCAGCCAGTTCGTAAATTGTTGTTAAAAGGATGGGTAAAAAATTAAAAACTGGTAACCATTGAGGAAGCTGATAACTGTTGAAGAATTTAATATTTTTGATGGGTCCTTGCAAACGTTTTCTAAAGGTCAAGTTGTCAGTTACTCGAGACGTGTTGTGAAGCACCTGAGCATTAATTGTGTTACCGTCCCACACCAACATTGAGATCGCCTTTGCCCAATTTAATGGCTACTTCGATGACAAATTTCCAAATATTCGTTCTATACCAATATATTTCGGTGTGATTGTGAGTTTGTTGGGTTTTTCTTGGAGCCAGTTTGTAAACGATACTTTGAATATCAAGCGTTATAATATGGCTAAGACGTCGGCGGTCTTTCCAAAACAGTTCAAGATATGCTCCTGTAACATAGATAATTACAATCGCAATCAACGTGCACAGATGACCCCAAAAACCCTGCTCACAAATTATTCTCAACGGTTCAAATTCCGGAAATTGTGAATAACGGTTAAATGTAGTTTTGTAAAAGAAGGATAACACATCGGGCATTTTGGTTGACCATGGGTGTCAAAACTTCAGTAAAATGTACAGATTAAGCCACTATTCTTCTCCAGTTTCCGTCATCTATACGTCAGGTTATTTAATTTATGAGCGCACAATATGTATAACTTCCCCAAAGACACGGTAGATTTGACATTCGAGGAGTCATGTGAACTGCAGCTACATTGAGATTATAGCATTATAGCCGTCTTAGGCCATCAATGCTATGTCACGATAGCAATAGGAAAAGAGGTACATAGTATCTATGGTTATTCATGTGGAAGTGAAATTGCAGTACCTATCGATGATACAAGGGTTACGTTAATAGCCAAGTAAGCAATTTGGTATGCATTTAAATGAACTTAACAAGCGCAGCTGAAAGTGGAATAGCCGTCATTAGACGGTCTTTTGACATATGAAGCGATAATTGTCCTTGTCATTTTGCATTCTGACCTATAATCTAGTAGACTACTTATGTGAAAATCTGTGACATATGGACATAAAGCTACCTTCAATGTTAGCTCAAACAATTTCCCATATGCTAGTTTCTTTTTGTGCGAGCTACATATGTATATTTATTGCCATTAATTACCCTCTTATCATCGGGTCTCTTGCGTTTTTATCAACGGAAGCAACGCTGTTTTATTCGTAGCATGATTATTCATAGCATTGCAAATAATCTCTTCTCATTGCTCAACTGTTCGTAATTATGTATTTCTCTGTTTTGATGTCGCTCGTTAATCAGAGAGAGTTTTATGGGCTTATAAACAAGATGTAGGGCGAAAAGCTGATGAATGAAGCCAAACAGAAGCAACCGAGCCATTTGGGTAGCCACACACACAGATGAAAAATATGCCCATTGCTCTGAGGCTGCTGCAAGTGTGCTGTATTCCCCATTGCTGACAAAAATCAGCGAATTCTTTTGCACTACAGTGAGGTCCCCTGTCCGATACCATTTCCTGTGCTGTGCAAAATTCACTGAAGACGGATTTGTGGATGGTAACCACTGCGCTGGACGGTGCTGGATTTGGCAGTTCTCTGACTACTGCATATTTGCAGGTATAGTCTGTGACAACCACATATTGCAGATTCCCTAGGTTGAAAATGTCAGACCCGACTTTGGTCCATGGCACAGTCGGTATGTCATGTTGGATCATCGGCTCTTGTTGTTGGGATTCCTAGTATTTCTGGCAGACCTGGCAGCTTCCGATTAGCTTTCGTATTTGTTCGTTGATCCCAGGTCAGAATACTGTATCCCTAGCACGTAGCTGACATTTGGTCACTCCCATGTGACCTGTGTGAAGCTTGCTCAGGACGTAATCCTGTAGACTACTAGGTACCACAATACGGCATCCTTTGATGACTAATCCATTCTCAACAGATAATTCATCTCTATAGTGCCAAAAAGGTTTTAGTTGGTCATCAATCTGTTTGATTGAACTTGGCCATCCGACCATTATCTGAGCTTTTAGTGAGCCGCTCTGGTGTGAGGCTAACGCAATCTACACGAACATCCAGTTCTACTGGCTCCTTGTTGTTCCCGGTCGGAGCTCTGGATAACCAGTCGGGTACCGTGTGGTCTTTGCCTGCTCTATATTCCACTTCCATATCGTACCCGTGTACTCGAAGAAGTAAGCGTTGCATGCGGGGTGGTGCTTTTGTCAAGTCTTTTGTAGAGATTGCTCCTAGTGGTTGGTGGTCTGTCACAACCTTGAAAGGTCGTCCAAGCAAAAAAGTGCTGTAGCGTTCCACTCCAAATACCACGACCAAAAGCTCAAGCTCGATGTTTGAATAACGTTGTTCGGCCGGAGATAACGTTTTGTTGGCATACGCTACTGGTGCAAAATCGTTTGTTTATTGTGAGCTCGTTGCTGTTGCACGTCGCTGCATCAGACATACTCCGATGCCTCGTAGGCTTGCATCATAATGCAGTTCCACAGGCTTTGTAGTGTTATAATACTGTAGGCAACAGTCTTCTGATACAAGTGTTTTTAGTCTGCGGAAGAGTTCCTGATGGTCTTCCTGCCAGCACCATGGCACATCTTTTTTGAGCATATCTCTGAGAGGGGCTGCCCTGTCTGAGAGGTTCGGGATATATGGGGATAGAAACTGTATGAATCCTAAAAACCTTTGCAAGCCGCTTTGCAGGATGGTTCTGTGCACTCTTGGAGGTCCTTTACTTTCTCTGGGCTCGGACTGATACCTTTCGCGCTATAGTCATTTCCAAAGAGACTTATTCTGACAACTCCAATGCGACACTTCTGGCTGTTGAATACAAGCCCATGTTTTTGAGCTGTTACAAGAAGTGCTCGAAGATTCTTGTCGTGTTCTTCAAGGCTTGTACCGAAGACAGTTATGTCGTCAGCCTTGCTTATGACCCCAGGGCATTGGTCTAGTATAGAGTCCATCGCTTGCTGGAAAAAAAGTCTTGTGAGACATTTAGACCGAAAGGTAGACGGTTGAAACAATAACGACCAGGTTGTAAAATGCTGACTCTCAGGGCTAAGCCGTATTGCCCAGTATCCAGATTTAGCATCCATTTGCTAAATACCTTGGCACCTGAGAGCTTGTGGTTTAGTTCTTCAACTGGCGGAATTGTGATGTGGACATCTGGAAAGGGCTTCGTTTAGCTTTGCTGGGTCAAGGCATACTCGCAATGAACCATCGCTCTTTCTTACAAATGCCAAACTGCTATACCAATCAGTGTGATCTAATACTCTTCGTATGACCTGAAGCTTCTCCATTCTGTCTATTTCAGCTTTGATTTTGTCAGCTTTGTGAATTAGGAATTTCCGTGGTGGGTCAATGTATGGTCGTGAGTCTGGTTTAGAATCAGTTTTGCTGTGAAAGACTCTTCAAAATCTCCTATTCAGTCAAACTGTGCAGGGAATTGCTTCTTGAGCTCCTCAAGACTGTTAACAGGTTTGGCATCTGTGGGTATGGTACGCTGTGCATCCATACTGCTGTGGATCTCTATGATTCTGAGGCATTAACATGTCGTTAGGCCAATGACTGGTAGGCCGGAAGTGTCTACAACGTAGAACGATGTATTGCATTGCTGTCCTTTAAATCGACATGGAATGTCAATTTTTCCATGACATTTTATTTCGGTCCCATTGTATGCAGTCAGATGTGTTGATGATGGATCAATGACTGGTGATCCATTAGCAGTTACTCGATGTGAAAAAATGTCTGTAAATGTACGAAGTGGTAGGGTGTTTCTCGGTGCTAATTTTTGTTGCCTGATATTTCCTCCGTAACGTCACTGCTGCTTCCAATGTCAGGATTTTGTCCTTGCTCAGAGGCTCGCCTTGGTCCGCCTCCATTGGTGAGCTGGCGATAATTTGTTCGATGATTTTGCTCTCCAGTTCATCAGCAGTGAACTCGTATTTGAGTGCTTGTGTTCTACATCGTGTAACAAATGCGTCGGGTGTTTTCGGGACTGATGCATGTAGTGAAGTTGTAACCTTGCTACTCGGAAATTGACTGACGTTTTCCCAAGGGTTTCTTCGAAGCGTTTGATGACCTCTTTATAGGCTCATATCACAACAGTGCCTAGTAGTTTTCGAGAAACATTGGCTGACGTCTTACAAAGTTCAGTTTAAATATTTTAACTTTACTTCTTTATATAGTTGTTTGCACTAAACAACGACTACGTCAACACATCATCATTCTGAATAGAGCCAAGGGGATAAATACGAAATTTACAGACATAATGTTTTTGCGCACTAATTATTTCACTCGTAAATAAATACCTTAAGTGTTCACGATAAGGAATACTGACCGCTGATGAGTTGTACATGCAAGCCTGCAAGTTAACTGAGAAATCCTATTGTTGATTCATTGTTAGTTAGGTTAAATGGTATTTGGGTACGTACGTTAATGCATCCTAGGCGAGATACCCTGCTGTACCATGCTCGCTTCGTTTATCAGGTGCATATCAGTCAGCTGATGTCACGTACAATTGCTTCTCGGTGTGTAATAGTTCAACAAACTAACTTGCGATGATTATGTTGAAGTTAAGATGTATCGATGAGCTAAGTCATCAGTGACAGCATACAAATAACACATAAGACAATCCGCAAGAAGGAACAAATACTGCATACATTATATCGGTACAGCGGGTATAATCGATAACTGATCTTATACCATCTTAACTATGAGATTTACTCGATTATTTATGATGAGTTTACAGTTGAACGATGCGGGACCAATTGTATTAGATTAACTAGATAGAACATGAGTTAGATGTTGCTCGCATTTATATATTCAATTTCATCATATATGAACATTTACTGATATATCGCGCGATCTTATAGGGTGGTACGCACGTGATCCAAAAAGGAAATGGGCGGTGCTCATGTTGTAAAATGAGGGGATTGGTCAAGGATGCAATCCGTTTACTGCGATATGATGACGAACACGAACTACGACATGAAGAAAGAGAATACCAAACCAAATGAGTTCCATTCCGGATTCACAATAAACAAAACCCGGATGTAATACATTTTACATAGATTGATTATTTCATGTATGCAGCGTGTTTTTGCGGTATTGTGTATTTCGTTACGTTATTGAGTTCCATTCGGCTCAGGATGGAATACATAAATCGCTTAACCCACAAGCGTGCTCTTTTGTGTAAACGTTCTGAAATTGGGAGACCCGAAGTTCTTCCTCCTGCGACGTCACTCTCTCTATCTCTCTCTCTCTCTCCCTCTCTCATGCACTTTCTCTTTCTGCTACAAAAACAAAATAAACACAATTAACATTACATCAAATAGTGGTGGCAGATTGTCGCCTTATCCATGTAATAAATTATATTTTTAAGTTTGAATAAATAAGCCGAAACCGCACCTTATCAGCTAAGTCAAGCTGTAAGCAACGTAGCATCTGGAACAAAATACGACTAGGATATCTATGCAGGTAATGAGGCTTAATCCTGTATAAAATCTAGTAAGTTAGGCACAAATGAGTTGAATTGCATTGGAAGAAATAAATATAGTACCGAATCGTAATTGACGCAGTGCCAGTAGTGCTTTAACGCGCATCAAAACGTTGTATCAATCAGGCTAAAGGAAGGACTCTGCTAAATGGCACTGCGTAGGAAATTATTTACGGATTCTTCATCGCAACAACGAAAGAGGTGTGCATGTTGTGGATATTTATTATCAGGTTATCATGCAAATGCATACATTGTTATGAGGACAATCGATTTATATTTCGTTGCACTTGTGCTCTCCGATGTAAACAATTCGGTCATTTAGCTCTGTGATCGATCGAGATGACCAAATAATTGCGCATGCTTTTCAAATGCTGCTGTGATCGATCATTACAATCGCCCTATTATTGTTCCCTGCTCCACGTGCTATTCGTTTCTTGCTTTTATGCGCCGTCGATAAAGCATGTGATAGTGACAGCCGTCAATGGAGAATAAAATGCGGTTCATCGTCACAAAAAACCGGAATAGAATAATACGAAACCGGGGTTGCATTTGCTTTGATTGCAACATTCTGACCTGGTTGCGCTCTCAACTAGATTCGTAAGGTCGTTCTAGAAATGAACCCAATCATATGTTCTAATACATATCGCATCGCCAATCGGATCAATTTCCGAGTATTCATGGTATAAAAATGGTTTGGAATCGGGCAGTTACCTCTGGGTTATTTCACCCGGTTGCCTTGCTGACTGGTTGTATTCTTGCTTTGTTGTGTATCGTACAACGCACGTTCTGAACACGGATTCGGATGACGTCACAGATGAAGATGACAGAGATGAGGGTGTGATTAAAGTGGCGAGTAAGGAGCCTGGATTCCTATAAGCATTATGCAAAGAACATCTTGATCCCTACAATATTTTTATTTCACTAAAAGACGCAAACAATGGTACCAATGTGTTTTACATATGCGGCCGATTTACTTTTGTAGGTGCGCATAGCAAACCATAAGATAACTTAAGGGGCTACTAGTATTCATGCATCGTCCAACCCAACAAATGATCATGATTAGGATCTGTGGGAATGCGGTGGTGTTATTAGCGCATATGTGTAATAAACAAGCCGCAAGTCACCATTAGAAGCAAGTCCTTTCGACCGCAAGAGATGCGCTACTAAAAGCGTGTAATAATATAGCTGCTTCTCATTCAAAATAATTACACCACACTGGATTTTTTTTGTGGCAAATCAGCTGTTTTTGCTGCCCAGTCATTTTAACAAAAAATACAACAATGTACTTTTTTAGGCATGGAAGCTCCTTTTAACTACTTATTCTCGATACACTGCAGGAAGCACGCTTACGTCTGTGTGTTCTTTAACAACATGGTTCACGCATACAATGAATCAAATATGGATATTAGAAATATAGTTTTGACCATTACATCTCTTGTGGGAATCAGGCAAGATGAAAACATGATATGAAGTTTACTATGAAATGACTCAGCAACAAGTTTTAACAAAGATTGAAAATGCGGTTTAGTTTAGCCTCGCCACGATCTTCCATTCTGTTATCCAACCAAACGTTGTGGAATGTCCATTTTTCATTTGCATTTACTTTTAGTGGTGTAGCACTATTGTAAAATGCATCGGATATAGGCTACAATCAAGACGGTGCTGCTTATGTTCACAAAATACTAATACTGTCTATTGTATCATGCAGGCACAGTAAAAGCTTGCTTTCCTGGCGTAGCTTATTCAAATGTCGATTACCAATCTGCAACGCTCTGCATAGGTAACATGACAAAGCACTAGAGGACTATTGAGCGTTAAAGTACATCAACCATACACAATAATGACCAACTGTCAAAGATTCTCGATCACTCCAGAAATAATACCTGTTGCATTGTATTATATCTTCATAATGCTCATTAATTTAATAATTTCCCACTAGTATAGTCAATAATGGTCAATAATCTGAAGAAATGATCTGTGTCGATAGTAAGTATGCATAGTAAGACCACTGCTGTGCTTCTGGGTTCTACACATGATGTTGAGCATCGCGAGCAGCATAATTCGGAGTTGCCACTAGATGTCGGTATCATTACAAACGGATGAAAACAAACAATTACAAGTTAGATAATCACAGTTACTGCTGTTAAATGAATATATATGACAAGAATCAAGCTGCACAATACGTTCATACTTATGTGTTGATCATTGCAGGGATCATGGATTGGAACGAATTAACAGGATCATCAACTGGTGACCGTTAAACATGAGCAATGTTTAGTTGCATAAGCGTGGCATTGTAAGCATAACAACCAAGTAAAGCATGACTTTATCCGTATTAATGTCATCCCAAATACCTGAAGGTAGTTGATGACACTTTGTTTATGCTACTCTTTTAGAATATAAGTTTGTGTTGGGCTAGTTGTCAAGCAATCAGGGCCTGGTATCTCACTCGTTGTTGAAACATCCTACAACGGTAGTTAATCATCAACAAATGTATATCAGAGAGGTTGGCGCTGCGTTCAACATTATCATGAAGTCAATTGACAATAATGATTCGTGAACAATTTGGGTAGACACGTCGTACAACCTTAACCTCTACAGTATTGCCCACATTCTACCTGTTTTGTGTAAACCACTGGATGAACGGGATAAGTGAGGCATCAGGTATTTAGGTCCTCTAAGTAAAGAGAAGCTTTTCTGGAAAGTTGACGGAAATAAACGACAAAAATACAATTAGAGAACACACAGAAATCCTTATATTTCGCTGTGCTGCCACGTTCATTTGTGTCACAGCCAATATTTCCAATGGTTTGATATAGGTCACGTACCCATACATTGGCTTCTTTTGTCAATAATCGGAATTAGTCATGTTTAATAAATTTGGCCCTGGGCTAAAATGATAGTGTAAGCAAATGTAAGAGAAAGATAACGGGGGTAGAGATAGCCTCCTTGCTACACTACTCATGTTTACTATGCATGAAAGGACCAGGTATTGCATTTAGGTCGTACCAGTTGTAACTAAACGAATTGGGCTAAAATGTTGTTACTGACTTATTTATATACGGTTATTGGATTGAATGGCTGTTTCAGTGTTTGTTTTGAAAACTATGCCAGATGGTTGGGCACCTGTTCATAAATATTCAGCAGTGAGCAGCTAGACAAATGGTGCTTTTCATGCCTGCTCAAAAGACTAGAACTGCATGACATGGTACCAGCCATTTACCAATTTTCATGAAACGCGATCAAATCATGAAGCTTTTGAGTCGTCTTCAGTATGAATTCTATCAAACTAGGTAACATCGACCAATACATATTGCACTTATCACAATACTCTTTTTACAGGTCTGGCAAAATGTCATTTGGCTAAACATTTGGCTCATTGCTCTAACAATGCATTAACCAAACCCATTTTCAGAACGCAAAACATATTCCATACAGTGCTTAGATATTATGTTGCCTTACCAATACAGTATGCGTTCACCCGCATTGAACGCTTACGCGCTATCCTTTTCAAAAAAACATCAAGGCTATATTCACTTGCAGACAGCGTAGTCGGGCAAAATGATGATTCGTTCGGGAGATCCAAAAGTTGTTAAAGACCTCTGGACAAAGTTTGTGCTTCAATGAATAGATCAGAAATGCATCATATTTGCCCGAACATGTGCCAGTGCAAGTCCGCGGATGAAAACGCATTATGGCTATTATGTTTAAATATAGAAGTTGTCACGCCATTTGGAACAAGTTATTTCTGGAAATTGGGCAACGATATTTGCTCATGACATGGAACACCTTCAACGGTCATATTTATACACGCCAATAGAGAACGGAAGGTTAAAACGGCGAGATGACTCTGGTCAATAAAGTGCATATATACGGTCAAATGCAGGAGACGATGTAAGTTTACAAGGTAAGTGGACATTAAATCCACTTAAACTTAACATTGATCAGACTTCAGTCGGCTAGGGCACTCACATTGGTGAATCACTGCGGGTGGTTCGACTGCTCATGTGACCATTGGGGTAAAGGAGTTATTTTAAGGGGGGTTTATGCTGTTGTTGTAATAGCTAACTGTGCTACATAAGTGTATCAGGCGATTCTCTTACAGACGAGTATAGCCACATCTTTATGCCACTAGCTAGATATTCCAATCAGTAAGATGAGACTGCATTATTAATGTATACATAAAAACGATATGATCTTATGGAGATGAATAATATATATCACCGTAGGTCATTACGATCCGGCAATGCATACAATGCGAGCTAGCCGATCGCAGCGTTAAATTTTAGGCATACAAGATGGTTCCCTCCGATCTCTTCTTGTTTCATTTGCTAAGAAGGTGTACTCTTAGGATCCACTGCTATTAAGGTCACATTGAAGTAGTTTAATAATTGTTGTGGAGGCTGCTGGAAAACCGTACATATTCATCTAAAATAATAAGTGGAATGCATTATATTCTGGTTAACTTTTGCCATAGTTTCAAGTTGTTTGCGGTTGCGCCCTGATGACCGATCATCATTGCTTGCATTATTCCCAATTCGATAGATTTCGGGAACGCAAACTGCGTACTAATCGAATGTCGCCATTTACTTGGCTATCCGCCGACATTTAATTACCACATATCCGACCTAGGTCTCTTTGACCTTCACTTAGCATCTGTTGCATCTAAACAAAACAATAAGGCACCAATAGCCGTCGTAGCACTTCGCTGATTCCTGGTACACAGCGCTTTTGCTGACGAGTACATTGATGATTGTATCTGTATTAAGATGTTAAGAAACATCTCTTATATTAATCATGACATATCCGGTTCGATTTGCAGATATGTCATAGTGGTTTCAAAAACTAGATGCTGCCCAACCATGTCCGAAACTTGTAAGAGTAGGGTTGGCATTAATTTTATTGCCATGCAGATTGTTTAGCTGCAATATATATTCCATTAGAATGTACAATATCGAACCGCGAACGTAATTCATGTATATTCGCCATCCTGAAATAGGAAGATGCTGATAAGTAATTGCCAGATCCAATCAAAATACGCATGTGCGCACAAAAGTTTAATTTTTACACTGATAACCGTACTTACTGAATAAAATCTGGAATAAAGCAGATCACCTGATTTTTCAACGATAGAAAATAGATGCATCGTATTATACATATCAACAGAATCAAGTAATTATCTCGAAGAAAAATAACGAAGAACGCTGCCGTATATAAATGTGTGTGTTTGTTGCTGTACATATATGTATATATGTATAAATATATATATATATATATATATATATATATATATATATATATATATATATATATATATATATATATATATATATATTTATATATATATATATATGTCATGTTGTTTTATTTTTAAGTGAACGATGTTATGAATGCATGTAAAAGCAGATTACAATTCAATGATAATATAAAGGTAAATGTAACGTGGGAAATCAAGCATTCGCCAAAAATCTGTCATAAATCCAAATTTATGTCTAAGTATTTCGTATCGTTGCACAACTGCAGTGACGTGATAAATGTGGCTGCGGTACAAATGTTTAGCATATTGCGCCAACTGACCTTCCAAATTCCTGTTGTAAATATGTACGTAAGAGAGTGCGTAGTTAGGAAATGTTTATCGCACAGCATTTTACGCGCAAGTTGTGAGCAACACTACCGGTGTAAAATACAATTCGTGGTGTTTTCATCTTGACAAATCCAGGAGTACTGTCTGAGCCACAACGGTAACAGGGTGCCAGCTCATCTCGCTGCATATCAACGGTGATTTCAAAAAGAGACCTACAGTTACAAGCGCGGTCACATACAATGAGTAGAATTTTTTCTTTTGATTGAAATGTTTATTGTTCTACGTTGGACCGAAATGTGTGTAAGTGCGAATCATTGTACAATGCCTATGTGTTGTAGCCCCTTCGAAATCTCTAGCTAATAACGGGGAGGATTAACACGCCTAGTTTAGATTTAGTGCTGCACCTCGAACGTCAGTATGTGGCTGCGTATAACCGAGTGGACCTGCATCGTGACTGTTTGTATGGTAAACTATCATGTCATTATCATGTTAAACAGCAATAGATATTTTTTATTATTAGATATATCAATCATCCGCAGTGTGAAGAAATGACGAGAAAATAACGCAAGAAGTGCAATCTATCCATATGCCTTTTATGATATACTGCTTCTATAAACCATCAAAAGAAATTCGCAGTAAACCAAAGCAATCAGAGAAGAGTAACTACACGTAGTTCGGCTAGATTGAATAAAAATAAAAGGCAGACATGGTAAAGAATTCGGCATCGTAGAAGATAGGTAACACAGCACACGCAATATCAGGCTGATCTACATATGTTTATCGGTCCTTAATACTTCTATAGCGTTGTCTATCACTACACAGTAGCTATATATATCTTGATCTTCCAAACTCATCCTCTGTCGCAGCCCCAATGTATATTTACGAATATGAGTGCTGGAATTCGGAGATACTAACATCGACCTGGCGGCTCAAGCAGTATATCAATATATAAATATATGCAATATATTGAATACTGACAAAGCGACAAAATGCTGGCAAGTAGACATTTTCGTACAGGTCACCTATTGAGCATCATCCAGTTGTTTTCATCTCCATAAACCAGTAGCCACCATCGTATCATACAATAGCAAAACAATAAACGATGCACAAATAATGCACAAGGTTAGAAAATTGCCGGTGTAATTGTGTTCGAATGACAGTTGTATTGACTCTACATAGAAATTAATCCCAGCGTCTAAAATGTGTACGAAGTATTCAGATGATATCAGTAGTTTATTATTGGCTGTTGTACTCGTGGTTTTTGCAACGGATAGTTTTACCTTCAGAGTCGTGCTGTACGGTTGCTGTTATGCCGAATCGGCTCTAACGCTAAACACGTTTTTATGAACTTTATCGCCTGTGGGCTCATCAAAAGCCTTATTCAATATATCCACGGCATGAAACGTTCGTTTGTATTTGATGAGTTATAAAGAAATGGGTGTCTTATGGCCACTGTAGTGTATAAATAAGGCAACCTTGAGTTCCGCGGGAGAAATGTAATTAATGCGTTAAGGTATATAGGAATTAAGTCTCGGGCTGAATGTTCGTTTAAGTACAATGGCTACCTTGTTTATTTGCATCACTGGGTCTTGCAACAGCAAAAGAATATTGGGTATTTCTACATTTGGGTCAGATAAGACAATATCTATGGCGCACAATGATAATGTGTGAAATTCGTAGGGTATTCAGCGTTCATTAAATACGTTACTAGCTTAGGAAACAATGTGCGAAATCGTTTGCATATGATAGCAACTAAGTTGCAAGAATGCTTCAAATTGATACACCATGCTTCGATGAGACAGGGGTAGTGTACATATATATATATATGAGGAGACAGGGGTAGTGTACATATATATATATATATTTGTATATATATATATATATATATATATAGAGAGATATTAGAGATTAGATAGATATAGATATATAGAAAAGATAGGTATATAGATATTCATATATATAGAGAGATATATATATAAGATATAGAGATAGAGATATATACTATATAGAAATATATATATATATCTCTATATACATTCAAGCCTAAAATAACCCTATACATATATATTAATACAGATAGCTTTATATATATATGTATATATATATATGTAAGTATATACTTATATTATATATATATAAATAGTTATATATATATACATCAATATAAATATATATTTCTAATTATATAAATATAAATATATATATAAATATGTATATATTTATTTATGTATGCATGTATATATGTAAATTAGAGAGGTATATACAGATAGATATTTACATCTACCTCATAAAAGATATAGAGTATACATCTGAGATTCTAATGTATATACATATATAGATAGATATAGATTTATATACATATATATATATATTATTTATAGATATATATATATATAGATATATATATATATATATATATATAGATATATATATATATATATATATATATATATAATATATATATATATATATATATATATATATATATCTATATATATATCTCTCTATCTATCGCTATATCTCTCTCCTCTCTCTCTCTATCTCTCTATATATATATATGTGCAAGACGTGCGGTTCGATGAAATTTGGCATTGAAAGTATGTGTCTTTCTTAGCATGAGGGACCTGGGCAATGTTTCCTTATTTGTAGATACTTCCTTTTAGAACGCGTTGTCCCTGTTTAGCCAATATTGCAAGCGGCATTGTGAACTAAGTAAGTTATGTTGCACTATTGTAACGTTTGCGGAACGTTATTGCCAGCATAATGACCGGGTATTGGAAAAATAATCTGTTTTAAATGCTCTGGTGTGGCCGGTAAGAAAGCGCGCGATGTATATATGTATAAATATATATATTAATATATATATATATATATATATATATATATATATATATATAGATATATATATATATATATATATAGATATATATATATATATATATATAAATATATATGAATTTATCTATATATATATATATATATATATATATATATATATATATATATATATATATGTATATTTCGAACTCTGAAATCTATCTATATCCTTGTATGCAATTGGACTTATACAAATACATTTCCAGGGATAACATTTAGCAAGCACTTTATTATCATATACACTATAGGGTTATAATGTATTGCAAGTCAACGAATCATCCAATACTAATTTCCGATGATGTTTCTTAAATCAATTAAATCTTGATTTTACACGCGACTCGAGTGTATTATACAGTTCCTATTTTATAGGTTCAGCCTGTTACACCTTATCATAATTGAATTATGTAATGTAGAAATTATAACATTTCGGCTTGTCACTTTCAGCACATGCTAACCCCGGAGGAGTCTTCATAGTCATTTCGAAACACCTGTGGAACGACCTATTGACACAGAGTAAGTCTTGTATTCATAGTCGTCGGTCATTGACGGCTAATTATAAATATTTCCCTCTTTAGTTCTTGTGCACCTTTCGCATGACACATGTACCGATTATTTGTGCCAACGATATATCACTTTGGCATCGATGAAATGTCAATTTAAAACATCCGCTTCAGGTTTTTTTCTTGAGACGATCTCCACGAATAGATAATTCAGCTGTTAAACGACAATATCATCCTCATTTGTAAGAACACAAAGACGCACTTTTCAAATATCGCACTTTGTTGGATAAAATACGAGCACAATTTTTCTAAATTGCATCCTAGCACACTTTATATAATATTTTTGAGGAGAATCCGACAAGTGTGCATTGTAATACCAGCATATTTAAAATGTGCGTAATAATTTATGGGTTGTTTTGTCAGATATATGCCTAAAGCTATGGACTCCACTCTTTGTGCACCTGTGTAAATACAACACAGAGATATTTTCTATGCACCAAAGGTCATATCAGCGTTTTTGTGGGATGTATTGTTTTACGCACCGTAGAGGGAAGAATAGATACAATGAGCCAATCGGATTCGGACGTATTCAACGCACTTTATTTCGATGCGATTCGATCAAGCAAAAGTAAGATTTAAGTGTTTGTACTAGCGACGGCATAGCCTACTTCGATGTGTGATCTAACTTTGGTTTAAACGTAGTAATGTCCGGACATGTGGTGAGTAACACTCTTTTGTGCGCACTATTTTTTTTGCAACGCTCGTCGTAATCCGGTCTGCTAAAGGAGATGCAGCTTGGAATACATTGGCCACGTCACGCGAGTCGATCAGCAAGGCTTATAAGGATGGATGTTTAAGAACAATCAGGAGACAAATCCTGACATGAAAATAATAAAAAATCTGGTCTATTGACAGGATGCATGGCGATCAGTATTATGCTTATAGAATGAAAAAGAGCATTATTGTTCGAGCGTACGAGAGCTTAGTGCCATAAATACGAAGCACGCACGAGTACCCCCATGTGGCAACACCACTGCTTGTCTCTTTGAAACATCCGATAGCTTATCTGTACGTCACAGGGGATCTTGTCCGCTACTTAACCTGAATGACTGGAGAGCTACTATTATCATGGCAATAAATCAGCGAGTGATGCTGTTCTCCAGGAATAGATAAGGCGTTAGCATGACGCAAAATCATAAGTCTAGGCAAGGTGGGGAGGGGGCGACATTTCAATTGTAAATAGCATGCTTCATAGAGTAAGTTGTATTGCAGCACGAAGTGCACGGATATGCATTTTCAAAACCCTCGGTATGAAATGCTAAATTTGTAGATACCGAGTAGAACAAAAAGCACCATTGGTTATTTGCTTCAATATCACTGTAAAACTGAATGTTATTTTGATATTTTTCGATATTGGTATTATAAATTATGGGGCAATAATTGCATCATTATAATTTTCAAAACAACTTGTTTTGTTTGAAATGCTTAAAATTGGGATAATCGCCGCTCGCATTATAGCGATGACTCATTAAGCATTTCTGTCATTCATTCGTCTCGTAAAAACTCGTACACTTGGTGCATCATGATTTTCACATCCTGTCGCCTTAACCTGAAATAACATTTTGTTTCGGGAATAACCTGAATGGTGAGATATATAATGGAAAAAATTATAGAATGGTGATGTCCTCCGGGAATAGTCGAGGCATCATATTGAAGATAAGGTCCAGGGAAGGGAGATGAGTCAGTATTGTAAATAACATACGCCATCGAGTTTCCTGTCTCGAAGACCTCAGTGCATGGATATAAGTGTGTTTGTATCCTCGGTATGATTTGTGATAGTTACGTCTGAATAAAGCCGTGGTTGGTTTTTATGATGTCATATGGAGAAAACGCTAACTCATATCTTTTTTGATACTACGAAGTGTTCCCATTTTCGTTGTGGTTGTCTCCTTCCACCCTTTTTTTATTAGTATCCATCGTGCCCTCGATAACTTACTCACTTCTAAAATAGATGATTAAATGTTTCTCACTCTATGCTATGCTGATACAGCAAGCTATAATGCATGGCTTGAAAAGACTGTGTTACATAAAATCGTTGTAGATAAAGAGGTGCAAATGAGTAGATTCTTTGATGCACAGATTTTTATCCTTCGGGCACATTACCATGTTTGAATTAACAACTTTGAAGGGAGAAATCGCGAAAAGCAAAATAATATCCAATTATTTATACTGAGAGCATTTCTCACTCTTGCGCCGTTTGCAAATAACCTTTCTTCGCATCCATTCAGTTCGAAAACACAGTAATCCCCAAAACCATGCGACAAAAAGCAACTTTAGAGACGTTAATTTGATACATAAGTCCAACTGGTACAAGTTATCGGCACGTTTTTAATGTAGTTTATCTTATCGTTTTCATATTAGTTCTAAAAATTGTTGGAGGGCTTAAATTTTGCAGTGGGTACATTATTTGACAAAGTCCACCGAAATAAGAACCTTCTGTGGTTGTATTGAATATGATTGTCTTCTGCTGCACTTAACTCAGATGAATTCTACGAATGGAGGGTAACGGCTTGAGCGCTTAGGAGATGATATTTCCTGCCCGGTCGGTTCATTAAGTAACCAAATACCTATTTCCTTTGCAGAGAAATTATGCTTTATTTACATTAGGCGTATGAAGCAATATTGGCTTCCTTTCCGTAAAAATGCCAAAATGATGATAAACTCTCGGAGCATGGTGTTGATCAAACATTTTACAATCCCACATTTTAGAGCTTTGTGGAGAGTTATTGAAATAGATGTGATGTAAATAAGTAATGCTTTCTGAATCTACCACAAGAACTAATGGGTTGGCAAGCAATTGGATATTATGTACAAAACAATTTCTCACTATATGATTTGTGGATTGTAAAGCCAATGCAGAATACTAATGTTTATCGATATCTTTGGCAAAAATACCACAAGGCAGTTCCAGGAGTGAGCGATTTATCCAACTAGATCAGCTGCATACTTGTAAGTCGGATTAAGTAAGCTGTCACTTTCATCAATGTTGTCACTCGCAAATGGGGCTGAGCAGTAAATCGTAAATGACTTGTTTTGTAGTGCATAAATTGAGACTCAAGACAATATCAGCAATTGGAATGGCTACAAATGTTGTAAAGTCATACCCATAGATAAATACTTTTAAATACTTAATAATCTCAGAAATGGGCACCATAAAAACCTGCCCTGTTTTAGGTGTTATTGTCACATCATCATATATATGTGATGGTTCTTTGCAAAAAGGTTCTCAATATTATCAGGAATGCAAATCATACAAAAAAGCGTTTTCAGCACTTCCATAGTTGTAGGCCCAAAGAAAGCAAATCCAGTTGCCAAGATCGACACCGCTTGGACGAAGGTTCAGCAGAATACCATTGAGCTACATAGACGGGACCGCCATTTAACGTAATCTACCGACGAACGTATAACCAGTCAGGTGTTTTTACTATTTTGGTATCGAATCTACAGTTGACCACTTCGCCATTAAAA
>CM067353.1:27608036-27655033 GCA_034190875.2 Urechis unicinctus | reverse complement strand
ACTCTAGCAAGCTTGCTTTGGAAGTCACGTTTCGTTCTGGATGCCCGTTCGAAAGCTTCTCTTGTGAATTCGCCATCCAATGATATATGCAGATTGAATAATATAACAGTTCAAGCCAGCTAGGTTCACTCCCATCGTAAAATACGCAAAAGAGTCTTTCTGTTCAGAGCATGTTGTGTTCATCATACAAAAGGCATTTTATTGATATGAATGACGTTGCGGTTGTCTTTGTGATCAGATAAAAGAAAATCGTATCACATCGCAAGTTTACAGCATCAAATAGTGTGTTAGTGACCGTTGTTCCCATTATTGTAGAATATGCTTTAAATCGACTATGTCGGTGTCACCACTTACATTTATTGCCACATAAACATCGTCACAAAAATCGCCGACCTCATAAAATATTGTTATCTCATAGCGATGATATCAATTAAAATAAAGATGCATGTACTTCAGCCAATTATTATGCATAAATGCTTGATACATATCGGAAGTTATTTAAACACAATATAGATTTGCTGTGAGTTAAGCTTCCAGTGTAATAATTTGGTGATGCATAGTGTATACTGCATCTAAAAGGCTCGATTCATATCACGAAGTAAGACAATATAATTTTGCGGCTCAGTAAATTATGTTTAAATATCATCAGTCTGCATAATTATCCAACTAGAGGATGGCCTAGTAAGGCCGCTGCAATATCAATTAGCACCATACAGATGCTGAGCAATATGGCGTGACTGATCCAGTGATAATGAATCAATTGGAAAGCAATAGCTGTGCATATCATCCCATTGCCACCAAAGTCTGATTCGGAGTGCTACTTACTATGTAAATTGGCCTCACAGTGTAATCAACCAGCATAAAACTTTGATGACTAATGTGAAAATATCGCAAGACAAGTGGTCATGGAATGACAGCTATTAATTAAGTACTCGACAATCGCACGCTATGTCATGGTGATGCGGTAGCCTATATATATATATATTTTTATATTTATTTATATATGTATATATATAGATTTTATATATATATAGAAATATATTAATATATGTCTATACATATATATGCTTATATATATGGACTTATATATAGAGATATATGTGTTTATATCTATATACAAATACTACTCTCTCTCTATCTCTCTATCTATATATATCTATCTATATATCTATATATCTATATATATGTATATTTCGAACTCTGAAATCTATCTATTTCCTTTTATGCAATTGGACTTATACAAATACATTTCCAGGGATAACATTTAGTAAGCACTTTATTATCATATACACTATAGGGTTATAATGTCAACGAATCATCCAATACTAATTTCCGATGATGTTTCTTAAATCAATTAAACCTTGATTTTACACGCGACTCGAGTGTATTATACAGTTCCTATTTTATAGGTTCAGCCTGTTACACCTTACGGTAACTTGATACTTCTTGAACGTCGCATCGAATAAGAGCGGGCGAACATTATCATAATTGAATTATGTAATGTAGAAATTATAACATTTCGGCTTGTCACTTTCAGCACATGCTAACCCCGGAGAAGTCTTCATAGTCATTTCGAAACACCTGTGGAACGACCTATTGACTTTGAGTAAGTCTTGTATTCATAGTCGTCGGTCATTGACGGCTAATTATAAATATTTCCCTCTTTAGTTCTCTTGCACCATTCGCATGACACATGTACCGATTATTTGTGCCAACGATATATCACTTTGGCATCGATGAAATGTCAATTTAAAACATCCGCTTCAGGTTTTTTTCTTGAGACGATCTCCGCGAATAGATAATTCAGCTGTTGTTAAACGACAATATCATCCTCATTTGTAAGAACACAAAGACGCACTTTTCAAATATCGCACTTGGTTGGATAAAATACGAGCACAATTTTTCTAAATTGCATCCTAGCACACTTTATATAAGTGTGCATTGTAATACCAGCATATTTAAAATGTGCGTAATAATTTATGGGTTGTTTTGTCAGATATATGCGGAAAGCTATGGACTCCACTCTTTGTGCACCTGTTTAAATACAACACAGAGATATTTTCTATGCACCAAAGGTCATATCAGCGTTTTTGTGGGATGTATTGTTTTACGTACCGTAGAGGGAAGAATAGATAAAATGAGCCAATCGGATTTGGTCGTATTCAACGCACTTTATTTTGATGCGATTCGATCAAGCAAAAGTAAGATTTAAGTGTTTGTACTAGCGACTGCATAGCCTACTTCAATGTGTGATCTAACTTTGGTTTAAACTTAGTACTGTCCGGACATGTGGTGAGTAGCACTCTTTTGTGTGCAATATTTTTTTTGCAACGCTCGTCGTAATCCGGCCAGCTAAAGGAGATGCAGCTTGGAATACATTGGCCACGTCACGCGAGTCGAATCAGCAAGGCTTATAAGGATGGATGTTTAAGAACAATCAGGAGACAAATCCTGACCTATGAAAATAATAAAAAATCTGGTCTATTGACAGGATGCATGGCGATCAGTATTATGCTTATAGTATGAAAAAGAGCATTATTGTTCGAGCGTACGAGAGCTTAGTGCCGTAAATACGAAGCACGCACGAGTACCCCCATGTGGCAACACCACTGCTTGTCTCTTTGAAACATCCGATAGCTTATCTGTACGTCACAGAGGATCTTGTCCGCCACTTAACCTGAATGACTGGAGAGCTACTATTATCATGGCAATAAATCGCGAGTGATGCTGTTCTCCAGGAATAGATAAGGCGTTAGCTTGACGCAAAATCATAAGTGTAGGCAAGGTGGGGAGGGGGCGACATTTCAATTGTAAATAGCATGCTTCAATAGAGTGTGTATTGCAGCACGAAGTGCACGGATATGCATTTTCAAAACCCTCGGTATGAAATGCTAAATTTGTAGATACCGAGTAGAACAAAAAGCACGTTTGGTCATTTGCTTCAATATCATTGTAGAAACTGAATGTTATTTTGATATTTTTCGATATTGGTATTATAAATTATGGGGCAATAATGGCATCATTATAATTTTCAAAACAACTTGTTTTTGTTTGAAATGCTTAAAATTGGGATAATCGCCGCTCGCATTATAGCGATGACTCATTAAGCATTTCTGTCATTCATTCGTCTCGTAAAAACTCGTACACTTGGTGCATCATGATTTTCACATCCTGTCGCCTTAACCTGAAATAACATTTTGTTTCGGGAATAACCTGAATGGTGAGATATATAATGGAAAAAAATTATAGAATGGTGATGTCCTCCGGGAATAGTCGAGGCATCATATTGAAGATAAGGTCCAGGGAAGGGAGATGAGTCAGTATTGTAAATAACATACGCCATCGAGTTTCCTGTCTCGAAGACCTCGGTGCATGGATATAAGTGTGTTTGTATCCTCGGTATGATTTGTGATAGTTACGTCTGAATAAAGCCGTGGTTGGTTTTTATGATGTCAGATGGAGAAAACGCTAACTCATATATTTTTTGATACTACGAAGTGTTCCCATTTTCGTTGTGGTTGTCTCCTTCCACCCTTTTTTTATCAGTATCCATCGTGCCCTCGATAACTTACTCACTTCTAAAATAAATGATTAAATGTTTCTCACTCTATGCTATGCTGATACAGCAAGCTATAATGCATGGCTTGAAAAGACTGTGTTACATAAAATCGTTGTAGATAAAGAGGTGCAAATGAGTAGATTCTTTGATGCACAGATTTTTATCCTTCGGGCACATTACCATGTTTGAATTAACAACTTTGAAGGGAGAAATCGCGAAAAGCAAAATAATATCCAATTATTTATAATGAGATCATTTCTCATTCCTGCGCCGTTTGCAAATAACCTTTCTTCGCATCCATTCAGATCGAAAACACAGTAATCCCCAAAACCATGCGACAAAAATTAACTTTAGAGACGTTAATTTGATACATAAGTCCAATTGGTACAAGTTATCGGCAAGTTTGTAATGTAGTTTATCTTATCGTTTTCATATTAGTTCTAAAAATTGTTGGAGGGCTTAAATTTTGCAGTGGGTACATTATTTGACAAAGTCTACCGAAATAAGAACCTTCTGTAATTGTATTGAATATGATTGTCTTCTGCTGCACTTAACTCCGATGAATTCTACGAATGGAGGGTAACGGCTTGAGCGCTTAGGAGATGATATTTCCTGCCCGGTTGGTTCATTAAGTAACCAAATACCTATTTCCTTTGCACAGAAATTATGCTTTATTTACATTAGGCGTATGAAGCAATATTGGCTTCCTTTCCGTAAGAATACCAAAATGATGATAAACTCTCGGAGCATGATGCTGATCAAAAATTTGACAATCCCACATTTTAGAGCTTTGTGGAGAGTTATTGAAATAGATGTGATGTAAATAAGTAATGCTTTCTGAATCTACCACAAGCACTAATGGGTTGGCAAGCAATTGGATATTATGTACAAAACAATTTCTCACTATATGATTTGTGGATTGTAAAGCCAATGCAGAATACTAATGTTTATCGATATCTTTGGCAAAAATACCACAAGGCAGTTCCAGGAGTGAGCGATTTATCCAACTAGATCAGCTGCATACTTGTAAGTCGGATTAAGTAAGCTGTCACTTTCATCAATGTTGTCACTCGCAAATGGGGCTGAGCAGTGCATAAATTGAGACGCAAGCCAATATCAGCAATTGGAATGGCTACAAATGTTGTAAAGTCATACCCATAGATAAATACTTTTAAATACTTAATAATCTCAGAAATGGGCACCATAAGACTGCCCTGTTTTAGGTGTTATTGTCACATCCTCATATATATGTGATGGTTCTTTGCAAAAAGGTTCTCAATATTATCAGGAATGCAAATCATACAAAAATGCGTTTTCAGCACTTCCATAGTTGTAGGCCCAAAGAAAGCAAAACCAGTTGCCAAGATCGACACCGCTTGGACGAAGGTTCAGCAGAATACCATTGAGCTACATAGACGGGACCGCCATTTAACGTAATCTACCGACGAACGTAAAACCAGTCAGGTGTTTTTACTATTTTGGTATCGACCACTTCGCCATTAAAAAAACGGCTTTTATTAATCTCGCGGCGCACGAGGTAAAACAAACATTCACGCGACTATTCTGGACGCTAAACGCAGCAGGGTTCTGTTTGATTAAGTATTGTCGCATACGATTCAGCTCTTCATATGTCTGGTAGCAGATACATTGTCAATTCTTAATTACGGCGAAATTATTTGCAGCACCAAAGTCATAAGAACAAGTGTTGACAGAAAATTGCCTCCCAATTTTTTTTTTGCATTTCATAATATATGTGTATCAAAACTAGACAGACTAGATATCCTGACGTTACTGCTACGGACGCTAATGTCACGAGGCCGCTCCATCGACAACTATTTGGTAAGCTACTTGCACATTTACACTAAATAAGCCCCTGGATTGCTTCAAACATTCGCCTCTTTGATCAAGCTGTGATTAATCGCCTTGCAATTTTTACTAGGTCTGTTAGGCGGAAGTTGCATTCATCGTCCTAACGTCTTTTGGTGAGACACATCAATCAATTTTATTAACACGTGCTTCATAGCATTCCACAGCAAACGTAAATTGTGACTACTATCCTATTCAAAGGCAATTCAATGAATAAGCAGCATTGGTACGAGTTGTTTTGAATGTGGCTCAGGCGTATGTTTTATCATATTTATTTCCATACGAATGGAATTAATACGGAACTATACTAACGGCAACGTGACACACAAACAAACTTTCAGGTTGGCACAAATCAAGCCTTTGCTTTAAATGCCATTCGTTATGAATGAATGCTGCAGATGACTTTTAGTCTGCTATGAGTTGGTGAATTGCTTGTGTAAATGCTGAGCATTTGATGTAAGTGTTCATTATCCCTTAATTCGTCCAATAACCAAACGTTTACTTGTAACTCATAACGGGATACGCATGACATGGTTAGGCTCAAGTTTGAATGATCAAATAGCTGAATGATGCCGATTAATATAACATGTGGTAGGACAAGTGTCTCAATGACATGATGTGCAGTTGTTGGAGGATATTACATTAAGTTGTTGTTTTTGTTTGGATTCTTAACTTATTAATCATTATAAATATCAGCCAAATAACACATATCTGTTTACCTGTTTCTTTAACCAAATTGACAGGTATAATATCATCTATTTGCAGCCAAAGTCAGATACGCCAGTCTTGTCGTTGGCTGCGAACTGCTTGATATCTCGCCTATTTCGCCTATTTGGCAGTTCTTCTCACCAGTGCCCCATCTTAGCAGTGCAAAGATATTATTTGTTTATTTACGCTGAAATTCAGTTATTTAAATCTAAACACTGGATTTTATTGATTCCAAAACATGGGCAACTGGAATTTGTTTGCAGTGTACGATATGAATCTGCTCCAGTCACAATGTTTTATGTGTATTTTGTCGTTTTGAAATTATGTCTCGTCTTTGCCGATGGAACAAATCGTTGTGTTTTATGTGATATATCTGGATGAGACCTAGATGTTGCGTCGTATCAAAGACAGCATCAGATTAACTAATATGGCGCTAATAACAACGATTTTGTTGAAACCGATTACGTCGGACGGCAATGCAAACGATAACACATGTTATTGATTTAACGCCTTATTGAATCAATATGAATAAACTGAAGCATTCAAAAGACAATGGATTACTCATGTGTTCTCATATCGTGCATCTGTCAATCTTTACTTTATTTAACTATGAACCCAACAAATAAATACACTGTGGACGCCACGCGATGCATCAAAGCAATTGCTTATTGAATAGGGTAATGATTTTCAAATCCATTCTGCCGTGATTTACATTCCTGTCCATATGTATATATTTTAACATATAGCTTAAAGGTTAGCTGATGGTATGGCCTACAATGATGCAATTTTAGCGATTTAACTGAATAATGTCTTCCTAAGACCTGACTCAATTTTATTGTCAGCACACATGTGCCACAACACGTCTTACTATTATGTAAAATAAGCTGTTGTTCGGCATCATGGCCGATTGCTCGAATAGAATGATGGTAGTATGTGTACAAATTTATATGACCACACGGCAAGCGTCGGCCATGACTGTGCTGCTGTTAGTGCTGCCGCAGGCATTCTAATAATTATGAATATATTATGATTATATTACCTAATGTAAACAGCAATCTGACACCTATGGGCAAAAGACTGCTCTTGTCATGCTTACTCTTGTCGTCGTCGTGCGTTAGATGTAGTGAAATGATTGCGTTGATTTGACAATGGTGCCACATTGATAATGGTGCTCTTCTGACCGTACAGTGGTCGTCATCTAGAGTCAAGCACCCAAAGAAGTTACCATTCTGTTATCCAGCTTTCAAATCGCTTCGCGGTAATTGGTAGAAGCTATAAATATCGTGTAGATATTGTGTGAGACAAAATCCGGCAAACAATTATAAGCAGGCGATACTGCGTTCTACGAATTCAAGGCAATATAGTTTGGACCCTTCTCGTGCGGACCCAGATAATATTGAAACTCTTAACACTTAAGGTTCTGTTAACATTGTTTGAAAGTGGTTCTAGGTTGTCCCATGTACATTACTCATTGCGAGTAATTTGTATACACGTCGTGCGAGTACAATACAGAACACTTGTAATGTAACAACTAACGAAATATATTATGCAGAATTTATCAAAAGCCAGAAACCCGTAAATATTTGCTTAATACCATCAAACAGAAAGATGTGAAATACATTGGCAGGTATAGATAAACAAATAATATGTTACAACAATGGTTATACTTGTCGAATGTTTTATGTCATGATGCATTCAGAACGCCCCAACATTTTTAATAAAGCAAGGGAGATCAATGGACAATGCAGTAACATTTAACTCTTTGCTTAACTTGCTTGCGTGTGAATATCTTAATGTTCGCAACAGATGAAGGTGAACCTCTGCATTATGCGACTCTCACTGTATGTTGTACAAGTTGCAGGGCCTAACGCTTAGTGAACCATGAGAAAGCGTGGTGCTGTTAATTATCCTTCCATAATATGCTATTACTGTGGCAATGTCACCATACGCACGCAACAAGCAAATTAAGACACGTCCCTAATAATGATTGACCTCTGAGGCACTAGTGTACTAGCTGAAGCTATTCATAAATAAATTCCTTAAGTGTCCCGGTGCAGGAAGAAAGCATCACAGAAAGCAATCCAATCAACACTTCTCTTTGTACCAAAATAACAACCGACATTTTAACAATTATGTATGTTACAAGACTAATAACATTTGAGCATCAATAAGAACATATTTTCTTAACCTCTGAACCAGTCAGTCGGTATTGCACTCGCGATTATATTTATGTAGGTAACCACTTTCACTTCTCCAATCAATTGATTATTCCGTTAGATGAGCCTTATGTTGCTGTAAACAATGCATTACTGTAGTGTCTACGGTAGCGATACTGTAACATATACCTGGAAAATGTAGAACAAACAATCATTGTCACTGTACCGATTGCGCTCCTGTTTTCATTTACCTTCAATGTAGGTATTTATTTTTGGAGCACCATAAACGTCATACATCGATATTGACGTTGAACGACAGCCGCATGTACCGATTATTATTCAATGTGCTAAGACAAATTGGAGCGGCTGGGCCGTTATGTCAACGAACAATTTCCTGCGAAAATATAGCATTCTGGGTTTCGTACGTTGTGACTTGTTTTACGCATCGATCGAGCAGTATCGATGTTCTCAAAGTGATCGAGAATGTATGTGTTTACCATAATATCAGTGCTGCTATAGAGAATAATCGTGGGCACACATCATCTAGGATTGGCATAGGTGCAAAATAACTGGAAAGGAATTATTCAAGATTAATCAGCAAATCTTTGCCGATGACAGCCATTAATTGATGCGTAGGCGCGCTAACTTATATAAACACTCTCCGAAGGTAAGTATATTTATAAAAGAAACAAGTCCGAATATGAAGTGATGTGTAATTACATTAGCGAAATATGCCAATTTTCGCCTGCGCTGATTCAATAAGACGTTTTATATACGTCATTCAATTACCATACATTGCTCACAGCTATGGTAACCATAATGCCGCAGTTCTATTATATTTGATCCCACTTTGCCCAGGAAACCGATAAATAAAGGCTTGAAAGGGTCGGCGATCACTTCTCCAATTGTTACCTTGGGCACGATCATTCCTACTTGCAATTGCACCAAAGGAAAAAATTTCGCTCCTGTGGCTGGATAGATAGGTTAACATCGACCAATGTACGGATTATATATTGCTGTCGAATAGAGGAATTAAAGCCAATACCTTAGCATACAACGATATATTGAGCTCTGTACATATATATATATATATATATATATATATATATATATATATATATATATATATATATATATATATATATATATATATATATATATATATATATATATATATATATATATATATATATATATATATATATATGTATATATATATGCGTGTGTATATATGTATATACATACATATATATATATGTATACATGTATGTATATATATATATATATATATATACATACATATGTAACTGTGTATGTATATATATATATATATATATATATATATAATATATATATATATCCATATTTATATGTATATATATATTTATATATATATATATATATATATATATATATATATATATATATATATATATATATATATATATATATATATATATATATATATATAATATGCTATATAAATTGCTTAAGTTTTGAGTAGTGGCGCGCTCTTTATTATCACGTCTGTGGACAAACAAGAATATAACTGAAAATTCAATGGATAATGCCGTCTAGGATGTTGAATATCTATTTTAATGGCGACTGACCACAGCGATATTTTCAGATCGCACAAATTCTTATACATTAGCTAGTGGGTGATGATATCATCGATATTGGATATAAACTAAGTCTGACAAAATCTATCAAGTTGGCGTAACATTTTCTTTTGATGTACCGCCGACAAAAATAACGCGCTACCACTTTATCGTGATTGCTTGTTTGGCGCCGCCGATTTTCCCTAGTGATTTAGTTGTTTGTCCCTATCATTCGGAAATCAGACATGATTGCATCAAACATATTCTGATACAAGATGGGGTCAATAGCTCTAAATGTGTTGGAGCGTTAAGTGGTTTGTCATAGTGAATCATATCCAAATTTATCGAAATCTACCTACCATGTTTCTCTTTATGGTATAGCAAAACGAAACCAGATTTCATTTACAGAGCGAAACACATGATATTGATTCTCCGTACGATCCTCTAAGCACGAGTTTAATACATGTATTCGCTACGGCTGATCTTAGCCAACAGTCAGAAACGGTGAAAAGGGGATAATATCGATGTTTATTACGCCAGGTTATGTGTAATCAATCTCTCCTGCCATTATAATGTAACATTGGAAACCTGTGCTCAGTAAGTATAAAAGCTGATTGCATCCAATGTTTGAATCTGAATTTTCCAAGCATACCCGCCAGGTGATGGAATATCCAACAACGTCAGAGACACCAGACCTAACGAAAATTGGTGTTTGAGCTCGAGAGGGCCTTTTGGTGCCACGCAAAAGATTTACAGCGCAAGCAAGCTTAATTGATTAGGCACGCGTGCTTTGAAAACAGCGTCTCACCTTCATTAGCAGATTTGAGCTGTAGCAATCTCTTGTGCTATACAGATCAAGAAGTCTTTCACTAGGTAAACTGTCGGCGTCTCGATTGGACTTTTCGATGTAGAATCGATTCATATATATTCGTGCGTTTGGTGATATCGTACAAAATTGATCGTATCACAGTAGATTGGTTAAGAGTAGATCTACTTATTAAATAAACAAGTGGTATGGTTTTGACTGGAATTCGATAAGTAACTTGCAGCGAGTTTGGCTGGAATACGGAATTTAATGAATGTTCTGAGTTCATATAAAGCGTACCCTGCAGGTTACGATCGACTAAAAGACCGTGTATTTACATTGGTCAGTTATGCAACATATGGCGAACCGGTAGCAGACTTAACCATAATACTGTGCTAAGCATGTATGCGAAAACCTCTAATTTCAGTTGCACGCATTTATCGCTGGAACTCCATTTATTGAAGTGACTTAAGTCTTATAGCGGATATTCATAAATAGATATGTAAGAAAATGTCTAGTAAGGGACGTAAAAAAGGTTCTAGATATTATGTGTGAAAGACGTACCGTGAATATTATGCAACAGCGGCCGATTTGGTGCCGATGCCGCCTTAAGTATGGGGCTACAAAAAGTCCGCACACACTCGACAGCTGCTTCCATCCAGCTGCTGCATTGCGTCGTTGTGAATGGCAATTTTATGTTGCTGCTGAATGACTTGGCAGCTCAAAATAACACCAGCGCCTTCATCTCTGCCCTATGGCAATATAACGCAACCGTGCTTTTCTTGCAATATCACGCCGAATATAATCTGCGTCACTGAAACTAAAAATCTACGCTGAGCTTGTAACTGTATGACCATGCTGTAATTTGTGACGAGGCGGTAATCGACTACGAATGTGGATTTTATTCTATGAGCGGGCTACTCCTATACCTCCCGATACTTCTGAAGTAAAGTTTTGTTTTTGGAGGGGTGAGGTGTTATCTGTTACACACTCGTCCTTTCGCCGCGTGCTGCCAGCACAAAGCAAGTAAGTTGTGGCAGTAGCTTCTACAGACATGTCAATGTCGAATTGTGGTATCATAGGCTTCATGGTATCACATTGTATTATTGTGTCATGTAATCTGCATTAGACCTTGCCGGCCAAGATCAGTATACTTCCGTCCCGATACCAAGCCATCATCCCTCCTCTGCTCGATTCCAATACCCCACCTATAGAAGGCAAAGGTGAAGGCATACGCGACCGTGATGTGCAGCAGGGATCCTCGAGTCAGTACCAACTGATCGGCGTACCCAGTGAAAGGTGTTCACGACATGTGATTGTTCCGAGAAAGGCGGAAACGCCGTCGACCTCCCACAGTCGAATGCTGTCATTAATCGTGCAACCCACCACACGAAAACCACGTTTAATCATGCCTAATTGGTGCCGTCAAATACGTGTGGAATGGTTATCACCCTGTCCTACGCTCTGTGCATACCGGTAATGACACGACATACATGAATGGGGTATATCGATACCACAGAGCCCCGCAAGAGTTATGCAACATGAGATGGTTACACCAAATAATACATTGATAACACCGTGGACGAACCCACCAATTCCACATGTGTGGATGACACCGTCCTGAGGAAAGAGTCCATTGCCGGAAGCTTTTGGCAAAATGTCGACAACCTGACTTCATGCCTGACTTCGGCGTAGTTCTCAATCCCTAAAAAAAGTTCCAAATTTGCCAACTGCCATCTTTCCCAAACCAACCTGCATTACCCATGTGCGTTCATGGTTCGGCCATGTCAATGAGTCGCTTTCAACATCTCCAACTCATCCATAATGCAGCATTCCAGATATACATTGCTGGAGTGGTAGCTGTCCCATTCACATTCTAGCAAGTAAGGCCAATCTGGAATCAATGTTAGCGGAGTACAATGACTAGGAGGAGTCAAGTAGTGAAATCGAAACAGCCAAAACATTACGTAACATAAGGCGAATAAAAGGATTAGGGATGATACAGCCAGCTGAGGCAACACTAAAAATGATTAGGCAAAGCAATGACGGGGTTGTGGGGAGACGAAAACTTTTTAAGGCAGACTGCGCTGCTGCTGAGGCTATCATGAGGGCACTGCAACTAATGTGCATATTGAACAGGACCGGGCAAGCGCTGGCTCATTTTGTACATTGTTGTTCTTAATTTGGCCTTGAATCGGCTAATATTGTGTTATTGAAGTTTTTCTTTGTTAACTCGATAACCCTACCTCCATTTTGATCGACCCTAGTGCGGTGCGTTTTGGTGTTCAATGTTTAGGAGAGGAGAAGGATTAGTTGTTCGACAAACACCACGTGGCTTAGACGCTAATGCTTATTGTAGAAAATGCACAATTATATTCCCGCTGACCTGGGGGGGCCAGACAATAATGCCAGCCAGTTCGTAAATTGTTGTTAAAGACGAACTAAGATGGGTACATCTCGTAACCAAGTAGGAATTTGATAACTGTTGAAGAATTTAATATATTTGATGGGTCCTTGCAAATGTTTTCGTGTGGTCAAGTTATTCAGTTACTCGAGTTGTGAAGCACCTGAGCATTAATTACAAATGTGTATCCGTTCTACACCAAGATTGAGATCGCCTGTGCCTAATTGAATGCCTACTTAAATGACAAATTTCCGAACATCTATTCTATACCAATATGTTGCCAGTGTGATTGTGAGTTTGTTGGGTTTTTGCTGGAGACAGTATATGAATAATGGCTTGAATATAAAGCATTATAATATGGCTAGGTCGTCGGCGGTCATGATGGAAGTTGCGTTTTTCCAAAGAGTTAAAGATATACACATGTAGACGCGGATGCTCCTGTAACTTACGTACAGAGATGAAAAACATAACCGCAAATTATGCTCAAATGGTTCCGGAAATTGTGACTAACGGTTAAATGTAGTATTGTAAAAGAATGATAACGCAATGAGCATTTTAGTTGACCTCGGGTATCAAAACGTTAGTGAAATGTACGGATACAGCCACTATCCTTCACTAGTTTCCTTCATCTATACGTCAGGTAATTTATGAGCGCACAATATGTATAACTTCCCCAGAGACAGTGGGTTTGACATTCGAGGAGTCATCTGAACTGCTGTTACATTGTGATAATAGTTTTATAGCCGTCTTGGGCAATTTATGCTCTGTCACGATAGCAATAGGAAAAGAAGTACATCGCATCTGCAATTATTGATGCGGAAGTAAAATGGCAGAACCAATCGATGATACAAGGGTTACGTTAATAGCCAAGTAAGCAATTTAGTATGCATTTTAATGAGCTTAACAAGCGCAGCTTAAAGTGGAATAGCCATCATTAGAAGGTCTCCCTACATAGGAAGCGATAATAGTCCCTATCATTTTGCACATTGGCCCATAATTTAGTAGACTACTTATGTACAAATCTGTGACATATGGACATAAAAGTACCTTTAACAAATCAGGAGTGGTTTGAGCTTACATTAGTTCCTTATTGCGAGAAACATATGTATATTTATTGCCATTAATAACCCTGTTACCATCGGGTCTCTTCTGATTATTCATAGCCTTGCAAATAATATCTTCTGATTGCTCAACTGTACGTTGTGATGTATATCTCTGTTTTAATGTCGCTCGTTAATCAGAGAGAGTTTTATGGGCTACTATCGAGATGTATGGCAACGATGGTGATGTATGACGCTAAACAGAAGCAACCGAGTCATTTGGGTAGCCACACACACAGAGGTAATTTGCCCAGTGATGGATCGTGCTTCGTAGTTTGTATAGCAACATTTGATGACGTCTTACAAAGATTGGTTTGTAACAATACTTCATTATTTAGTTCTATGTACTGAACATAGACTACGTGTACACATCATCATTCTGAATAGAGCCGAGGGGATTTATACGAAATTTACAAATAATTGTTTTGCGCACTAATTATTTCACTCGTAAATAAATACCTTAAGCGTTCACGCTATGGATACTGCCTGCTGGTGAGTGGTACATGCAAGCAGGCAAACTAGCTGAGAGCTCGTATTGTTGATGCATTGTTAATTGGGTATAATGGTACTTGGTTACGTATAAAATGTCTTTAGAAGCCGACTTGGCGTTAATTCATCCTAGGCGGGATACCATGCTGTACCACACTCGCTTCGTTTATCAGGTACATGTCAGTCAGCCAGAATTGCTTCTCGGTGTATAATAGTTCAGCAAACCAATTTGCGATGATTATGTGGAAGTTAAGATGTACCGATGAGCTAAGTCACCAATGAGAGCATAAAACTAACACATATGACCATCCGAGCGGAGCTACACATATTGCTTGTCACTGCTGCGAAATCTGGGCTGCTTAAGTAGTTCGCTCCGACCGACATCCTTTAACACTAAGTCGTGCTTCAAAGAAGTACGAATATCCGTACATTATACCTGTACAGCGGGTATAATCGATTACTTATCATAACTATGAGATTTACTCGGTTATTTATGATGAGTTTACAGTTGAACGATGCGGGACCAATAGGATTAGATTAACTAGATTGAACATGAGTTAAATGTTGCTCGTAATTATACATTCAATTTCATCATATATGAACGTTCATTGATACGTGATTCAAAAAGAAAATGGGCGGTGTTCATGTTGCTAAATGAGAGGATTGGTCAAGAATGCAATCCGTTTACTGCGATATGATGACGAACACGAACTACGACATGAAGAAAGAGAATACAAAACCAAATAAGTTCCATTCCGATTTCACAATAAACAAAACCCGGATGTAATACATTTTACATAGATTGATTATTTCATGTATGCAGCGCGTTTTCGTGGTATTGTGTATTTCGTTACGTTATTGAGTTTCATTCGGCTCTGGATGGAAGACAAATATCGCTAAAGCCACAAGCGTGCCTTTTTGTGTAAACGTTCTGAAATTGGGATACTCGAAGTTCCTCTCTCTCTATCTCTCTCTCCCTCTCCCTCTCTCATGCTCTCTCTCTCTCTATTTCGGCTACAAAAACAAAATAAACACAATTAAGATTACATCCAATAGTGGTGGCAGATTGCCGTCTTATCCCACATTACAAAAAAGTCATAAAGTAATAATAGACTGGGGCAAGTGCCAATATAAACAGCTATAATTAGGTTATATATCCATGCTTAGTTTGTAATTTCACAATGAGCGCGGATTTCTACTGCTAATGTCGTAGGTTATAAAGAATGTTGAATCAAAAAGCTTATAGCTGCTCCAAGAGAGCTAACTCCGACTTGCCGTGTGGTGATCATTTCTATTGGTTAACGTATCCCTCACTGTCACGTGATGCCACTATGGAATCAACAAAAGCGCATGAGACTCGAGGTTCATTGGTAATAGATGTTGACCTATGGCTGATTGAGGTCACCTTTCCGATCAATTGACTATAATATTCAATGTGGTGTTTTTGTTATATGCTATGTGATACACGCAGGTGTCATATCCGCAAATGTTTTTGGGCTAACGTAACTAGTGTTTTAGTTATATTGCACGGGAAGGACAATTGCGTTGAATTGCAGTAGGACAGAAATCAAGGCGCTAAGTGTTAATATGTCATTTTCGAGCCTCCAAGCAAGAAAGCAAAAGCGAAGATTGATGTTTTTGTTTGAATAAGATTGCTAAAACAAGGACGCTATGCAGCAGCTGGATGGTAATGATAGCTCGTGTGGACTCGTTCTAACCACTTGACTTCGGCAACCCCGGCGCCGAACGAAGTTTCCTAACTATGAAAACGCCTAGATTTTCGGGTTATTGCAAATACCTCACAGCTGTTGGATTATCTTTTTGACATGTATACCACAGTGAAGATAAATAACCAATGTTTGGGTCTTGTGATTAAAGCAGCTCACCGGATTTTTCAAAGATTAATTATGGACGATGCCGATATCTTAAGCATATATATATATATATATATATATATATATATATATATATATATATATATATATATATATATATATATATATATATATATATATATATATATATATATATATATATATATATATATATGATATGCCGATATTCTAATATATATATATATATATATATATATATATATATATATATATATATATATATATGTATATATATATTTATATATATATGTATATATATATACATATATATGCTTAGGATATCGGCATATCATATATATATATATATATATATATAAATATATATATACACATAGAGATATATATATATATATATATATATGTATGTATATATATAGATATATATATATAGATATATATATATATATATATATATAGATCTCTATATACATCTATATATCTCTATATATATATATATATATATCTATATATCTCTCTATATATATATATATATATCTCTATCTATATATATATATATATATATATATATATATATATATATATATATATATATGGATATACATATACATAGAACATGTGACGCATCTTCAGTCTTCCTTTACAAATGCTGGGAGGTGTGTTGATTTATCTTTGAGTGAAAGATATTATAAGTGCGTGTAAAAGTATATTAAATTTCAATGATAATATTAAGATTAATGTAAAGTGGGAAATCTAACATTCGCCAAAAATCTGCCATTAATCCAAATTTATGTCGAAGTATTTCGAATCGTTGCACAACTACAGTGACGTGATAAATCTGGCTGCGGTACAAAGGCTTAAGCATATTACGCCAAATGACCTTCCGAATTCCTGTTGTTTATATGAACATAGGACAGTGCGTCTTGAGGAATTGTTTATCTCCCAGTAATAAACGCGCATGTGGTCAGCAACACTGCCGGTGTAAAATACGATTCGTGGAGTTTTCATCATGACAACCCAAGGAGTACCGTCAGAGCCACAACGTTAACAGAGTGACAGTCTAACTCGTTGCATATCGACGGCGATTTAAAAAGGACCCTCGATTTCAAGCGCGGCCACTTACAAATGAGCAGAATTTATATTTTGATTGACAAGTTCATTGTCCTACGTTGGACAGAAATGTGTGTACGTGCGAATCATTGTACAATGCTTTTGTTTTGTAGCCTCGTCGAGATCTCTAGCTAGTAACGGAGAAGGATTCTCACGCCTAGTTTAGATTTAGTACTGCACCTCGAATTGAAAAGGTGGTTGCGTGTAGCCGAGTAGACCTATGCACATACAATCTTGTATATTTGCCGTCATGGTTGTACTTAGTAAGCTAGTAGAAGTAGCAGTAGTAGTAGTAGTGGAAGTGGTAGTATGGTATAACAGAATTGGATATCATACAGAATATCACACCAGATGTAAACTATCGCGAGGTATTGTCATGCTGGAATAACAGAAAACAACATCATCGATTGATACGCGAGGAGTGGAACCGCGTTTAAAGGGATGGTGAAGGAAGTGCACTGTATCACACCGCGTAGATGGTACTTTACGCTAAAGTCGAATAAACCTCCTTGATTACACCATACAATATCCGCCTATTTCTGCGGCGATTGGCCATCTGGTGCGGTAAAAGCTCTTAGTAATCTTAATTTACATGTAAGCATTAATCTTGAATTGCTATGCATATTCCCAATTGCGTATTTACGCCACTAAACAGGAATCAACGTTAGCTGCAAAATAATAATCAAATGTATTGGTCGAGGTTATATTGATTGAATGCTGTATAATGAATGCAACAATTAAAATAGAAATGCCGGTAATCATCACGCACCCCTCACAGCGAATTGGACACAGCAATAGCTATTCACGCAGTAATATAGAAAATGTTCGCGAAGTACTATGATGCATCTGCTAGTAAATGGATTTATCACTTATTTTATGATGGGTGATTAATACATTGCAGCAGTTTTAATTAGCCGAGCAAACATCAGCATAGTTTATGTGTTGATGATGGATGAACAACAAACATGCTCTATCTTAGAAATTGATTTAGCTCTCTCCTAAGGGCCATCTTTATATATTTGTTTCACGTAGAACAGTATACTATTATCGATTTATGAGATTTAATCTTCAACGATGCTTACGTGAACATGAAACGTACAAATACACTTACATTATAAATGGTCAACATATGCGATGATAAACTAAACGTTTCAGAGCTATGCCGCAAAATGTGCAGTTATTCTAACGCGCTACAAGGTTTAAATATCTGTAGCATCGCATAAAACATGATGATAACGCCGCTTACTCATTTAGTGACAGATGTACGATAATGGTGCAAGCCCTGACCAGTGTGAATTGCCTTAGTCTGTCATCAGTAATCAGCCATAGCATAAATAAAAGGTTAAATTTATATATCACTATCGTAGCATAGTCTAAACTTTACGGAGCCGTCTATTCATAAACAAATATACTGACTGCTTATCACTGTAAACTGTTGAATCAGGGGAACATGAAAAGGTGTTCAATCACGTATTAGAGATTTGTTTTACTACTAAAGCGTGAAAGATTAATTGCGTCCTCAGTAAGACAAACTCGGAAACCGATTATGTGGTAACAATACCGGGGATCACCATTCTACCACCGAAATTATAAGCCGACGAATCGGGTCTGCGACAGCAATTGAGAGCTTTCGCAACATCAAACTATCTCATATATTCATTTTCTACTAGATTTGCTCATACATGACAATCAAATTAAATGAGGCACTAGTCGTTAAATGCAGCGGCGGAGCATGATTAGTCTAAACAGATATGATACAGTGTTATTGGCTTAGTTTCAAGAGAAACGTGCCACTCTACAGATGTGTTTTGTATGATTTGGCACTAGCCAGCTTGTAGTGTGTAAAACTTGCATTGTCTATTGATGGGGGTTACCAGTATGTTGTGTGCGGGAGGGCAACCAACCTTAGTCAACTCTCGAATTAAAGAGTTAATCCTTATTTCGATTAAAGTGGTGGTGCTTATTATTATGACCTCCTTCTCTAGGAGTGTGAACACGCCAGAAAGAGAGGTGTTCTCGTAGATTGGTTTGGGAGCGCATCTATGCATGGTGTAGTGGGGAGAGTTTCATTAGCCAGTTAAAAGCGTTTTCTTGCCGTCTTTTAGCACGAGAGATAATCATGTCGTAGGAATGGGCGCCAAGATGCTTTGTTGAAGAGAAACAACGCGTGTTGATCATTCTCATGCACAGTATGCCTTTAAACCTAATGGATGCGTATGGTCCAAGGTAATGTTTCTACCAAAAAAGAGCCTGATAACTAATAAGTTAATAAAGCTCATTTAACGATTAGTTTGCAGGATTATAAAGCCGACAGCACAAGGTAAATATCATCATATCGTTATTCCATTAACACAATATGTTAAAAAACAGACATTTAGAAACAAGCTATAGCTCGATTTACATGTGAACCTGCCAGTTATCGGTTAATAGTAACAGCTTAAAGCCTGCCCGTTTCAGGAGTGAATCTATCGACTATCATGGGCTCGTGTAGTAGTGGGCCGGGTCTAGACCATATTACTGCTGACGGAGAAAACAACCACATCGGTTAGGGCGAAGACGCAGATTTTAGGGTACAGACCGTTGTATCAGTTTATGTTCTGACATCCTGACATCTTATGATATTCTTTTAACAAGGTGACTGATATGATAAAAAATAACCAGTATACTGTTCGGTCCCACAAGATTCAGATATCAACGACCTGTGCATTGTTCATTTATAAAGCGTTCGACAAATGCCTTTTTCAACACGGTGCTTTATATATTCGGATGCCTGAGGTTGTGTATATGCATATATTGCAACAAATGCATGCATTGAAGCTCAGCTGCGGTCAAAGTGGAGCAGCAGGCCGCGCTATGCCGCTTTACTTGCGATTACAATCGAGCTAATTCATGCACAATTGGATGAGCATTTGAGTTGCATGGAACGTCTGTTTGTTTCTCACAATGCCAATATTTTTGATGCCATAAGTTCATAAATCATTACAGTTCTATATCATCCTTAAACTCCAAAGGTGCTGGTTTCGAAATGTTCGTCAATTTTAACATGGTATATAAATATATTAAAAGTCCAGTAACGGGCATTTGAAATACGCGAATCGCATAAGCATGCCAAGCTGAGATCATATCTGTTGTTCAAGTATAAGGTCAGCATTGCGCGGGCACGAAACAAGTAGTCAAACGTGCAAGTGTGACAAGAGAGCAAAACCCACAACATGCAGCGACTAACAAGCAGGTCCATCAAACACGATTTAGTCACTGAAAACCACTGCCAAGGCATTATCAGTGTTATAGCTTCCGTAGTATATAGGTGATGTGTTCACAATGAGCCCAATCTGTAAGCATGCTTGGTCCATCGATGAGCATGGATGACTAATACTAAAGCAAACATTTGACAGAAGCACTACCAAAAGCGTCCAAGTGTGTATGTTTGCTTCTTATGAGATGTTGATGATGCCTGTGTAAAATGTTTTTGAACAGCGCATACAAATGATTCCTTATTTTTGCTTGTGCTGTTGTCATTCTAAAGCACGCTGTTTAAACGATATTTGGCCAAGAACATTACGTCGTACTTATTGGTCACACTAGATGATGAACGAATAGCATGTCGTTAAAAAGTTTCCGTACAGGGATATCCTGAATGCAAATGATAGCGTTAGTCTTTAACAAACACTCCAAGACAAAAATGTTTAATTGAATAAAATCTGATACCTACTTTACATCGCTTTAACTGATGTTCAGTTGAAGCGGTATTGTTTAATTAACAACGCAGCGGTGAGGTACATTCAGGCATAATAATGTTGTTTAAAAACTAAACACTGGTTGTTCGTGTTGTATAACATTAACTGCCAAAAATATGTTCCGCCAGTTACTTTGATCAGGAGATATGTACACAATTAAAATATTAAGTGTAACAGATAATTGACATATTTGGGGAACTACGGCATTCATACGTGGTCATTGGCGAGGTGAATCGGATAGAAACATTGTTGAGGTGCAAACAATTGGCGGGCTCCAATCTTAGAAAATTTCAATTTGCATAATAACATGTGCTATTGCCCAAGTTTAGTATTAAGTCACAAAACTTAAGGGCATGGCGGTTAAATAACGTATCCAGAAAGTCAAACAATTTATCATTTATTTATGGAGATACCATTAAGCTTTTGTCTCCCTGATTCTCAAACGCATAATATAATCACAGTTTGATTGACTCGTCAGTCTCCTGAGAGTGTCACTAACCAGTGATGTATGCAATTACATTTAAGCTGTCACTTGTCAGTCACTTTAATGTCCTGAGTGAATTGTCGCTTGCATAGCTAAGATAACACAGAAAAGGAGTCAAGCCAGTGTTGCAAAGTTAATAATCATAAAAGTTTCTCGTCACACAATAATCACAAACATTAAAGTCGGGAACTACAGTTAACCAAAATATGATTACCATGTCGAAATCCGATACTTCCTATCCCGACTACCACACCCAACCCCCGTTCCATATCCCCAGCATACGATTGCGAGAGAGAATAACGCAGCTGGTATGCTCAGCATGATGGTCAGAAACGGTGCGATTGCAATCACACGACGCATGGTTTATTTATACTTAGCGAAGCAATGTTGCAACCCATTGACACCCTCCATAAGTATATCATAAATCATTGTATATCAACCAATTACGGAACAATGCGAACATAAACCGATCGTTTATCAAGTTAATGACAATTTCCGCTAGAGCCCACTCCGAGCAGTTTTACCCGTGACGACAGATCCATCAAGTACCCAGGCTGTATGGCTAGAAGGAATAACCTAATCTATATTGGACAACCGGAAACTGGTCAAAATATATAAATATACTTATATATAGTTGTAGATATATATAATTATATATTATTATATATATTTATACATATATATATATTTATATATATATACCTATATATATATATATATATATATATATATATATATATATATATGTATAAACACACACATATATATATATCAATGTATTAATATACATATATATATGTATATATATATATATATATTTATATATATATATACACATATATATATATATATATATATATATATATATATATATATATATATATATATATATATATATATATATACTAAAGCTTCATTAAACAGTGTCTGATAATTTATATTTCACGCATACTGTGATGCAAAAAACTGCTCATATCTATTCATATTCCTGAATATATATTAACGCGTCTTCTGTTACTTACATTTCTATACAGCCTACGAGCATCGTTTGGTGAATACAAAACAAGATGTCATGACAATGATTTGCTCGTTGATAAATCCGTGCCTTCATTCTTGTGAATGGCTTATCGGAAAATTTTACATGAAATCGGTCCATGGGTTTAATGAATGTCACTCAGTTAACAGCAAAGGTATTTGGCTTAATGCATCCAAAAAAGTCTACTAGCAGCCAATCCATATCGATAATGTAAGGAGGGACGGATGAAACTTCCCGTCAACATTATCAGTTGGATGTTCTGAAGATTATACAAAAATTGTGTACAATAGCACTACCGACTTTTATGTTATATGTATTGTATATAACGAATTTGGAGTTAAACCTAGGCACTGAAAAGGGTGAATTTTATGTAGATGGACACCTGTATTAATCGCCTTAATGTTGAAAGTAATAAAGAAATACATACACGTTAATAATAGGCACATAGTGCTTGTTACGTAAATAAGAGTGACCATATGTGTTGTTTAGACTATCATTCAGCTGTCCGGATCATTCAAATATCACCATTGCGTGGATAAGTAGTGTTTTTACTAACAAATCCATTTAAGTGAAATTAACTTATAAAGTACTCATGCCAAGCGGAAATTAGATTTAGTAACTAGGTGTCTTTCATTAGTTTTAAACTCCATCATTTGTAACCCGGGCTTTAGAGTAGTTCGGATTGGTCTTAAGGTACTAGTTATCACAATGAGACCTCATTAAATATTCAACAACGTAGCATTATCATAGGTAGAGAAGAAATGTGTCTAGTGTAGCACAATAATGGGTATCATGTAGTCATGCTATATTAACTGCCCGATTTAGCCACAAAGCGATAGCGTTAATAATACAGCTCGTAGAATATATGAAACGAACGAGTGTAGACGTACTCTGCCGCCATGGTTTGTCTCAGAGGCATGGTTCATAACGGAGCAAATTTGTGCCGGAGATTTAAGGGATTAGAGGCAGATCCTCGGTTACATAAGAGGCTTAGAGTATTATCTGCGAAACGTATCATATGCATGGTAAATCTCCAGCGAGCATATCTCGGTGTTTTAAGCCGATAAATAGGTGAGATTCGGGTTGTCATGGATTAGCTGGATATGACTTTGCGAAGCCTATGTAAACTCAATCTCATTTTATCGCCCTGAAGTATTATCTGGCGCAACTAAACCAACTCCAGCGCTAATCACTTGAAACGGGTTGGACTAGGCTGGTGTTCTTTGTTTGTTATGTTTACTCAACAATTGCCCTGGTAGCGACTTCGTCCATAATGTTTACATATGCAGTGTGATGCATCACATTATTTATGCTAATTTTGCCATTGTAACAATAAATGATACAATCCTTTTGTGACCAATTTGCTAAAAGCAGGTGCTATCTTAGGTCAGTCCCGCCCCAATATAATTTAATTCGTTGTCTCAAAACCAGGTGACGAGCATCATGCTGCAATTGTCAAATACGCATATGGGCGTTGTCATTTACTCTGCGAGTTTTCTGTTATATCATAGTATATGTTTATACCACAAGGTCAATACATTTGTAAAACAAACTCTGGTACAGACACGTCTATAAACTACAGGGTCCAGCATTTTGGTGTTTCGGACTGAAACTAGAAAGGGCCTCTAGATTACCTATTTTGAAAGAAGTATCTTTCTAATAAATGAGATTGATTTAGGTACATGTGCTAAATGACAACCCATTCACCATTTGAAGTATCTAGACCATATGATCTATTGTTTTATTGACATAATAGGACGCTGCTCACTATGCAACACTAACCTCCGTCTCTTGTACAGGTATGCTGTTTCTAAGAAGTGCATGCACTCGTGCTTTTGGTATAGATATTTTATCCCAAAACTGGAAATGGCCTCTAAATTCAATATTGAGAAACGAGAAACCAGAGAATTGACTCAATGATATTTATCTTGTACGAATCTGATCGATGATATTTACTTTAAGATTTAAGAGCCGTCCGCATTTAAACGGTTCTCCGAAAGAATGCATTTCTGTTTTAATGGGAACTAATCTGCTCAATTGCCGATATTTCAAAGCACTCACATTGTCGTATCGCATGTTGATGTTGGCCGAAGGACACAAGTCAACAATGCGTAGGACATAAGGAGTTCACACGCTTTATTCGTTTAATATTATGAAGGTCCGCATCTGAAAGGAGCTGTTTGGCACTATGTGTTCTGCTCCGAGGCGTAAGACTGACTGCCTCTGCCGGTCGACCTTAGGGGCCGGCCGATGTGACATCTTTAAATGCGTGTCGCACATCACCACACCACAGGTTGCGAAACGACATCTGGTGGAGAATCCACTCGTTTCCATTCACTTAGTAAGTCCATTTTTTTGTTTCTTCTGATCCGTGTTTGGTTTTAATTTTGGTTATTCCCGAAATGTTACATAAAATAAAACATATTCACCGGAAATTGAGAGCCAGGATTATTGACTGTGAATTGAGAATCCAATAATAAATTCATTCCTCAGTTACTTAATGACGCTGATGGTCGCAATGGAAGACGGTCGTGCCAGAGCTGTGGTTAAGATTTTCAGCACAAGTATAAGTGATGAGAAACTGTTTAGCAATGTAAGTTTGAAAATAAGATGCATCGCTGGAAGACATAGTGCCTGTCTCCAGTTTGGAGAATAATCATGGTCGTTATACGCCATGTGGGCGTGTACACAGGTATATGCCTCCACACGTATACACCGTCGGCCATTAAACGTGCATTTTAAAGCATAACCGGCATAGGATAAGATCACGCGTATTTGGGTAGACTGAAATGCTAACGCTGGTAGGTGTGCTTGGAGTTTCATTCTATCAATTACACGGAGGCGTATTTGCGTAACTTACATGTACGACTAACATTGCCAAGAATTAATTGTGTTGACACGGTTACTGCCGTAAATATCGCCCATGTGAATATAGCAACGTAAAGTTATGAGTTACTGCCAATAATGCAAGAGAATGAGGGCCTTTTACTATTTTCCTCTCATTTTCACATTTGTTAATATCAGTGCTAGGAACAATTACATGTATTTATTACTTCATACAGCGCTGATACCAGATTGCCAGGGGCCAGTTCGTTTTAATTTACTCGTCAATGTCAAACCATACAGGACTAACCTACACATCGTTACTGTGTGTATTGAAAACTATCGTGCCACTATCATGATTACTGGCAATAGATGTCATTGATATTTGTCATATCCATGATAAAAAATCATAACTTTCCATATATATATATATATAATATATATATATATATATATATATATATATATATATATATATATATATATATATATATATATATATATATATATATATATATATATATATATATATATATATATATATATATATATATATATATATATGTATATATATATCTATATATATATATATTTTGATATATTGATATTTAGTATATATATATATATTCTATATTCTGATGATAAAAGTAGTTTATTATTGGCCATTATACTTGTGCTTTTAGCACAAAAATTATCTTTCCTCTTGGACGTGCTGTCCGGATCGCTGTTACGCCGAATAGTGTTTTGCTCCCTAGACGTGGCAAGTGCCATCATTACAGGCTCTAAGCGAGAGTGCCTTGGTGCTACACATTAAAAGATGCTGGCATAGCAGGCGCATTTATGAACTTTAGCGCTTGTGGGCCCATAAAAAGCCTTATTCGATGTATCTACGGCATGAAACGCCCATTCGTATATGACGAGGTATAAAGACATTGATGTGTCATGTCCACTATAGTGTATATGTAAGGCAACGGAGAGGCAGCGCTGCAACAGTAAGTGAGCGTTCGCGGGTGGAGTGCACTAAATGCGTCTTTGAATCTAAGAATGTATGGTAACAAGGCGTATAGCAAATAAGCCAAGGGCTGAATTCTCGTTCAAGTACAATGGCTACTTTACTTAATTGCAGCAATGGGTCGGGCAAGAGCAAAACAATATTAGGTATTGCAATGTGTCGGTAGGATAAGACAACGTATGTGGTCTTGGCGCACAATAATAATGTACGTGGGGCACTCTACGTTCGTTAAATATGTTAGGAGCTTACGTAACAGTGTGTAAAGTCGTTTGAGTATGACAGCATTAAACATGCATGTTCTTCGTATATGATACTGGATGCTTCGATGCGACACACGAAATGACATGCCAGTTGAATTTCAGGAGACAGGGGTAGTTTGTATATGTATGGTGGGAGTCTATTCGCCATTCCTTGCCCGATATCTACATGCGTGTGTGTTAACGGGAAATGCTGCAGTTCACAGCCGCGCCACCTAACGACCGTCGTGTAACTGCGCGTCCTTGGCGGGAACCACCTCTGACTCGCTGCCCCATATGTACACTATACAGACCCGTGGAGCGCCGTAAACAACCTTGCGGGCCCAACGAAGGCCTCACATAGGCACTGCAAGACTGTCCATGGACCTTCTACAGGGTTAGACCCGGAACGAGCTCATGTCTGAGAGTTGCGCATGTTCAACTTTTGGCTGCCCGTATGGGGCCAAAAATCTGCTAAAAATCGTTGTGGTCCCACACGGTGCATTACAACTCACGCTGCGGGCCAGGAAGGACTCGCAGTGATTTGGCCCATACGGGACCCGTGGACATCTTGTAGAAAGTCCGTAATTATCATGCGACCAAGGCATTCTAAGGTACGACGAAGTAAATTTGATGCATCAGTTGATATGCATAGACATTAAATTCATTTCATTTTCATTAAACGCTGACGCCACTTCCATAAACGCATTAAAGATATATGAAACGGTGTCGCCGTCTATCGAGAAAAAACATTGCTTCAGGAATCTGCAAGAGCATCATGTTTGACGGATTAATATCGTTCTGCTCCATTTGCGCCTTGATAATGTGGCTAGTTTTATCTATGTATCTGCAAAATACCATGGGCTGTAATGTCAGCGAGCTTGTGCTGAGTGGGAAACTATCAACATTAACAAAAATAAGGTAGCTCATGAAAACACGGAGAATAGATTAATCATACAATAATCAGATGCTGGTGAGTTGCATCAAATTCTGCGTGGAAGGTGGTCTCAATGAGTCCTTCCTTAATGAATGGGTGCAATTAACTTACTGTGCCAGCTTGATGAAATGTACTAGCTGAATAGATTCGCATACCGTCGAAATATTGATTTCATGTATCGCTTGTGTTGAAAGCCATCAATTGTATCAACGGGAGAGGGAAGGTTTAGCCTGGTTCTTGCAGAGGGAATGAAATGAAGAGTTGGTTCGGCCGGTTTTGTTGTACTCGTATACTGACAACATTCCTCTAATATTATTACACAGCCTTAGAAAACTACACAAAAGATGACTCATTTCATATTCAACTCATTGCCGTAGGGACTTGCACTATGTTTATTAACATATGTTCTAATATTCAAAACGATCACCTGATCTATGCCAATTAAAGCAAGCGCTTGCATGATGTGTGGTAGTTATGCCATTGGTTAGATCATGGATTAAACTTTACCGACGGTGTTTAGATCACGCCCAATGCAGACGCAGACGGTGCCATACTGCCTGATTCCACATCAGATATAGTCTTGAAAGTTCGTTGAAGTCTACATAACCGGCAATCAATCAACTTGACATATATCCATATGAGTGAGGCAATTTCGATTCTTAGTGGTTATATTGTTGATCAGCAGCAAGGACATCGCCAATAATTTAACCGACAACGTCCGCTTGATCGGATGCTGAATCGTTCTTGATAATGATGCATGCCTTTCTCACGAAACATATTCATTTACTCGGTATATCTTTGTCGGTACTAAACCCTAAGAGCTAACTTATCGCTCGGCTTGCAATTGCTTTGCGCTACATGGAAGCTGTGATACAAAAAAGCAGCGAGGTTTGTCAACAATATTGGTCCATCAATTTCCTGTTTCAAGTTTGAGATACAACCGCTTACGAGCGTTATAGAGCATTGGCCTTCACAAAGACATTCGTGGATATATCTTTCTCATTTTACAATATGGTAGGTATTGTCCAGGTAACAGCGACATGGTAGCACACAGGCCAACACAAACGCAAACAATTACGCACCCACACCTACACAGATGTATGTTTATCGATATATCTATAAATATATATAAAGATATATCTATACAAATATATATATATGCATATAAAATATCTACATATTTATAAATATATATTTATTTACATATAAGTAAATATGTATATGTATCTTTATATTAATCTATATATATATAGATATATATAAACATATATATACATATATGTCTATATTAATATACATAAATATATATATATATATATATATATATAATATATATATATATTTATGTATATATAATATACATACATTTACTCATTCTGTAGTCATTCGATACCGTTCTCTCTACTGACTTTCAGCACGACGTATTAAAGCACAATATTGACAACAAACATAGCAGGAATATTTTAGGCATGATTGTCGAATGAAAACCTCTTTGTGTGGATAAAAGTTAGCTACTGTGTCAGTTATTCGAAGTTTTTGGCGCTTCGGTTGTCGTTGCTTGCAATAATGCGGAGCTTCACGCCCACCATGAATCACCACCTTTATGCTCAGTGCCGCAGCGTTTGAGTAATACAGCTCGTTATTTTGTCTGAGGTTAAGACGTGCGGTTCAAGGACTTTAGGCATTTAAAGAACCTGTTTTCCTTACTATAAGGGACCTGAGCAATATTTCACCATTTGTAGACGCTATTCATTAGAATCATGCCCCTGATTAACCAATATTGCAAGCGGCTTTGCGAACAATATAAGTTATGCTGCATTATTCTCACGTTCGCGGAATGTGTTTTGCCAGCATAATGTACATGAACTATATTGACACCGTACGTAGTATGTGTTCAATGGGCTGTGACGGGGATGGGTACAGTGCCAATCCCTATAGGGGCTGTTTACCTCGTCAGTATTTAATCTGAAACCACGTTGATGCCGCAACCTCTTGCTTTAGGACCACGACGTACATTGCTGAATGAGATACATCATGTGAATTGTAATCATAGAGAAATTGACTAAAACCGATTAAATTGTTTACATAATATCAAAACAAAGATGATGGATGCACAGTTATATAATAATTCTTTTACCTGACATGTAATAGCAGTTTGCGACGAACAAATCATATTTATATAGGAAGGGTTTCTATAATTGAGTTAGGAATAAACGAACGGTTAAGTTAATGTTTCAATCATAGATATAGAACATTACCTATATAACAGTCTAATTAGCTACGCTGTGGACATTGAATGTTTGGCTGAGATGGAAACGATGCTTTGTGCCTTAACGATTGATTACATGTCTTTCCGCCATCTTATACTATTTTCAGATTGAAAAATATAACAGTTCAGGCCAGCTGGGATCACTCTCATCGTAAAAAAGCAAAAGATTCTATATTTTCAGAGCATGTTGGGTTCATCATACACCAGCCATTTTATTGATATGAATTACGTGGTGGTGGATTGTATTATCAGAAAAAAGAGAATCGTATCACATCTCAAATTCACCATACGGAATATTGTGCTGGTGACCGTTGTGCCCATTGTTCCCATTATTACCGACCTCATCAAATATTGATGTCTCATGGCAATGATTTCAATTCAAACAAAGATCCATGTACTTCATCACATCATTACGCATAAATGCTTTGCAGAAGGCTTTGGATACATATTGGAAGTTATTCAAACACCACATGGATTTGGTTTGACTAAAGTTTCCAGTGTAATGATTGTGTGATACATAGTGTATCCTGTATCTAAACGGATCGATTTATATCACGGAGTAAGACAATATACTTTTACGGCTCAGTAAATTATGTCTAAATATCATCAGTCTGCATACTATCCAACTGGAGGATAACCCAGTGGGAGCGTTGCAATACCAGTTAGCCGAATAAAGTTGCTGAGCAGTTTGATGCTACTAGTATAGTAATAATGAATTAAAACGAAAGCAACAGATGTGCATATTGTCCCGCCGTTGCCATAGTCTGATTCAGAATGCCGCTCACTACGTATATAAGCCTCACAGATTATCAAAGCAGTATAAGGCTTTGATTACGGATGTGAAGATATCTCTAGACTAGTGGTCCTTGAATCAATACTATATACTCTGAACTCGATAATCGCACGCTATGTCGATCGTAATGCTGTAGCCTTATCTGAGGCAGAAATAACTTATCTTACGGCAGTTAATTCGTTCAACATTCCGAAACGGTCATCGATTTCAAACAATAAACGAAACAACTCCTGCTTGTCGAACAAATGCATAGTAATAGCAGACAAAATCAAACTTCTGCAAGTGCCAGATGTTGCTTTCGCAGAAATGACATACCTAACGGTCGATAATACGTTTATAATTATTTTATATGCTATAATGTATGGTACGCCAATCAATCATGCCATGCTAATTCCCGAGGACGTTTTTTAAATTACCTACAAACGTACACGCGTTTACTATATATTTTATATTTTGTCAGTTCAGCCTGGTACACATTACGTTTTTAACGTCGTATCTTATCAGCGGGGGCGAACATCATCATAATTGAATTATGTGATTCAGAACTTATAACATTTCTACCTGTCACTTATGGCATATGCTAATCTAAGAGCGGTCATCACATTTATTTCGTTGCACCTGTGAACCGATTTATTGACGCACAGTAAGTCTTGTTTTCATAGTCGTCGGTCGTTGACTGTAAATTATAAATATTTCACTTTTGCTTTCATTTGCACCATTCAGCATAATACATTTATCGATTATTTGTGCCAACGGTTATATCACGATGGCATCGATGAAATGTCAGCGGAAAACATTCACTTCAGGTCTTTTTATGACGATAGCTGACTATAATACCACAGCCTAGAATAAACATTATCCATCGGACGGATCACTTCATACGTGGTCCACTCAAAAGAGCTAAGATGGATCAGCGTGTTTCGTGTTTGGCGTTTGTGAATGCGGAGGAAAAGAGGAAACATAATCAGGTCGATCATATTTAAAATGCAACACTGTAATTGATGATAAATTGACAATATAATTCAGAATATGTCTATCGTGAATTAGTAATCAATAGAGGTTTGAATGGTACAGCTTCTTGCGATGAGCGCCGCTAGCATCATTAACCGTGACTCGTACTTAATTTATAGACGCATAATACACCTAGTCAGACTCTCCTCCTTCCGTTAACATGCCATATCATTTATCAACAACATAGCACTATTATGTGCTGTTGATGCGTTTGGTGAAAACTGCAAATATATCGTTCTGTGATATGTACCATGCTGTGATATAAACAGGTAAAGCGCACTTTATTCAGACTCGATATAATATGAAGTTATAGTAATGGCCATTTTTAAGGTGAAAATCGTCATTTGTGCTGCGTCGGTAATGGCATTATAGCACTTACTCATGACAATCCGCCACACTTGCCTGTTGTAAGCTGCTGTGGCTGGGATTACTGTAATGCAGACAGACAGAGTACGCTTAGGCCTCTAATCACATAATATTGGCTTAGAACCTAAAAAACAACGTGAAAGGGAACTTACACACCCACCATCGGTTAACTTGTGTGTACAGTCGCATATGTGTAAACACCTACAAACATCTGATCTCCGGAACATATTCTTCAGCATGCAATAGCTTATCGATAGCTTATCTATACGCAACAGGGGAACTTGTCCACCACTTTAGCTGGATTAATTGCAGAGTCACCACCATCCCATGCAGATGTTTTGTCGATTATCTTTACAATAGGGATCGCATTTGCGAACAGATGTATTCAAGCGTGTCTACTTATCAATCGTACTCATGGCCTGTTTACTAGGCATATCGCGCTTGCCAGGTTACATTGAGAGTAGACGAACGTAGATTATAAAGTTGACAAAACTTTCATGAGTTGCTGTGAACACCTAACTTCTTTTTATTGCATCGCATTGCGTAATATGAAGGACTGGAAAACTCCCATTATCATGGCAATAAATCCTTGAGTGGTACTGTTTTCAAAGAGTAGATAAGGCGTTCGCTTGACGCAAAATCACAAGTCTAGACAAGGTGGGGACGGGGCAACATTTGAATTGTAACGCTTGAATTATGAACAGTTACCGCATGCTTTAGGGCGATGACTAATCAAGAAATTATGTCATTCATTCGTCTCGCACTCCATGAGCACATCCATTACAGCTACGGTGCAATCATTTTATCGACATAAGTAAACTTATTCATGCAAAGAAACTATGTTATGACTATGCAAGTGTTGGGATAGATAAAAACCCCACTATTCGCGCATGCATAGAAGCCAGGAAAGCACCACTACCACGACGGGTTACTGTGGTTCGGAATGGGTTGCATTTCCCTGTTACAAACACATCTGGTGCACGCGATCAAACTGGGTCTTCAGTATGCACATAAACGTCCCCTTATAAAGAAGAAAAATTATGTTTTCGCCTGACTGGGATCATACAAAATAATTCGCATTTAACGCTTCTCTATCTGTTCTAATCAGCTGCCATCCACACTCATACAGGCTGAATCATGTTGTACGTTATTATCTATTACACTCGTGCAAAGATGAAAATGACAAATAAAACTAATTATTTTACTTTGGTCATATGCCAACACCTGCAAATGCAAATGAGTTTCATGTTTTTGAGTTTTGTAAAGGAAATCAATGTTTTGGTGTTGGCCTTACTTATAAATCAAAAATCTGACAATATTGTAAAGCCTCAAATTTCTTTGAGAATGCAAAAGATATTCAACATCTGCATCTGCACATTAACGGACGTATATCAGCTTCATCCGTACCAAATGCACTGTGGCACATATTGCAATGCTTTATTATATACAATCAAAAGCCTGCCAATATCGACCAGTGGTCATCAAATGTGCATGTTATTCATTTAGTTGCAAATCAAAATGATATATGGATAGAGGTGCATGGGTGCATCATATACTTACATTAGACGGACGTGCATATCCCTTCCACAATGCAAACCATCTGGTTACAATGACTTGTATCCTTAATAGCGTGACCTGAAAAGACGTTGATATATCTAATAGTTGTACTGAAGCAGGTGCAAAATGAGCAGTTTTTTGTAGTGAATGTGTCCTTATACTACCCTTTGTCTGTAATCATTAAGGGGCGCTAACTTGTTTGAATAAAAAACAACTAGCAAACTTCGAAGGGAGAATTTACGAAAAGATGATAACCTATTATTTATTATGAGAGCATTTCCTATTCCAACGCTTTTCTTCGTATCCGTTCCAAATTAAGACACGATAACACTGAATACGCAAACCGCAACTTTGGAGTCAATAAATTCAGTCATTCCATGTCAACATTGCATTATAGGAATGAATCGGCCGTCCTCTAGCATTAGTGGCATATTGTGAACGTAATTTACCGATTTGAAATGCATTTATGTTACAACTGAATTAAGTGGCACACAATTAGTTTGTCGCCAACAATATGGTATATATTGCCTGTGCACGGATAAAATGGCTTAAATAAATTTCATATATTTATTTTTTTGGCGAATAATGATTCATGATAAAATTTGTACGCATAGCTTACACGCACTAAGCCTGATATCAAAATATTTGCTATGTGCAGTGCATAATAAATGCCATGTAATTCGCGCTGTGCCTGGAAAGTTTCCATGTAATGCCAAGTACGCAAAGCAAAGTCTGTTTTAGTCATTACGTGTAAGTTTATAAGTAAACTAAGTGAAAATATTCGGCTCGGAGATCATCTACCATTAATTAAATCACCTGTCTGCAAAAAGTCACGTTTATTGCCAACTGCGCTTGTTCAAACCGCATCAGGGCTATATGCAGGCGATTTGTGCGTGAACTAGTCATAGTTCATTTCTGTCATTTGAGGGTGCAATGTTTATGCAAGTTTGAAGGGAGGATGATAACCCATTTTGGTCATTGGAACATATTTTAAACTGTGTGATTGCGATAATCATTTGCGAACACTTTATAACATTTGATACACTTGAAAATTCTGACTGATTTTGATTTGGTCTGTGGGCCGAGTGTTAGTGCTCCTGCTCTTCAGTTTGTTGCTCTTTAGACACAATCGTCGATGCAGCAAGTTACTATGCATGATTTGAAGCGATTATACTACATAAATAGTTAAAGATTAGAGTTGCAAAATGATTAGACTCTCTGTTATATTGAAATCACCATATTTCCCTCTGTCGATTATCATTCGGGCACATTATCGTGTTTGAATCAGACATTTTAAAGGAGAAATCACGAAAAGCAAAATGATTACCAATTATTGATAATTGGAGCATTTCCCGATTCATATGCAGTTTGAGGACTTTTCCTGCCATTCAATTGCCTCCTCAGCCACACATCACGCATAAACCGGTCTTATATCAACATGTCTTTGCAGACTTTCCAGACTACAACAAAAAGAAAAAACACCCGTAGTTGACAGTAAAGTTTCCGCCATGTGCATTACCGACGTGACAAGAATATAGACTGTGTAATTGCAATTGCCAGGCATCACAATAATCAAGGTGACAAGCCGTGCGCGTTGATCATTCTCGTGCACAATTTGCCTGTAAACATAATGGATGCGTATGGTCCAAGGTAATGTTTCGACCATAGAAGATCCTGATCGCCAAGGTGATGGGATGCAATAAATTAATGGAGCTCATCTAACGATCAGTTTACAGCATAACATAGCCGATTGCACGAGATATATATTGGTTATTATCATCATAACGCCATTCCATTACTACAACATGTTAATTTGCATGTCATTCGTCAACAGCTTGATCCAAAGGCACCCACGTAACTTATACACCATGTATAACCTGCTATCAACGTATCATCAATCTTGTCAGCTCGTTTTTCAAAGTTTTGTTAATTTCTGCAGTCACTGGTTCTTCAACTGCTGAAGCCGATCTACTTGCTTTTATAACATCTGTAGTCTTTCCCTAAATGTAGTAGCAAGATGCATGCAAAATAACATCATTACTTGGATCTCTAATAATCCGTAATTATACATGTTTGTGTGCATTGACGATTGACTAATCAAATGTTGTCATAAAGTCTGCCTTAAATATCCCATTGCAGAGTGAATAGTGATCTCGGGTGGACAATCAATTGTTCAAATTCTGTCAACCTTCGCAATATACCACAATATACTACAGAAAAGGTGTTTTTGCGAGCATCCATTTTTGTGGTATGACCGTCCGTTACTAAGCCAGCACTGATTTTATGTCCAACAAAGAGGAATAATTTGGACAGCTCTCTCACGAACTTCCATTTTCCTGCGATGAGCATTTCTAAACGGCTGTTATTTATCATGAATGCTCGATATGACCTTTGTGACAAGATAAATGTGATAACATGGAGCTGCTTGGCCTGATTAAAAACATTGAACTATATTTGTGGTATGGGATTGTGTTTTATGGATAGTCAAAATTAGCAATTTCATCGCTGGACTTTTTTTCTTGTGTCCGAGCCATATTTCCAATTATGGACCTACTTTTGGGCTTTACTGTAAAAATATACACCACAAAACAGTATAAATCTGCCATGCGTCGTGTGATTACAATGGCACCGTTTCTGACCATAAAGCTGGGCACACCAGCTGTTTTATTCTCTCTCGCTATCATAGGATTGGAACAGGGAACGGGAATGGGGTTAGGTAGTCGGGTATAGAAATTTGATATGGTAATCATATTTTGGCTTACTGTATTTTCAAGCTTTATTGTGCGTGAATTATTGTGTGACAATAAGCTTATACTTTTATGATTATTATCTTTGCAGCGTTGGCTGAACTTCTTTCTGTGTTATCTTCGCTGTGTCAGCGACGTAACATTCCCTAAGGACATTAAAGCGACTCACAAGTAACAGCTTACAAGTAATGGCATGCAACACCGTTTCGTGACGCTCTCAAGAGAAAAGACAAGTCAATCAATCTATGATTATATTACGCGGTGAGAATCAGGGTGACAAAAGCTTAATGTTATCTCGATAAATAAATGATAAATTGTTTGGCTTTTTGGATACGTTATGTCGACATGCCCTTATATTTTTGTGCAATAGCACATGTCATTTTGCAAATTGAAGTAGTTCTGCCTATTTTCTGCTCACATGGTCAAACATGTTTGCCTCCGATTCACCTCGCAAATGTTCATGATGTATGAATGCCTTAGTTTCCAAAAAGTGCCTATTGTCTGTTCCACCCAGCATCCTAACTGAGTATATATCTCTTGAACGAAGCAACTTGCGGGACATATTTTCGGCAATTAATGTTATGTTTCACGATAGCACTACAAGACGTCCGAGCAGACGGCTTGCGATATTTGAACCTTGTGGTCCAACCGGGTGTTGTTTAATGAACCTTTCATGGTATTTCCGTCACCCAACCTTAGGGCACGTTACGTACCATTGTAGCAACACAGTGCATCAATATGTTTTCATGATAGCAGCTTTCGCTGTAGTGTTTATGTTAAATATTGCGGGGAATCTTAATGGAAAGGAGATAAAACCATGGATTATCAAACTAACTAGCTTATAGAGTTTCTGGGCCTATTGACTAAGTACACGGCAGCAGCAATCTCCTTAAGCATACCCCTGGCCAAATACAATCCAGGGCATTTTTATAATCACTAACTCCGCCAAATCAGGACTACTGCTAGGCATCGACAAGTTATTCTGCAAGCACGCCTACCACCATACCTCAGTGTTTTACGGCTTGTATCTCATTCGCACGCAGAACCCGCCAAAAAGGGGGGGCTCCGCAGTACTTAACTGTGTCGCCAAGACAGTTGTAGGGTCCAATTGTATGGATAGACAGTTCCATTTGAAATTTACACAGAATCGTCCAAGAGGCAACCAAAAATCATTCAGAGTATTTTAAGCAAGGTGAGCCTGTCGATAGTCTTATATATATAGAGATATATCGATGCTGCGTCACTACTCGACTAATATATATATGAATTTATATGCAACTATATATTTTCGCCTCCTTTAGGGGCATCACGCTAAGAACAGAAGGTTATAGGCAGGCATCCATTATCACGCTATCTAACTATCCATTTAAGTCTAACTGTTGACTCCGTAAGTATATCACAAATTATTGTATATCGACCAATTATGGACAATGAGAACATAAACCGATCGTTTATCAAGTAAATGACAATGCTGCGCTATAGTCCACTCCGAACTGCTTTTCGCCCCGTGACGACAGATCCATCATGTACCCATGCTGCGTGGCTTGAAGCAATAGCCTAACCAATAATGGACAATCGGCACGTGGTCAAAATGTATAAATGTACATATATGTAGTTTTAGTGATTTAATTTGGTCTGAAGGTTATCACAAAAAATACTCGTGAAATATTCAGCAACTAAGCACTATCATAGGTAAACAATAAATGTGTCTAGCATAGCACTATAATGAGTTTCATGTGGTTATGCTATATTAGCTGCACGATTTTGCCACAAAGCGATAGCATTAGCAATACAATTCGTAGAATATATGAAACGAACGAGTGAAGGCAATAATTCAGCAGTGTCTATGATGTACTCTGCAGTCATGTATTGTCTCAGAGGCATGGTTTATAACGGAGCAAATTTTTGCCGGAGAGTTAAGGGATTAAAGGTGGACCCTCGATAACATAAGAGGCTTAGAGTATTATCTGCCCAACATTTCATATGTATGGAAATTCTCAAGCAAGCAAATCTAGGGATTTTAAGCCGATGCATGGATGAGAGTTGGGTTGTCATGGCAGAGCAAGAAAGGCATAACCTATGTAAACTCAATCTTATTTTATAGCCCTGAAGTATTATCTTACGTTACTAAACGAACTCCAGCGCTAATCATCTAACTTGAGTCGGGTTGGGCGAAGTACTGTTCTTTTTTCGTTATATTTACTTAACACCGACTGTTCATGATGTTTACAGATGCAGTTTGATGAATCATTTTGTGATATGCTTATTTTGCAACTGTGAAAATAAATGACACATCCATAGACTGCAGGGTCTAGCCGTTTGTGTTTGCCGGATAGAAACGATATCCATATTATTTCGGGCAGTGATGCACAGGTCATATTAACCGACATGGAAAGCTCTTATCTCTCTAAGGAATTGATTTAAGTAGACGTGCTAAATGACAGACATATGTCCAACCTATTCACCATTTGAAGCAGTAGACCATATGATTCAATTGTTTTATTGACATAATAAGACGCTGCTCACTATGGACCACTAACCTCCGTCTCTTGTACAGGTATGCTTTCTAAGAAGTGATTTTGGCATAGATATTTTATCCCCAAACTGGAAATGGCCTGTAGATTCAATATTGAGAAACGAGAACAATGATACTTTGTCACAACTGGTACTTATGTTGCACAAATTTAACCGATGATATTCACTTTTAGATCTCGAGCCGTTATAATGTTTACTTTCCGCACCAGAATAAATTTCTACAGTAGACTCAATTGTCGATATTTCAAAGCATCATATTTCTACCAGAGATGCAAATGCTTGGAACGATTGTGGTCGCCGATATAGTATCTACAAGTGTGTGGCCAAACAGAGAGGCGTACACAATTGTTATCGTTTTCCTCAGTTAGATGGTTTATTATATTTTACAAATTTGTATCACAAATAAGCAAACACATTACAGTCGTGCGATCCAATGAAAAGTTGGTTTATCAGCTTTACTTGCGATACCCAGTCGGTAAGTCTATGGTCCATGTCTGGTGATGTCTTTTGCTGCTTTCACTCTTGCAACCGGGATTATTACAGAATTTAATAATATTCCGATAGCGGTGTTAGAAGAATTTGCTGTAATGTGTACATTTATGCCGCATTTGACAGCCTCAAAATCGTGTTGACAAGAAGAAGGGTATCATTGATGTCTACACGCTTAAAACAGTGCGAGAGGTCGAGTAAAAAACATTATGATGGTGTTTGCATTGTCATACTGTTGTCGCTGGCGGCAAATGTCAGATATATGAAATATTTTACATAAATTTAGGATTTATGTGTAACGCACGATTTTGCAGCTTAAGAAGCTTGATCTGCACTACACAAATTGATTCAGTATATCAACTGATTAGCGTCCGTTGCGGGTTAATACAGATGTACAGTAGTTCCGTGGATTGTTTTTCATCACTCGCGTTAATGGCTGGGACTCTAAGAGAACTAAACTAGCTTCTCGCTTCGATTCGTGACACGGTGCCTATGGAATATCCATTCAACCCGGCAAAATAGCAGCATGCGGTATCGGGAAAACATCGTTAGAGCTTGAATTAGGTTTGTTATGCATCCTAGGAATCAAAACCCATTCTTCAGGAGTCAACCTAGCTCAGGCTTTGTAAATAAAACATAACATCATCGCGATTATGATATTATGTGTACGTAGCATGGCGCTAAAATGACAATCAGTCAGAGAATATTCTGCGCAAGAGCAGTGGTTTATTTGCATTTTCAGCACAAATAGAAGTGAAGATAAACTGGTTTGCAGCCCCGTCTCCTTGGATCGTTATACAATATTCCACGAAAACATTTTGCTGTGCATAAATACATTGAATTTGCAGTGTGGAGAAATGACGAGGAAATAACGCAGGAAGTGAAATCTATCCTTCTGCCTTTTATGATAAATTGCCCCCATGAATCATCGAATGAAATTCGCAGCAAACCAAAGCAATCAGAAAAGGGTACCTACACGTAATTCGGCTAGATTCAATAACAATGAAAGGAAAACATGGTTATAAAATTCGGCATCGCAGAAGTAACACAGCACACGCAATATCAGCTTTAAATGCATATGTTTACCAGTCCTCATTACTTCCCTACCTTTGTCAATCATTGCACAGTAACTATATATTTTCATCTTCCGAAACCATCCACTGTCGCAGCTACAATAAAGTGTCACGAGATTGTTGCCATTTGGAGGTACAAATATAGGCATGGCTGATCAAGCTATATATAAATATATGCATATATATATGCATATAAATATATATATATATATATATATATATATATACATAGTACCTATATATATGTGTATATATATACGTTTACATATAAAAATTAATATATATATATGTATATATATACGTTTACATATAAAAATTAATATATATATATAAAATACATATATATAATCATCTATATGCAAACATAGATCTATATCTCTATGTTTGTATATGATATATATATATATATATGAACATTTATATATTTTTAGATATGTATATTCATACATTCATATATATATATGTATATATATATATATATATATATGTGTGTTTATATATTAATATATATACATATGAACTTGTGTAAGCATCTATACATTTATATATATGTACATTAAACACGATATATATATATATATATATGTATATATATATATATATATATGTATATATATATATGTATATATATATATATATACATATATATAGATACAGATATATATATATATATATCTCTATCATATATATATATATATATGTAAATATATATGTATATATATATATATATATATATATATAGAAACTTTTCATATGAGAGAGAGAGAAGAGAGAGAGAGAAATATATATAAATATATATATATATATATATATATATATATATATATATATATATATATATATATATATATATATATATATATATATATATATATATATATATATATATATATATATATTGAGCACAGTTTGATAATTGCCTGAGTAATTGTATTTGAATGACAGTTGTATTGACATATATAGAAGCGCTGGCAAGTAACGAAATGATTGTGTAAGCACTAACATGTGTAGACAGTGTCATTACAGCATGTCAATGATCGGTTGATACATAATGACTGACATAACTTTGCGTACATAAATATGTATGATAGAGGCGATGTAGATGTTTTCAATGGAAACCAGTCGTAAGGTTTCGGGTGTAGAAGAACGTAGAAGCTCGATTGGAATCAAATGTAATATTGATAGCATGTTATGACGGTGAGTCAAAATTGCGAACGGGAATGCAATAAAACACACGTTTCAGCCACGGTTATGTGCACTGCAATGCCCTTTAATTACATTAAGCTTTTAACGACTGACCCATAATATGTTGAGTACCCTTAAACGACAACCACTAATCAGTTGGTGCAACAATAAAGCGGAATACTCACGCGATGAATTAATGGCAGTGTAAAGAATCTGTACGAAGTATTCTGATGATAAAAGTAGACTTTCTTATAGGTCATTAAATTTGTGCTTTTTGTAACCAATCATTCTTCCCTCAGGAACGTGCTGTACGATTCGCTGTTATGCCGAATAGTATTATGCTCCCTAGACATGGCAAGTGCCATCATTACAGGCTCTAATGCGATAGAGCCTTGGTACTATACACATTAAGAGATGCTGACATGACAGGCGCTTTTACAAACTTTACCACCGGCGGACCCAGAAAAGGCCTTATACAATTTATCTATGGCATAAAACGCTCACTTGTATTTGATGAGGTATAAAGACATGGGTGTGTTATTGCCACTATAGTATATAGGTAAGGCAACCGTGAGGCAGCACTGCGACAGCAGTTTCGCGGGAGGAGTGCACTCCATGCGTCTTTGAATCTAAGAATGTATGGTAACAAGCAATACCCAATATTGGGAATTGATATTTGTGGGTCGCATAAGACAGCGCCTATGGTCTCGGCGAACAATAATAATGTATGAAATACGGAGAGCGCTCAACGTTCGTTAAATATGTTATGAGCTCACGAAACAGTGTGTTAAGTCGCTTTGGCACGACATCAACAGGCATTCATTCATTCTGTATATGATACCCCATGCATCGATGAGTATCGCGAAATGACATGCCAGATGAATTTGATGAGACAGTGGTACTTTATTTTTGTATGGTTGGGATGCTATTTGCAATTCCTTGCCGGATATCTACATGCGTTGTGATGGAATTATATGTGTGTCGAGACAATGTTTTGTGGAAGAAACAGTTCGTTCGATATATGTGTACAGGCATGTTAATGTGCTTCCATTATGTTTTGAATGGGGTTCAGTAATTACTCCCTCTTTATAGAATGACACACACGCCTTTAAAATGCTGTTCTGAAACAATTAGCAAATGCACTGGGGTCATTATTTTGCATTTTCATTAAAATGCAAGACAAATATTTGCAACACCCACAATGCTCTGAGGGCGGTACGGGTCTGTGGCCTTTAGGAATCGCGTAACAAATCATCCCCCGCACGAAATGTCTAATACGCGCACTATACGGGCCCGTTGACAGCCGTAAAAAACCTGCACTGCAATACTGCTAACGGACCTTATGCGGGCTAAAATCCGGAAATTTAAATCATTTAAATATATACCGAGGTCTTGACCGTACATTGATCCGGTATGAAGGGTGGAGACGCAGCGTGATGGGTATTACAAACAAAATCTTTACTTTGTACTTTTAACGATTATCTGAGGCTATGCAATTACGATGATTGATTGCTAAGTGAGCTATTATAAATTTTAGACTGAAGTCATTTTCTTATTTATTGAGCCATAACTGCTGTGAATGAGTGTTGCTGTAGCTAGTATGGTTTCTGTATGTTACTTCACTAAAGCCACAATGTGAAATAGAGAGGATATATTAGAACATCAGAAGGTAGCCTTTCGCGGCTAGCGCAGACCAAGCGTTTTATAGAGTACTTATATTTGCCACAGCTTTCACCTAACTACCTCTCTCCCACAGTCTCACCTCAATTCTCCAGGTTATTGTACCAGATGAATCAATGTAGCGGTAAAAGGTGCATCATGTCTTACCATGAGGATTATAAAATAATATCAAACCCTCATCAATTTAAAGGCATAGGTTTTATTCTATTCTATTTTCTGCGTTTCGCGTACAGTCTACTTCTCAGTGTCTTTTTACAGAATAATTAACCATTGCATTGCTCAAATGCAACCGCTTATCGCCCACAATCGCAATGCATTGGCTTTATATTCAAGTAATAGTTTTGCTGATGTTGATAACACTATAAGGTATCGGCAGATTCATAAACGATGTGCTTAAATATCGACTATCTATAATCGACCCGTGTATTCAGGTGCTACTTGTTCTCGTGATATCAAACATTGTGGGATGTGTGACATCATGGTATTGGTAAAGATTGCATAGGTTGTAAATATATGTTCACCATCTTGTGACAAATAATTCCACATAGCATAAATAGATGCAATGCTTGTAGAGAAATAGGTAACAATAATTGCTGGTTGTAGCACACTGTGTGATCAATCATGTGCAAGGCTGCTTATGCTAATCAGAGGAATTAATGAGTTAAACCATTATGTCACAACAGAAGCTCGATAATATACTGAAAATACACTTGTGGGAATGTATGAATTATTCAACTTAATTTTTTCTAGCTACGATGCTACTCAAAATATGTGATCAACGCGTACCGCGCAAGATGTAGAACAGGACAAATTCAAATGTGTACATTCCAGAAAAAGACCAGTTTATTTTTTTAAAAAACAACCATGTATGGTATCGAAGTGTGGGGAATTGCTGCATGTTTTAGTTGGCAGAATGCCAGAATGTGAATAAGCAGAAGACATTTATGCCTGCTGTATAAATATTCTATTTCATGCGAATCTTATCCGGTACAAGTTTTTACTTGATATGGGTCGTTTAGAGCGTCTGTATAGTACCCTCCGATCCCTGAATCGTCTTTTCACTCACTGAATGGGCGGTGTTAATACAGATATTTGCACGGAAGTGTTTGTAAGTGTAGTGACTATGTTATTTGTTGCCAGTATTTGCAATAGACTTTGCACGTGGCTAGAAAGTTTCATGACAATGTAAAATACACCTGAGGTCTCCTCCTATTGTCAGTATAAGAATAATAGCAATCGCATGAAACATCACTTTTATCATGCGAGTATGCCAAAGGCAGTGAACACATCAATATACAGAGGAAAAACACGCTTTCATTTTATTTCGTGGAGCAGCATAATGAATGGCTTCATACACATCTTAGTCATGATTCATTCGACCTAATAGCAGATAGCTTCAGCTCAACGCAGGACTATGCCATCAATTTAATGGCAGTCTGAACACCGCATATGGCACTTTTCTTTTATTGTGTTGCCTCGACAACGTCGCTGATGCTACAAAATATATCTTTACTCATGGATTGCATTTCCGCATTTTGTCTCTTAAGTGCCCTTATGATCACGACACGTTACGTTACGCTACTGTTGTTAATACCGGGTATGAACTGAGTGGATTCGGCATTAACATCGTACCTTAAAATGACAGAAATTTACCATGACTAGTTCACACATAAATCTCCCACGTATAGCACTGCTGTGTTTAAACAAACGACATGGGCCTTCAAAGGAACCTGATACAGACAGGTGATTTAATATGATTGGAGTTAATATCCGGAGCCATATTTTGTCACTGTTTTTTTTATAAACTGTCACGTTATGTCTTAGACAGATTTTGTATTGCGTGCTTGACATCACATGGAAACTTTCAGGCCCAGCGCGAATTATATTATGCAGTACACATAGCAATTTTTTAGACGTCAGGCTTAACGAATGCAAACACTCAGAGTACAACTCATGTACTTGTATTATGAAGCAAAACAGGTTAAAAATTATTGTACACAGTGATGATTAGCTGAAATAGCATATACAATGTATGATGATGTGGCATCAACGATGGTTTGGCATACACAGGTTAAAACAAATTGACGCAGTCATTGTATGGTAATATATTTAAGCTATTGCACTGGTGTTCACTTACGCCCGTAATATATACCATATTCTGCAAGAGAATAAATGCCGGCGGCGAAATCATTATCCATTGCGTGCCAGTCAATTCAGGTGTAAACTAAATGCATTTAACATTGGCAACTGCGTCTACAACATGGTATTATGAGGCCGATTAATTCAAATGATGCTATTTTGATGTGTAATTAGTCCAAAGTTGCGTTTTGACGATGCATGATCTTTAGTGATGATCATGTCTTCATTTAGAACGGATGCGAAAATAAGAAACCGATAACAGGCTCAGGAATAGGAATTGCTCTCCATTTAAGCTTTGTAGGTTAATTGTAAATTATTTAGATTGTGTCTGTGCGTAGACCATTTACGCTCATTTTTCGTTCATCTACAGTCGCGATCACAGTATAAGCGGTTGATCCTGCATCACTGATAATCATCTCATATCAGGGCAATACTTTAACGACTATATTAACTCGTATGTAAATGATGAAATGAGCTACATAGATTCCCATGAGTAATGGCGTCAACATCATCCGAGCAGCTGACTGCTATGTCTGCATTGCACACTAGCAACAAACCATCAGCAATACTGCCGCTCGTTGCAATAATAATTGACAGAATTGTGATCGGAAAGACGACGGATACAGTCAAATCTCGCTGCATAATAAAAAGCAACCTGCAAATTGATAAAAGTTAACAACAATAATAAAACTAATACGTCCAGCGTCTATTGTCTACTAATCCAACTCCATCTCCACCCTTCCCCTTAATCAAAAACCCCTGCCCCTCTTCCCTCGAGTCCCCTGTAGCTATAATCCCCCTGCTGTCATCCTTGTAATGTATCATGTTATATGGCTCATATGACATGTCTCGTATGCAGCCAATCACATACATGTCGTGTGACTTCTTTTGAATAAACCTTTGCTTAAAATTCAGAGGTTATCATAGCGATAAAAAAAGTATTGTCAATAGGACTTGAAACCAACATGTTGGGCTTCAGCAGAAAATCATGCATACTCCACATAATTTACGAAGTGATATCCAAATAATTGCTTCTTTGGTAGATTCGCATATCTTTGGATGAGTTTTCGCATACCATAAAGAAGTTTTTTTATATCGAACGGAGTTAAGTTCCATATTAAGGGACATATGATTCCGATGGTAACCACCGAGTTGGTCATTTGTCAATACATACATACATACATACATACATACATACATACATACATACATACATACATACATACATACATACATACAT
>CM067353.1:27578036-27605536 GCA_034190875.2 Urechis unicinctus | reverse complement strand
ATGACCTTCGACGTAGATAGTTGACCATGATACCATCGACCGAAATAAACACTATCCGTCCAAAAATGGATGAATTATTTCACGCGCTATCACAATCATGCTCGTCGGACGGATCACTTCATACGTTGTCCAGGCGCGAGAGCTAAAATTATTCAGCTTGTTTCTTGTTTGGCGTTTGCAAACGAGAACAAAGAGGGTAAACATTATCAGGTCTAAGTAAGTTGAAAAGAGTCACTGCAATTGAAGATAGATTGAATATATAATTCACAATATGTCAACTGTGTTGCAATGAGCGCCGCTAGCACCATTGCCGTGACATATACGTAATTTAGTTAACACGTCATATCATTTATGTAATGTGCTGTTCGTGCGTTTAGTCATAACGCCAGACTACAGATATATCATGCTGTGATATATACAGACAGAGCGCATTCCGTTCAGGATTGATATAGAAAGAATTAAAGGGCAGACAGTTCTGCGATTCACTTGCAGTTATAGTAACTCGTCACTCAGCATACTTAAATTGCAACTTTTGCCGTCATAACGTCATGCCCTCGTTGAATTATTCGTCGTATCTGTTGACGCGTTCATCAACTGAAGCCAATATACACTGCGTGTTCGGATGAAGATATCATACCGTTCACTTCGTCTCTATTTCCCTCTTAAATGGTATGTACAATGTTCAATGATACTAATGATGTTGCTTAACTGGTGATATATTTGTGTTATGAGTTCAATAAGAAAAGAAACTTCACAACTCGATAAAATGCTATTCTATGAATGATATTAATACAAGTATTCTTTTTTAAAACTATTATCCATCCATCTGCAATACAGTCAATGCTTACAAATGCATTTTGGAAACCGTAGATTTTCTCCAAACATGCAAGGCGGTGTATTGTAATGCCGAACAAAAAGTTTGAGTATCGTCAGCAGGGCATATATTGATGATATACCCGAACATCTGTGTTGTAACAACGCCTAAGATTAATATGCATTTATCGATCCAAACAATGAATGCAAACGATCACCCCGTTACACTGCTTTTATACCCGAATATGTCGACACCCTCAACTTAATATATAATATCAATTGATATGTTGAGGTCTCAGGCAATTTCTCACAACTCGATCTAACTCCGCAATTTGCGCATATTATGTGTTAAAAGTAATAACTTGGTCGTTATTCACATTGTAATGCATATGCCGTGAGGATAACACACCTTCGATAATAAATGTCACTGGTAATGTAATAGCCCCGGGCCAATTGAATAAACAAATATGGTCTTAATATGAATAGGTATACAGTTCAAACATACACATGCTCACGACTCATAGGACAGTGCCCAGTTCTTTCGAGGTCAAAGTAAATTTAAGCTTTTTGTTACTTTACCTTTATAAGCATTACTTTTGGAACGCATTGTATATCAAAAATAACAAACCAGTAAGTTTTAAAAAGGATGCATGTTTATGGAATTTCTTGACAATATATGCGGCTTATAACGCTGCTCCACGTCACGAAAATCGACCAGTAAGTTAAAAAGGATGCATGTTTATGGATATATTGACAATATATAATTTATAGTCGCTGCTCCGCAGGCAGTCACACATATATATATATATATATATATATATATATATATATATATATATATATATATATATATATATATATATATATATATATATATATATATATATATATATATATATATATATATATATATATATATATATATATATATATATATATATATTATCCCTTTCGATCAATTTTATTAATACGCGCTGCATAGCCTTTATTCGTCCAATAACAAATCTTTTACTCGGAACACATACAGAATTGCGCATTAGTTTCAATTTTTATAGATCAAATAGCCAAATTATGCTAATTGATATTACATGTCGTACGGCAAGTGTCTCAATGACATGATGTGGTTCTATTGGAGGATATTACGTTAAGCAATTGTTTTTTTTTTGATTAGAATTGATGAAGAATAGTTTATCGATCGCTATAAATGATAGCCAAATAACCAATATCTGTTCACCTGTTTTTTACACCAAATTGATAGGTTTAATATTATCTATTTGCGGCCAATGTAAGATACGCCCGTCTTGTCGTTGGGGCGAAACTGTTTGATATATTGTCTCCCCTCGTGGGCAGTATTTCACATCAATACCCCATTTTGGCAGTGCAGAGACGTCATCTGTTTATGTACGATCAGGTTACTCGCAAGATTTAGAATGTCATTTATTTTAATCTAAATACAGGCCTTTATTGGCTACAAAACATAGACAACTGGAATTCGGTTATACGATATGAATCTTCTCCAACCACAATGTTGTAGGTTGTATTTGCACACGTTTTGAAACTTATATCTCGTCGTTGTAGGTGGAATTAATCGTTGGGATTTATATGATATATCCGGATGAGGCTTTAGATGTTGCTTCGTATCAAAGACAACATCATATCAACTCCAAGATGGCGCTAACAGCAATGATTCTGGTGAAACCGATTACGTCGGGCGACAATGCAAACGATCAAACATGTTATCAATTTAACGCCTTCATGAATCAAGATGAATATACTGAAGCATTCAAAAGACCATGGCTTACCGTAATACTCAAGTGTTCTCATATAAATCATCCGTCAATCTCTGCTTTATTTCTATACTAAGAACCTACGAATAAATACACTGCGGACGCACCTCATTGCATCAAATCAATCGCTTATTGAATATGTAAAAATTTGTACAGCCAGTTTGCCCTGACATACATCCCTGTCAATATGTTATAATTTTGTTCTAAAACTTAAGGAATAGCTTATGGTATGACACACGATTATGCAATTCACGCGCTTTAACTGAAATGCATTTTCAAATCGGAAACTTGCGTCAAGAACATACCGTTCAGACTCCCATGATGCGGTTTGTCAATACTTGGTTTTCAGTGACTATCCTGTCTTGATTTAGAATGGATCTCATCCAAGCTAAGCTTGCACCTGATTCACGTCAACTTTTAGATACAACAACGTTTTTTTTTTTGGGACGCAATAAAAGGCACAAGCCAGTAGGTCTGCATTTCTAAAGGAATACGCACGTTTAATGTGAGTACATGTTGCACCCATGCACCTTTATTCATATAACATTTTCATTCGCTACTAACTTAATAAAGTGCACATTTGCTGACCATTGATCGAAATTGTCAGGCTTTTGTTGGTATATGATAAAACATTGCAATATGTGCCACAGTGGTCTTTGGTCAGGATGGATGATACATTGCAAGCAGGTGTTGAATATCATTATTCTCAAAGAAATGGCTATAGAATTACAGGTTGGCAGTAAGAAACAACAAAACATTGATTTCCGAAACACTTCGAATTATTTGCAGGGTGGTTGTCATATGATCAATGTCACATAATCTGTTTTGCCAAATTTTCTACGATTGCTATCGTTCCTTTCGACTTGAAGCCACAGGCGCCGACAGCGTGTATATCGTTGCCTCCAACAGTGGGGGGAAATGAATATAATCCATCTTATAGGAAAGGGTTGGGGAATTGTGACGGAGAGGCGATCATTCACTGCCCCATCCAAGTGCATAAAACTGATGTCTGACCCTCGTATTGAGCGCTGTAACCATTGCAACAACCTTAATTTGGTGGCATAATAACACATGCCTGACCGCGGTCTTTTTCCCTACAAGAGGGTGAACCAAAGAAGGTATGTCGAATTTTGCATATTAATAAGCGTTTAATGAGAATTATTTGTATAATACGAATAATCTTGAGCTACCAAGCCATAACGTACAATTGTACTTTATTATGGCGTTTGTATGCATACTGATGATCCGGTTAGATCGCGTGCACCTGATTCGTAACTAACAGGGAAATGCAACGAATTCCGAACCTAATTAAGCCCTTCGTGGTAGTGGTTTTTATGTATGCGCGAATATTGGGGCTTTTGGCACAAAACCGGCACTTTGGCACGTCAAATAATGGCTGTGTATCAGTGAATTATTTTTTGTTGACTACCTAGTAACATGGAAATTTGAAAGTATTACCATAGGCACCTTGCCAAAGGCACTGCAACTGTACTCTGCGTTTTGTAATCACACATTTAGTAAAATATAAAAACATTACTTAACGTAATATCCTCCAATAACTTCACATCATGTCATTGAGACACTTGCCGTACCACTTGTAATATCAATTAGCATAATTTGGCTATTTGATTGACACAATTCAAACTAACCTTTTCATGCGTAATGCGTGTTCCGAATAAACGATTTGTTATTGGACGAATAAAAGCTAGGCAGCGCGTGTTCATAAACTGATTGAAAGGGATACACCAGTGTGTCTCACGATAGGATGTTACGATGAAGATTGAAACTCCTGCTTAACAGACCTGGTACAAAATTCAATACGAATAATTAAAAATGCTTGAACAATGAGGCGAATATGTGAAACGATCCGGGTGCTTATTTTGTGTTAATGTGCAAATATCAAACCAAATAATTGTCAATGTTGCCGCTTGGTGGCATTAGCGTCTGTAGCAGTAACGTCAGGTTGTGTCAGTCTGCACTTGAACATCACTACGTACTCGCACTGTCGACGTGTTTTGGGTCCTATTCGTAGCCTCTATAAGCCTCCAGAATCGTGAGCCATATATCGCTGGGTGCATTCAAATAGGAGTAACACAATACGTAGTAGGGGTTGCAAAGAGGGACTACAATATTACATGTTGAGGCTCTGTAAATTAAAGCATTATTCGCGACAACGTGGACTGCATCTCCTAGGCTAGTTGTAATGCTCTTCGCGGTTAGAATGACTTGTCATTATATAATTGAGTCCGCGGTACAATGTCTTTTTTTCCATTGGGTCAGTTTGGCTCAAGTTACCCACAAGGGCACTTCTCTTCTAACGGGTTTAGATGGGCTTTAGATAGGGGCTCATGATATTCTGTCGCACGATTTTTTTTGTCATATATATTTATATATTTTATGACCGTACATTTATCCGGTTGGAGTGAAGGCGGCATGAGATGTGTCACAAACGAAATCTTTACTTACTTTTAACGATTATCTGAGATGCAATTAGGATGATTGTTGCTGTAAAATATTGTAAATTTTAGATTGAAGTCTTTTTTGCTTATTAGCTAACTGTTTGTATGAGGTTTTAGCTATATGGTTTTAGCATATTGCTTCAAAACGCCACAAAGTGCAATAGGGAGGATATATTAGAACATCAGAAGGTAGCCATTCGCGGCTAGCGCAGACCCAGGGTTTTATAGAGCACTAATGTTTGCCACAGCTTTTCTCTACCTACCTCCCTCCCCCTAGTCTCACCTCAATCCTCCAGGTTATTGTACCAGATGAATCAATGTGGCGGTAAAAGGTGCATCATGTCTTGCCATGAGGATTATAAAATAATATCAAACCCTCATCAATTTAAAGGGAGGGGTTTTATTCTATTCTATTATCTGCGTTTCGCGTACAGTCTACTTCTCAGTGTCTTTTTACAGAATAATTAACCATTGCATTGCTCAAATGCAACCGCTTATCGCCCACAATCGCAATGCATTGGCTTTATGTTCAATTAATAGTTTTGCTGATGTTGATAACACTATCAGGTATCGGCAGATTCATAAACAATGTGCTTAAATAACGACTAGCTATAATCGACACGTGTATTCAGGTGCTACTGGTTCTCGAGTAATCAGTGACTCTACATCTGTAATATCAAACATTGTGGGATGTGTGACATCATGGTATTGATACAGATTGCATAGATTGTAAATGTATGTTCACCATCTTGTGTCGACAAATAATTCCCCATAGCATAAATAGTTTGTAGATAAGTAGCTTAAAATTATTGCGGGCTGTAACACACTGTGTGATCGATCATGCGCAAAGCAGCTTATGCTTATCAGACGAATCAATGAGTTAAACCATTATGTCACATCAGAAGCTCGATAATATACTGAAAATGCGCTTGTGGGAATGTATGAATTATGCATCTTTACTTTTTCTAGCTACGATGCTACTCAGAATATGTGATCAGCACGTACCACCCAAGATGTAGAACAGGACAAGAATAACTTTGTCAGCAAATTATGAAACACAATGTCCTTCCGTGGTTACAAACATATTTCCCCAATGCCATTAGTCCTGGAACAGCACGTCGAGCTTGACGATGAAGACGGGCTTGATTACAGTCGAACCAATGTTGTGTATCCGCATTACGAGGAACATATATTCATTTCAGCCTAGTTTGTAACGCGGCTTGTCACTTTGATCCCTGGATCGTCTTTTCACTCACTGCATGGGCGGTGTTTATGCATATATTTGCACAGATGTTGCGAGCTTGATATCACATGGAAACTTTCAGACCCAGCACGAATCACATGGCATGTATTATGCACTACAAATATTTTGACACCAGGCTTAGCACGTGTAAGCCAGGAGTACAACTCATGTACTTGTTTTATGAAGCAAAACAGATTAAAAAGTATTAGAGTGATGATCCGCTGAAATAACATATACAATGTATGATGATGTGGTAACAACGAAGGTTTGGCGTACACAGGTTAGAACGAATTGACGCAGTCATTTTATGAATACATTTAAGCTATTGTATTGGTGTTCACATACGCACGCAAGCTATACCATATTCTAAATGCTGAACAAATGTCGACGACAAGATAATAAACATTGCGTGCCACTCAATTCAGATGTAAACTAAATGCATTTAACATTGGCAACTTGCGTCCACAACATGGCATTATGAGGGCCGATTAATTCAAATGATGCTATTTTGTTGTGTAGTTACTGAATTTAATGACTCCAAAGTTGCGTTTCGTCGAAACATGATCTTTAGTCATAATAATGTCTTCATTTTGTACGCATGCGAGGAATTGTAACTCATAAAAGATCAGGAATAGGAAATGCTCTCATATTGAAAAATTGGATGTTATTTTACTTTTTCGTGATTTCCCCTTTCAAAGTTAGTTTGTTGTTTGTAACTCAAACGTGCCTAATGACTTCGGACACAGGGTAGCATAACGAAATATACATAACAAAGAAACTGTTCATTTTGCACCTGCTTCCTCACAACTATTAGATACATCCACGTCTTTCAGGTAAGGCTATTAAGGACCCAAGCCTTTGTTACCAGATGGTTTGCATTTCTAAAGGCATATGCACGTCAGTTTTATTTTAGTATATCATGCACTCATGCACCTCTATCCATATAACACTTTGATTTGCTACTAACTGAATAATGTGCATATTGGCTGACCATTGATTGAAATCGTCGGGCCTTTGTTGGTTAATGATAAATCAATTCAATATGCATCAGTGTTTTTGATGAGGATGTTTGATAAGCAGGTGTTGCATTTCTTTATTCTCAAAGAAATGGCTATTCAAATACAGGATGCCATTCAGTAAGAAAGACCAAACCATTCACTTCCAAAACTCTCTGAAACATTTTCAGGGCTGTGTAACTAGTTCTAATCTACATAGTCTTCTTCGTCTAATTCTTGTGCTTTAAATACATGACGCTGCATGTTGAGCGTTGTGCTACACGAATATTGTATCGCTACTAGGATTATTCGACTTGCATGCGCCGAACGAGCGAATATCGTTGCCTAGGGGTGATGTGAATAGCCCATCTTAAAGGAGAGGGTTAGGGAATTATGACAGACAGGCGCTCGTTCATCGCCTCCTCCCAGCACATTAACCATCGTATGACCGTCGTATGACCGTCGTGTGGAGTGGTATAACCATTGCAACAACCTTTTGTTGGTGTCATACTTTAACATACCTGGCAGCGGTCGAAACTTAGGCCAGTATCCCTATCAATGAGTAAACGAACGAAGGTATGCTTCAATTTGACCGATAGGAAACTCAGAAACCGAAATGTTTCTGTGGCAGTTTGATACCTTTTCCTCGTACCAAATGGTCATGCTAGTATAAAGGCGAATTAGAACTGATAAAGAAGCGTTAAATAAGAATTATTTTGTATAATCCGATAGAGATGGACACCCACAATAAAATGTTCAAGTTTACTTTCTAATAAGGGAAGTTGATATGCATACTGATATCCCGGTTTGATTGCGTGCACCTGATTGGTCTATAACAGGGAAATGCAACATATTCCAAACCAATTGTCCTAATTGTAAGCAGTACAATCCAAGTTGTTTTGGTAATTGATATGATACCATTATTGCCCTGTAATGTATGATATGAGCATCAAAATGTATTTAGATAACATTCAGTTTCTACAATGATACTGACTATCCTTATTACTTTAGAATATTGCAACATAGGTGCACAATTAAAACGGTTAACACTCTCATGTTTTCATCTCATTATTGAATAGAATATAGAACCATTATAGGATAATATGGCATAACTCACTCATGTCTACAATATTACTTACGGTATTTTAATCGACTCTCATGCTTCAGTCGAATCCAGGCTTACTCTCTAAACGTTCATACGCCTTATCTGTGTGCCACTTTATATGTCGTACAAACGCAAATCACTTCGTCAACTGTCGAACACAATAGTCTGCAACAAAGTAAATTTAGAACGCCAAATACTGGCTGTGTTTGGATATTAATCAGCTATTTTTGTGGACTAGTTAATAACAGGGAACTTTAAAAGCATCACCTTGAGCACTATGCAAAAGTTACTGTAATTGTTCTCTCTGTTATATTATCACCCATTAACAAACTGCTAAACAAATATCAACAGTGTTTGATCAGTCAATAATTTCGCTGATGTTGAAGTACCGATTCATTTAACTATGCCAAAAAATTAGGGTATATCATATAAAGCCAGGCTAATTATTGATGCCACTGACATTGCTCTCAGAAAGCGATATAGATTCAGGTTTTAATCGAAAGCAAACTATCACATGCTGAGCTATTTCATCACAAATCGCACAAAAGCAGCCACAATTCGAGGATGTCAACGTCACAGCGATATATATGAAAGGGTGCAAAGACGTGCAATTAAGCAAGTAGCAGGTTACTAACAAATATTTACATTGTTAGGCCTGAAAACTTAGGACTACGTGAAAATTCTTACATCCGGAACGGAAACCATGGCCATGAGAGAACTAAGAAGAAATATATCGTTGTTAATCCATGTTATTAATTACCAGCCACTGAACTCAAATAAAAGCCAACTTGATTAGCATTTCAAAGACAATGGGTTTTAAAAAGGTTTTAACACTACTTAAATAGTAACCAATTGCCCGTGAGCAATGGATCTTATGTGAGTGCGTGCGTAAGTGTCTGTGTGTATGTCTGTGTGGTTGTGTGTGTGTGTGTGTCTGTGTGTGTGTGTGTGTGTGTGTGTGTGTGTGTGTGGTTGTGTGTGTGTTGTTTTGTGTGTGTGTGTGTGTGTGTGTGTGTGTGTGTGTGTGTGTGTGTGTGTGTGTGTGTGTGTGTGTGTGTGTGTGTGGCTGTGTGTGTAATAGCATCTAATTTTAAATCATTGTATGTTGTAAATCATCTGTACAACCATTGCCCCGTTCAAGCATATAGGATCGTGTAAATACATCTATGGAACATAATTGCATGTTGTAAATTGCTTGTTAGGGCACAATGTCTTAGACTAAATCGGACGTTGCCCTCATGATAACGAATGTTAATCAGTTGCAAAGCATCGATGATGCCCACCAGCACTCTATAAAATCATTGTCGAAATCGATATGGAATGGTTGCATCCACAATGACGGCATGATTAATGGATTTGCCGTTCGACTTCTCATTCAACTTAGAAACACCACTCCCCATTATAACTGTAAGCTTTTCATAGACAATGTAACCAATTGTAGAGTTGTGCCAGCTATTGATGCGGTCCATCAAGTCCGTACATAATTAGTTCCTCTCGTGTAATACAGTACTTAGCAGTGTGGCGGATTGTCATGCGCTAGTTTTATGATGCCATTATCGACGAAGCACATATGTCGATTTTCACCTTAACATTGGCACAAATTGGTTGGCTAAACTATTCATTACATGAAGAGCAATATGCCATAACCTTGTTTGGCTGACATTTATCTGATGGGCAAGACGAACGAGTTTGATGCAGTTATTTAAACGGACTAAGTTGCTTTGTCAATTCATTGGTTTATATGTAATGGATATAAGGCTCCGATAGGCACTGTACACATAGCCAAGTCTCCGATTAACCAATTGCGAGCAAATCAGCAATTACTTTGTGCCAATATTAGGATATTGCACACATAGCTATGTCTCAGAATAATCAATATACAGTAAATCAACCCATACTTCGCGTCAACATTGGGATATATATATATTAAACATTGCACGCTTTTAGTGTGACAGCTTGCAGTAACTTAAGCACAAATATCACGTTTAGCACATCAGGATACAATATCGTCTTTAGAATATATATGGTCGTGAAATTCAATAAATATTCATCCTTATTAAACTAGTTAACCTAGTCTCCCATGTCGATCACAATTTAGGCAAGCGTTGCAAAACAAAGATGCGCACAAAGAGTGTTACTCGCCATATGTCCGGACAGTATGAAATTTGAACCAAGGTATATCACACTTGCATGCAGGCTACAAAGTCGTCATCACAAACACTTTAACGCTAAAGTTGCTCAATCGAATAGCACCGAAATGAGACGTTTTGAATACGACCAAATCAGATTGGCACAATGAATCTTTTCTTTGCCTCGTTTGGTGCGTAAAACAATCTATCCCAAACAAACGTAGATATGACCTTGGTGGCGTAGAAATTGTCCCTGCCTTTCGTTTACACAGGTGCACAATGAATGTAGTTCATTGCTTACGAAAAGTGACTCCTGTAGCATTTATATCCTCGTGTGCTGTGTTTAGCGACTCTTGTAATTTTTCACACTGCATCAGATGTTACAATTTGCAGTGTTTGCCTAATATACTCGCAGTGTAATTACTAAGTGCTGCAACATTAATATGTTAAGGTACGTTGTGGGTCTGCATAGTGTATGAACTACGTTATACGCCTATACGACTAGCATATATATATATATATATATATATATATATATATATATATATATATATATATATATATATATATATATATATATATATATATATATATATATATATATATATATATATACATATATATATATAAATATACATTTATACATACATATATACATATATATACATATATGTACATATATGTATATATATATATATATTATATATATATATATATATATGTATATATATATATATATATATATATATTTATATATACATATATATATATATTTATATGTATATATCATAGTAATGCATAATCGTAATTTGATGTAGGTGCATGGCGGCACTAACAAAAGATAGCTAGGCACTTGGGTATTTTAGTGGCTCGGGCAAAAGAAGGAACGACACATTAAGGTACTATTTTACCAAAATTATGCTTTATGAGAGATGAAAAAATTATGGCAACGATTTATATGATTTAAATTACTGGAGACATAAACTGGAAACTTGAACACGTCTTTCAGTATAACTTATCATGAACGAATTGTCTAAGGAAATGGTCCATCCATGAAAGGTGCATTTACAAATCTCATTAACTACACAAATGCTTTATCACTTATGAACTAACATACTTCGGCATGTGTCATATTACTACGTATTATCATTTGTAGATATAATGATCTAAGCGCTGAGAGTGATGATCAATTACCGTATGCTTATAGAGATAGCTTTTAGCAATTAGCAGACAATATGTGCAATTAAGCAAGGGGACAATTCTGTAAAGTCAGCCTTAACAACCGAGGATTCAGAATCGCGCTCAGGTAATAGGCTGATATAATGCTGATTCGTCAACGACTTTGATTGCTTTATCTTTCCCGCCGCTTTAACAAAAATCGACTTTCCCATTCGAATGATTTCGACGAAAATCTTATTTTAATATTCAGAGTTGCATTTAATATTCAGAGTTGCATAAAAAAATATGCCTCATTCAGAGGTTCTTACTTGTAATCCACTGGTGTGCTCTTGCGCCAGCAACATTAAGTATCGACGCAGTAGATTGTCGTCCCATCTAAGATTGGATTCTTCTGAGAGCTTAGGTGCGTTATTGTGAATAGATTCGCTCCATAAATGTCATCTCAGCTGTTGCGAATCGCCCTGAGAAAGAAAACCAACACAATGAAATTTGATAAATGTGTACTATGTTTTGAGTGAATCCGTATACTGAACTAATATTGAGCTGCATACGGCCGGACCGCTTAGAGCCCAATGTGGATGTAAATCCTGTCATAGAAAGCAAATAATAGGGGCAAAATAAACCAGACGTCGAGATAGATCTACTTGGTATTGATAGCGTAAGAGTGCATGGAAGTAACGGATCAATAGGAATCACAGCGCAATGTTGAAGTAATGTGATAAATGGATTCGCTTCCCCCATGGATCAGCAAATGGACGGATATTTTCGATCTATTGTGTAGTCTGGGATAATAGCAGCATATTGAAACAATGACAAATCGTCCATAGCCAATATTTTATTTAGCGTTTGAATGCAACGGTGCATAATAATATAATAATTCAAAGGGATATTATTATAATAATATAAAAAGAAACCATACTAAGACATCGTTGCAGTAGCAGTAGGGCAACGAGATGCCAGGAGACAATGCCAGACAGGGGCCCGCAGATACACTCGCATCCGAAATGGAAAGAGACGTACACCCCAACGCCAAAAACCCAGAAGCACTTCGTACACAACCGGGAGCTCCATGAATTATTATAATAATATTTATTATAATAATATACCTTTGAAGGCATTGTCGGTTTTCCCTGTCCTTGCACCAATGATGTGTTGTAACGAAAATTTCTCATTTAAACTTTTATAGGTTAATTGTAAATTATATTTGTTGTGTCTGTTTGTCGACCATTTTCCTTCTATTATTTTACACTACGTGTGCTCTTTTTCATTCATCTACAGTTACGATCATTGTATAAGCGCGGTTTATCCTACATCAGCGATACTACTCATATCAGGGCAATACTTTAACAACTTTACTAACTCGTATGTAAATGATGAAATGAGCAACAATAGATTCCCATGGGCAATGGCAGCACTCAAATATAAAGTGATTGTGTAATTACTTCATTGACGTCAAATGTACGTCACTACTTCCATGGTAAAACAAGTCAGCTTCGTGCGATAGCGAGGGTATAGATCATGCGACGACTAATGTTGTTCAGAGACTTTCCGTTGAGACATCAAAAAGGGACTGATGCACTGTCAAGTAGCAGAGTATCAATGAGCAAGACGAAAATGCACTCAGTCATATGTCAACGTTACAAGTATGTACCGAGAGTTCATCAATACTAATCTTTAATCGCATATTCTAATGCAAATCGCTAGGTGTTCGCAACAGAGGTCTTAAAATTGCCTCGCGCACGGTTATAGGTACTTGGCTGAAATCAATTCATAATGTGATCAATAAACTCAAACTTGTCCAATAACCGTCGCATCTGATCAGTTTAAGGCCAAAATTTGATAAAATGTGAGATCAAATTAGCGCGCTCGACAAAACGCTGCGGCAGCCATTATCTGGGTCAGACCCAGGCGTGTGACGTCAGTAAAGTATGCCCGTTCTCAGAGACGCGAGTTCCCCGTTGTTTACATTGTAATTTGTCGGAGTTCGTATCTCGTTTTTTGATCGTTTTCAGCCATCTTGTGACTGATTGAACACGATCGTTAATCGCTGTTGTGTTGGGGGCTGCTCGCATATCAGTCTGGACGGCGTGAGCAAGTTCAAGTTTCCTGGTAAGGACGATTTGAAAAAAAACAATGGCCTGTCTAGGTACTGCGATCGCGAGACAAATGGCCGGGCCCGGGCAAATACTCAATTGTAAGCCCGGTTCATTTCACCGAGGAATGTTTTGAGCAGGTATCGAAACTTAGAGAAGAGATTTGGTTGGATACCACGGTGTAAGCGGGTTTTGAAGCGCGATGCTGTGCCTACTCCTTTTGCGAAGGCCTCTGCTGTCAAGCAAGCAAAAAAAGATGGTGCGGCAAGTGAACCCCTCCCACCCCATTTTTGGGCATCATATTTTGTTGATTATTAGGTAAATTGCCTAGTTATATGCCTTTACAAGTTTTACGAGATGCTTATGTCAAAATTTTCCACAAAATATTGCAATGATAGATGTACATTTGTAGGCATAACACCAACAAATGTTAAGATGATATTTTAATGTCCTTGACTACACGAGTACGAACTAAAACAGATCAACATAGGAAGCGCGACTGCGCATGATCAAGAAACAAGTTTGTTTCATACAAAAGTATTACAACTCAAGTAATCTACATCTTCCCTTTTTTGGAAGTAAATTATCACAAAATTGTATATGCATAGATGCACTCAAGCTATAAAGTAATATGAAGCCAAAATAGTTTATGAACTCGAACATAGTTATAAACACACTGTTAGACATATTCAACTTAGATTATATCACTTAACATCAGTTCAATATCACACAACATGAATAAACATATGGTTACTGCTTATATTAAGGGTTTGGTTTAGATATGCGTCCACTTTTAGTGGTTGATTATCTGGCTGGTTATTGACACTGGCACTGGTGGCGAGACTAGTTGAGGTTGTGAAGCCAGTTCAGGTGTAACTATTGTCTTTTCAGATACTGGCAAGAGATGTCGACGGTTTCGGCTACATTCAGTTCCATTAGAGCTCACAATATAAGATCTTGGTGCACTGTCCATTCGAACGACATGGCCAAGCCTATCATAGCCTTGAATGGTTTGCATACGCACTACATCATTTGGCTGAAAGGTTTGTAAAGGTTTGGCACTTTTATCATAATAAGCCTTCTTTTGCTGATGTACATGTAACAATGCACTTCGAACAAATGTAGTTGGCATGGCTTGCGGCTGCAGTAGTGATGTTGGAGTTGGCACAACAGTTCTTAGTCTCCGAGATTTTAGACGTTGAGCAGGTGAGCCCAGACCGGCATCTCGAGGAGTATTCCTAAGATTTAACAGAGCTAGATATGGATAAGATCCATCACGTTTGGCTTTTTCAAGTATACCTTTGGCACTTTCTACTGCTCTCTCTGCAAGAACATTTGACTGAGAGTAGGTAGGGCTGGACGTGATATGCTCAAAGTTCCATACTTTGGCAAAATCAGTATACTCTTTGCTTGTAAATTAACGACCATTGTCAGTGATAAGGACATGTGGACTTCCTTCTTTGGCAAAGTGACTCTTCAACTTAGTGATAACAGTCTAGCTTCTTCAACGGAATAAGATGAGTTACTACTTGTGCATTAGAGATCACTGACAGAGTGCTGAGATTGAGAGGCTTTTCAGGGTTGTTCGATGATAAAATTATTTCACTCTTTTATCTTCAGATTCACTTTGGATTTCAAAAGAATGGAAGGGGAGCTAGCTCCATAATCAAATATTCAAGTCTACTATAGCCGTACTTCGCACGTCGTCCAAAACAATTTGATGTGGTAATACTTCGCCGTTTACCTAGATTCGCCTCTATGCACACATACACACACACCTACATTATTGATACCAGTTAACAACCTTAATAAAACTAATACATCCTGCGTCAATTGTCTACAAACCCAACCCCATCTCTACCCCTTCCCTAACTTGGAAACTCCTGCCCCTCTACCCTCGAGTCCCCTATAGCGATATTCCCCCTGCTGTCACTCTTGTAATGTAACTGGGATAATATCGTGTTACATGGCTCATATGATAAGTCACGCATGCAGCTATGCGCATAAATGTTGTGTGACTTCTTTTGAATAATCCAACATGCTTCGAATTTAGCGGTTATCATAGCGAGAGAACACGTTTTGTCAATAGGTCGTCAAACCAGCGTGTTGGGCTTCAGCAAAAAAACATGCAAAAGTCACATAATCTACGAAGTGATATCAAAATGATTGATTCTTTGGTAGATTCGTATCTCTTTGTATATTTTCGTATATGAGTTTTCGCACAAAAATACCATTCAGAAGTATTTGGTATCGAACAGAGGTAAGTAATGTATTATCGACAGGAGCACATATGATTCCAATGGTAACCACCGGGCTGGTCATTTGTCAATACATACATACATACATACATACATACATACATACATACATACATACATACATACATACATACATACATACATACATACATACATACATACATACATACATACATACATACATACATACATACATACATACATACATACATACATACATACATACATACATACATACATACATACATACACATACATACATACATACATACATACATACATACATACATACATACATACATACATACATACACATACATACATACATACATACACATACATACATACATACATACATACATACATACATACATACATACATACATACATACATACATACACATACATACATACATACATACATACATACATACATACATACATACATACATACATACATACATACATACATACATACATACATACATACCATACATACATACATACATACATGCATACATACACACATACATACATACATACATACATACACACATGCATACATACATATATACATATATATACATACATATATGCATACATACATATAATCATATATACATGCATGCATACATGTAGACATATGTGCATTACTACCGTAAGGATCGGTGGCGCCACTGAATCAGAACAACATGTGCAATTTTCACGTCGAAGTGGCGACCAAGCTGTCCCCATAAGTTATGCGTCATTCATTTACTAGAAATAATTTACCCCTAGACGAAATATTTTAGCAAAATAAAGTGCCAAACAAAGGCTGAAATAAAGCACATCATATATTTTATGGAAAGGCGGTTCAATTTAAAATTGTACACAGATTCTCTCAAGACACAAATGAGCGGTGTTTACAGTATTCGGCAACAGTTGTTATGTCTTAGTAGCAGGAGATACCTACCATAGCCAAAGGAATATGCAAGGCTACTTGTCGTAGCATATTCAATCTTGAATCTGATGTAATGTACAGTTAAACATTGCGCAACAAGAAACAATATGCTATTGTTCTGGAATCGCTAGCTCAAAGTGCAATCCCTAAGCAATCCGTTTCATTCACTCAATAGTATATATATATATATATATATATATATATATATATATATATATATATATATATATATATATATATATATATATATATATATATATATATATATATATATATATATATATATATATATATATATATAAAATATATATAAATAAATAAATATACATGTGGGCCATTGCTCAAGATGAGCATGGTGATAGTCAAAACATTTGTGCTGCTTCACTCGACTGAGAGTGAATTCATATGCAACTGCTATTCACATTCTTGAACGGCATCACATTTAGAACGAAAGGTTAAGACAGGCATTCATTTACATCCAACTCATTGACACCCTCCATAAGTATAGCATAATTCATTGTGTTTCAACAAATTATGGAACAATGAGAACATAAACTGATCGTTAATCAAGTACATGACAATTACCGCTCAGAACGGTTCTACGCATGACGACAGATCCATCAAGTACCCAGGCTAGACGCAATAGTCTTACGAATATTGGGCAATCGCCACGTGGTTAAAATAACTATATGTATATATAAAATAACTATATGTATATATATATATATATATTTATATATATATATGTATATATATATATTCATATAAATATATGAATGTATATATATTTACTTATATATCTATATTTATATATATATATATGTATATATATATGATATATATATATATATGAATATATATATATATATATGTATATGTATATATGTATATATATCAATATATGTTTATATAAATATATATATATGTATATATATATATATATATATATATATATATATATATATATATATATATATATATATATATATATATATATATATATATATACTCATGATTATATTATAAAGGATCTACTGTAGCGTTTGCAGCGTTTGAGCACAGCCTTTGAGTCTAGTGAATACAATCTATGCTAGAAGATGTTTACGACACTGACCAATTTCTCATATACCAAGCCGCGAATATATTCTTGTGAATTTACGATCGTTAATCGTTACATGAAATTGTTCGATTGGTTTTTTGTATGTGACTCAATTCATCGCAAAGGTTTTTAACTTAATACATCAAAAATTCTTCAAGCAGGAAATCCATGTCGATTATGTAAGGAATGACGGATGTCACTTCCCGTTGAAATAATTCGGTAGAAGTGCTGCAGATGATGCAAATCCATCGAATCTCTACGCTGATTTGGTACAAACATAATACGTCTAGTGTTGCACAATAATACGGATGATGTAGTCATGACATAACAACTGAACAATTTAGCCACAATGCAATAGCTTTTGCATTACAAGTCGTAGATTATATAAAACGAACGAGGGGAGAAAATAACTCAGTAGCGTCCATGACGTACCGACTCTACAGTAATGGTTTGTCCCAGATACATGGTTTATTACGGAGCAAATTTGTGCCGTAGAGTAAAGGGATTAGAGGGGGATCCTCGGTAACATAGTTGGCTTATTGTATTATCTGCTAAACATATCATATGTATGGAAATTCTCCAGCAGGAAAATCTAGGGATCTTAAGCCGATACTTGGATGAGAGCTGGATTGTCATGGCTGAGCGGGAAATGACTTTGCACAACCTATGTCAACGCAATCTTATTTTATCGCCCTCGAGTATTATCATGCGTAACCACAACTCGGACAAAGCCCTTAATTCGCACAGTGCTAAAACATTAACTTTTAAAAATGCAGATCATTGCAAAACAAATCTTTCGAAGAGAGACAGTTAATGTTTTTCACTATTATTGGCAATTGTGCTCTAGTTTGCATATGAATTAATCTCGTGTGGTGGGTTATTATCACCCAGGTTTATCGCAAGGTCATCGTGAAAAATGCCTGCTTTCAGAATTCAGAAACTCATTTGTAATTTAACTTTACATTCACATTTGTTTAGATATTATGTTACTGTCTATTGACACTAAAAGTAGTGGCATAAGCTAATGTCTGACCAGTAATAATTATAAATTGACGGCCTGTTTCGGTTAGTCAGATGCACGATGACAAGAAACAAGATAGAACGAATTTACAAATAAGCATTAGAAACGAAGTACTTGCAGTTGATTGCGTTATGTCTATGCAGAATTAAACGTTGGTGTTCTCTGACTGCCAGTGCGACAATGTTCCATTCATCCACGTTCCAAATTGTACGCATGCGAAAGTAGTCGGCACACTATTATGTGACTTAGGGGTAATTCAAAACGACGTGTTTCTTTGCAGTGGCACTTTTCTGTTGCCTGAACCAAGCCCAATACATATTAATCAAATGTATTTGCATTGTCTCTAGCAAAATAGACGAATTAGTACGCATCATTTAAATGTACGTCTTCACTTTAATAATTGTTTCAGTGCTAACATATGGTGACAGTGTCATTACAGCATGGCAATAATCAATGGATACGTATGATAAAGACGATGCAGAAGTTTTCAATGGTAACCGGTCGTTCGCTTTCAGCCTCGTACATGATTGGAGTTGGTCACTTAAATGTGGTTGTGTGTGTCAAAACGTAGAAGCTCGGAATCAAAAGTTTTATAGACGTTTATGATCGCATTCTTTGATGGTAACTGTAGTGTTTTGCTCCCTAAACATGGCGAATGTCATCATTACAGGCTCCAATGGGAGAGTGCCTTGGTACTACATACATTAAAAGATGCTGATATAGCAGGCGCTTTTATCAACTTTACGCCAGTGGGCCCTATAAAAAGCCTTATTTAATGCCTCTGCGGCATTAAACGCTCGTTTGTAATTGATGAGGTATAAAGACAAGGGTGTGTTATGGCCACTCTAGTGCATAAATAAGGCAACCGAGAGGATATGCGGCAAGAGTGAGGGTTACGCGGGAGTAGTGCACTCAATGCGTCTTTGAATGTATGGCAACAAGGCTTATAGCAAATAAGTCTCTGGCTGATTGTTCGTTCAAGTACAATAGCTACCTTCCTTAATTGAAACAATGGGTCGTCGTGCAAGGCGCAAAACAATATTAGGTATTGCTATTAGCCCATTTGTATGAAATACGCCGGGCACTCTACGTTCTTTAAATATGTTATGAACACACGTAACAGTGTGGGAAGACGTGTGAGTATGGCATCAACATATATTCATGCAATCTGTATATGATATCCTACGCATCAATGAGATACACGAAATGACTTGCCATTTGAATTTGAGGAGAAAGGAGTAGTTTTTTATGTATGGTATGGAGTCTCTTCGCAATTTCCTTGCCGGATATCTACATGCGTTGTGTTGGAATTATATGTGTGCTGGGACAATGTTTAGTGGAGGAAATAGATCGTTCGATAAAAGTGTGCAGGCATATCATTGTGCTTTGAATGAGGTTCCAGTAATTACTCCCTTCATATAGAATGACACGCACGCCTAAAAATGCTGTTTTCGAACTATAAACCAATGCACTGAGGACAATATTTTGCATTTTCATTAAACAGCCAGAAAAATATTTGCAACACCCGAAAGTGTTGCTTAGGCCACATAAGATCTGTTTGTGCTTAAGGACCCCGTACGGCCCACATGAAGCCTGTAAGAAATCATCTCCGAAAGAAGTTGTGACACTATGCTTTGATGGCGGTACGAGACTGTTGCCCGCAGGAAGCCGGTAAGCAGTTATCCCACGTACGAAATGTCCAATACGTGAATTACACGGGCCCGTAGAGATCCGTTAATAACCTTGCGGGCCCCTGCAAGACTGTCCACGGACATTCAACGGACTTAAACCCGAAAAGAGCTCGTGTCTAAAAGTAGTATATGTTCAACTTGCGCTACGGGCTGTACGCTGTCCATACGGGGCCAAAAATTGGCACCAAATCGTAGGAACCCCACACGGAGCAGCAGAACTCACGCTGCGGGCTCGCACGGATTCGGAGTGATTTGGCTCATAAGGGGCCCGTAGACCACTCGTAGACAACCCGTAGTTCTCATGTAACCTAGCATAATTAGGCACGACGAAATAAATGAATGCATTAATTGATATGCATAGACATTAAATTCATTCATACAAGCAGAAACGTCTCCATAAATCCATACCGGATATATGAAACGGTTTCAACTTCTATCGAGAAAAATGTTGCTTCCATGTCTTTTGGGAATCTGCAAGAGCTCTTCGGTAAGCATCATGTTTGACAGATTCATATCGTTCTGCTCCATTTGCGCATTGATAATGTCGCTAGTTTTATCTTCGCATCCGCAAAATACCATGGGCTGTAATGCCGGCGATATTAAAGAAATAAAGGTCACAATATGTATAACCGAGGAACAATTAGCTCTTAAAAAAGAAAACAAATTAATAATTTAATAATCACCTGCTGGTGAGTTGCATCATATTCGCTATGGAAGGTGGTCTCAATGAGTCCATGCTATAAACTTAATGTGCCAGTTTGATGAAATGAACCTGCTAAATAGATCTGCATTCCGTCGAAACATTTGTTACAGGTTACACTGGTGCTGTATAAACGGGGGACTGAAGTTTGGCCAGGTTCTAGCAGAGAGAATGAAATGAAGACATGGTTCGGCCGTTTTAGTTGTACTCGTGTACTGACAACATTCCTCTAGTATTATTACACAGCCTCGACAAACTGCACCAAAAGATAGCTCACTTCATATTCAACTCATTGCCTAGGGGACTGGCTCTGTGTTTGTTTAACATGTGTCCTAATATTTACAACTATCACTTTGTCTGTTCCGATTGAATCATACTCTCGCATTATGCGTGGTAATTATGTCACTGGTTGAATCGTGCATTAATCTTTACCAACGGAGCATAGATCACGCATGTACGACATTGCCGTTCCACATAGACATAAGTGTACATAGCCATTCACATTTTACAATGTGGAAGGTATTTTACAGGTAACAACGACCTGGAAAAAGACAGGCTCACACCAACGCAAACACGTACCCGTCCACACCCACACAGATGAATGTATATCAAAATATTTATAAATATATGTAGATATATACATATATATATATATATATATCATTTATATATATAAATTATATATATATAGATATATACATATATATTTATATATATAAGTTATATATATATAAATATATACATATATAAATACATATAAATTCATATATATAAGTATATATATATATTCATATTTATCTCTGTATATGTACCTCTATATCATTCTAAAAATGAATAATTATATTTATATGAATATAAATATTTGAGCATATAATATATATATATATATATATATATATATATATATATATATATATATATATATATATATATATATATATATATATATATATATATATATATATATATATATATATATATATATATATATATATATATATATATATATATATATATATATATATATACGCATCTATATATACGACGTTTTTGGTATAATTCCGGAGCTACGGTGGTCATTGCTTGCAGTAAAGTTGAGCTTGACGCCGCCATGATTCGCACTTTTTATGCCCAGTGCCTCAGCGTTTGACACTTGAGGCTCGTTATTTTGTCTGAGAGCAAGACGTGCGGTTCAAGGACTTTTGACATTGTAATAGTCTTTCTTACCATTAGGGACCTTGACAATGCTTCATCATTTGTAGACACTAATCTTTGGACTGCGTTATTGCAAGCGGCATAGTGAATAAAGAAAGTTATGTTGCATAATTCTCATGTTCGCGGGACGTTATTGCCAGCATAACAACGAGTTATTGATGGGAAAGCTGTGTAAAATGCTATGGGGTGACTCGTAAACAAATCTGCGATCCTGTGGCCTAAATTAACGGAACATTCATCGTTACGTAGATTGATGCATGAGTAACACTTATCAGTGCATGTACACGAACCATATTAACACGCTCAAGCCCGTGAATAGTATGTGTCCAACGGATTGAGATGACGATGGGTACTGAGCTAGCACCTACAGGGGGGTGGGTTATCTCGTCATGATGCATTCTAAAATCTCGTTGGTGCCGCTACTTCTAGACTAACTTAAGGACCATGACGTACGTTGGTAAAGATGATGAATCATGTGAATTGTATTTACCTTCATGAAAAATTAAGCATAATGCCAAACAGTTCTGTCGGCAGAGTTTCGATGATTTGGTTGACGAGCTTTCAAACAACAACATTTATTTTATTTGGAGAAATTTACTAAAAAAGAATGAAATGCTCATATAATATGTTAAGAAATATGTTGAATGTACAGATATTAACGCATAGCTCATTTGCCGCTACGGCACAAGTGGCGGTTTCATCTGTATCCGCTCTCATGTGCAAACAATCCAGAAAAAATCATTTGACAATTGGCTCAGTTTTGCTCATAGACACGCGCTCATTATCTCAATCCCACTTTATTTAGAATATAATAGGAGTTTGCGGCGCAAACATAAATATTGCTATAGGAAGGGGTAATATTTTGGAGCTCGGAATCCACAAACGGTGAAGTAAATACTTCAATCATAGATTTAGAACATTGACTATAGAACAGTATGATCGAGTCATCTTATTAGATTCGTTGTTGACATTGAATGATTGGCTGTAATAGAAACAAAGATTTGTGCCATACTTTTGGCATATGCTAACCTCAGAGGAATCTTCATATTTATTACAAAACACATGTGAAACGATTTATTGACGATCAGTAAGTCTTCTTTCCATGGTCGTCAGTCGTTGTCTGCTAATGATAAATATTTCACTTTTTAGCTCCTTGGAACCGCTTAATGTGATACATTTACCGATTATATGTGTCATCGTTATTTCATTATGGCATCGTAGATATTCTCCAAACATGCAAGGCGGTGTATTATAATGCCGAATAAAAAGGTTGAGGATGGTCTGTAGGGCATAGACTGATGATTTACTCAAACATCTATGTTGTAACAACGCAATAGATTAATATGCATTTATCGATCCAAACAAGTTGCCCTATCACCCTACTCCCATTCCAGGATATGTTGACACCCTCAACCTAATATATTCTATCAATTGCTATTTGGCGCATCAGGTGATTGCACGTTTTAACCATCACTCCATCAAGCAAACGCGGATGCCTGTCACAACTTAAGCAGCAATTAAATGGTGCGACAAACGTCAATTTTCTGTGTCTCACAACTCCATATAACTTTGCATTTTGCGCATATTTTGTGTGCAAAAGTCATAACTTGGTCGTTACTCACTTTGTAATGCAAGTGCCGTGAGGAAAACACACCTTCTATAACAAATGTCGCTGGTTATGCTATGGCCTAGGGCAAATTGAATATATAGCTAAGGGCCTAATAGGAATAGTTATTGACTTCGCACATAAACTCTGCCATGAACAGCTTGGCTATTCTCAACTTACTGTGGAGATAAGTATTCCGCAATTGCGACGTTGTTACATATCAGAACCTTTATGACTCGACATGGTGGACACGAAGTATATCACAGTGCCCAGTTTTTCAGAGGTGTACGCTTTTTGTTACTTTACATTGAAGAAATTACTTTCATATTATGTCATTTTATTCGACTTTATCTACGTATCACACTATGCAAGCACCATTAAAATGATGCATTGGATCGTTTTCGTGCTCTTATAACAAATATACTTAAGAAAATGGTTGACCACAGATTTGCTTGTACCTTCCATCAATTTCAGTCATATCACGTACCATACAACGATGGAATGATGGGAATATATGGAAGAAAATTTATTGAGCAATTGCCACTTTATAAACCTACCCAGGAAGGTAATCAAACGTGTCGTTAGTTTCAGTGAATGTCTTATATGTACGCTCTGATGGAGCAGCTGTTTTTTGTGTGGGCGAATAATGGCGTGGTCCGAACGAATCGCTTACTCATGCGACCTGCAACGTCGTAGTTTGGCGACATAAAAGACGTATACATTTACATCGATCATTCCGTTTCTTACGCCCACCATTCCTCTCTTTCTGGATCAACATCAGTTGATTGACACGACTATGAATATGCAAGCTCTACATGTTTCAGCATATAAGGGAATATTCATCACACCGAAGCCGACGTTTAGTGCACATATGGTAATATGCCTACTTGTGCTTCTCAAGTATAAACATGATGGCATGAACAAAAGGTGCGTATTATATCAACCAGCGGATATAATGCACCCTTAAGTTTGAATGTTGCCTCAGATATCAGACAACCATTTTTCTATAGCTTCTCGGATTTTTAGTCTGCTCTATTCTCATAACAATGGTCACTTGTCATTGTGACATCGCGTTCAATGATGATTATTTGGTGGGGCGACTGGTTGTAAACGTTTTACGAGATGAAAGTCTTTTAAGAACCTTTAAATATTTTCCCCGAGACCATCTTTTCCAAATGGGTATTTCAGTTGTAAAATGAAAATATCACCGACGTCGGCTAATTTGTCAGACCACTACGCCGCATTTGTTTAATATCGCACTTGTTTGGATGTTATACGAGTATTATTGTCCTAAATGGCATCCGAGCAAATTTTTTATAATATTTCAGTGGTCAATCCCACAACAGTGCGTTGTAATGTCAGCATATGTATCATGTGTGCAATAATTTATGAGTTGTTTAATGAAATATATGCGACAAACTATGAACTGCATTCATTGTGCACCTGTGTAAATAAAAAGCAGGGATAATGTCTGCGCCACCAAAAGTCATTTCAGCGTTTCTTGGGAATAGATTGTTTTATGCACCATGCGAGGCAATGAAAAGATTTCAATACGTTTCATTTCGGTGCGAAATTTGGATTTTATTTTAGTTCAGTTGCTGGTAAATTATTACATGGATTCACAACGGGAAGAGGAAATGCTATTTCTACTTAGTTCTATCATGGCCATGGATTCTGTTCAGGGTGTAAGAATATCCTATGTTTTCAATATTCGTTTGGAAACTATTTCAAGCATGCCAGCTAAGATCTTATTTCCACGGCGGTTTTGCACTCTTTCTAATAAATATGTCTGACGTTGACATACTCAGTTTGTCGCTGTTTTTGTGCGAATTACGATGAAGCTGCTGAGCTAGTGAAAGTGTGCTTTGATTAAATAAAACCTGAAGCTATATCGCTTTCTGAAAGCAATGTCACTGACATCAATAGTTTGCCTGGCTTTATATGATATACCCTACTGGTTTGACAAAGTTAACTGAATCGGTATTCCAACATCAGCTAATTTATTCCCTGAACAAACACTGTTGATATTGGCCCAATTTGTAAATGTGTGATAACAAACCACAGAGAACAATCACAGTAGATTTGCATAGTTCTTAAGGTGAGGCTTTTAAATTTCCCAGCTACTAACTAGTAAAAAAAATAGTTGACAGATTTCCAAACACAGCTATTATTTGACGTTCTCAATTTACTTTGTTGCAGCCTGGCTTGATGCTGCTTCATGCTGAAAATAAACATTTATCACAATTGAAGGGAATGTACATAAACCGCCCAAAAGCTCGCTCATTTACAATTTGACTTCCTCCCGAATTGACGATAAATCTAAATGACAATGCAGGTGTGACAAATACATTGTAGCACGGAAGCAAAGTCTGATGTAAGAATTGCACATAAACTATGTTGAAATCAATTTGCGACCGCAGTTGCATAATCGCCTTACGTGTTTATCATAATTTTGCTATCTGTCACTTTGAAGCAGCATACGACATACCTCATTTGTTTACCCATTTATAGGGAAGCTGGTTTAAATTTAGACCGCTGCCAGGCATGTTTAAGTATGCAACCGACATAAGGTTGCTGCAATGGAAAAACCGCTCCATACGAGGGTCCGACTTCTGCTGTATGTGCTTGGATGAGTCGATGAACGATCGCCTCTCTGTCACATTTCTATAAGCATTTACCTTAAGATATGCTATTTTCATTTACCTCCTACATTTGGAGGCAACGATATACGCTCGTTCGAATAATCCTAGTAACGATTACATATTTGTGCAGCATAACTCTCATTAAGAATGCTTATCAACCTGCAGCGTCATGTCATTAAAGAACGCAAATTGGGAAAAGAAGACAATGTAGAAAATGTTTCGGAATTCGATGGTTTGGTCTTTCTTACTAAATGACATTCTATAATTGTATAACCATTTCTCGGCGAATAAAGAAATTCAACACCTGCCTACAGTTTATACACCATCCTCATTAAAAACAATGTTTTATTAAATGCCAACAAATGCCTGACAATTTCGACCTATGGTCAGCAAATGTGCACATTATTCAGTTAGGAGCAAATCAAAGTGTTATATGGATAGAGGTACATGGGTGCATGAAATACTAACATTAAACTGACGTGCATGTTGCCATTTGGGCCGTTAATTGTTTAATAAAACAACAAA
>CM067353.1:27563266-27577936 GCA_034190875.2 Urechis unicinctus | reverse complement strand
AAGATCCGTCTAGACGGCGAGATAGGCATATGAGACAATATTGGCGTTCCTGTTAATGGCGATGTTCCGAAAATGATATTATTGTACGCTGATCAGCCAATGCTGATGCATGCGTTTGAATGATGGTTAACATACACCACTCTCGATGTTTCATTTTGGTAACTGTATGATTCGATACTACTTCGTTGACACAACAGCCAGCATACCCTATGTTGCACGCCTGTCTTCGGCTCAAATATGCGGCAAACAATTTGGTACGCAGTGGTTGCCAGATTGATTAGAGGAATGCGGAGTATCCGATATCTGATCACTGGTTCGAGGCTATCGTACACGTATCAATGTTTTATCGGGCATACAAAGAATATTCCCTTCTTGATGAGTGGATTAAAGCTTTTTGAAAGGTTTGATGCTGTCACCTAGTCAGAGTTTTGCGAATATATCGACAAGTTTAAGAAAATTACTAACGTAATTGATCTTATTCATGACACATTTATTTGTAGCGCATTGTACGACGTTTCCAGCTGCTTATTATTCTGGCTCACAATTCGTTCGCAGCACAGCAGACGTATACTGTTTTCTAAATATCTCTCAGTAAATGGAAAACTTGAAATGAAAATGGATTGGTGGTTAACAGCGCTTAACATAACCCTTAATGCTCGAAGCAATGACGTGTTCACGATACTTCCTTGGCATTTATATTTCCTACGAAGTGAACTTTTCATCAGGTTGTTATCAAACACCGCCTGACTAGTGATATACGCCGCTTATGGTGTGACATTGGTAGTCAAAACACCCCACGGTTAGAAAACACACAAGATTAGTTTCACGAAAAACCCATGTAAAGTTACTTGGAAGGTGAATGGGCAGATATACATGTAATTGAGCTTACTAATAGATGATTGCGGCATATATAAACCCGAGGATACGAACATAATCGTACAAGTAGTTAGCCGTTTATTGTAACGAATTGTTACAAATAACCCTGAATTTGTTATATATATATATCTGCGAAGGCTATGATGTTTGTTTTGTCCGTCTAAAGATGAACTAAGGTCTGGAAGCAAGATACATCAAATGTGTTAAACGACTGATAGGTCAACGTTTTGGGGCGTCTGGCTTTGATACCACCGCCAATCAAATCCATTTAGGTGGGATACCTGGATTATTTAGATCTCAATCACTAATGGGACGAGGACGATATAGTTTGGCTGCATATCTCTGGACATTGATCATGGTTGTTAATAAATCTTGGAATTGATAACCCTTTGCAATCACATATATCAATAATTAACGTCTTAACTTAAAATAGCACAATTAAGTTAACTACTTCAGTATTTCACAGGACTCTCTTAGGGAACCAACGATTCATACAATAGTTGTTGAAGGTTGTGTTCCGATAAGGAGATGGTCAAGTCTCGTAGAGATGGCTTTATTCGCCCATGAGTGTAGGTTATTTTGACAATTCAAACGTTGGGGGGGATTTTCTCAAAGCACTGAGGTAATAATAACTTTCGTTCACTCTTCGTCGCTCACGCAATCCTTTTTTCTTTGTTAGTATTCACGTCTTTTATAAAATGGCATTGCTGACATAATGAGGAAGGAGACTCTCCCAGGATACTATTTAAGGATCAACCTATGTAAGAGTCAAACCAAAAGAGATAAACGTCTTCCGGTCGATAACTTGAGATAGGAAATGGTTTTTTATAAAAGGGGAGTTTGTCTTTGTTATCGGTTAATAAAACAATTCAGAGCAACTACTTAAGAACAGCGATTGTCAGCTTGGTGGCTTGTAGATCATGGTCACGAGTGATAGTGTCGCGATTCATCCAATGGCGAACTCGGTCATGGCTAAGTGGAGATAGTGAAGGGTAATGGGAGTAGTAGAAGTGAGAAATTGGACGCGTTGTATGTAAGCTGATGTGTTCGATCACAGCACGGAAGGACTGGAGTGACAAGCGCGTCAAAGTGCATCAATGACTTGCGCAAATATGATCGATAAATATACCTCACCAGAGCTCTTCACGCAGATCCATTGTCTACATTTGAAACACAGATAATATTACGTTTATTCCAACTTTATATTAAGCGGTTACTTTAAAATCAGCTTAACCCCGGGTGTAGTAAAGGTTGGGAGCCTGTAGTTTAAGACTAACCATGATCCTCAAGAACCATAGGTTATCGGCTTACATCGTTTTTGTATTCATCCCGTAGTGACAACCACATATACACATTGGCAATAGTATCCTATGGTCAGTCTGGTGAATAGAATGGGTCAGTATGAAAGCAACTCATTATACCACATCAAAAAGAAATGGCTGTGAGAATGGCTTGAATACACATTTTAAGGGATGGTATTTGCACATTGCAACACATTTAGATATCGACACCTGATATATGTAAGATGTACAATCACATCCAGACATACTTGTACACGCATATACACGCATGCAGATACATACACATAACTGAATAAGCATACATGCTAGCGTGAGCGGGTTGTGTCTGTATTAAATTGATATACAGTGTCTTTTCGTTTGTCTGCATTTACTGAGATTGGTAGCGCGCTCAATGCTATTCAATCACGCTTTCAATACATAGTTAATGACCTCAATATTGAACCGGGAATAGAGATCGGGCTGAGAGTTTGTTGAGGCTATTCAAGTAATATATGATGCACTTCACTCATCCATTAAAACATGTTCTATTATCTTGGTTATCCGGCTATGCCGTGCTCTGTCTCGCGTGGTAAGGGACTATAGAAAATGTTAGTTACAGAGGCTGAACTAATTCACATAATGCTGTGTCACCAAACTGACAATTGGATCTCGTTCAGTTGATGGTATATCAATATATCAAATGTCTCATATTATTTAATGACAAGTTATCCTATTTGCTATGCTAAGACGATACAGTTACCTAATAGACCAGACAACAACATGCAACTTATCCTGGATTGACCGCATGTATTATGTGCAGTCAACTAATTAAACGGGAACCATGAATGAATGAAAAACGCGCGTTTATCATTGCTCTGAGAAAGATGCCATGGGCCCTGTGGCTACCATTACTGCAGTTACAGTCAAAACATTGATATACAGCTATCCAAAGAGAACTTTGTCGGTCAAATTTAACAAATGCATTACGGGGCTTAGTGTAAACAACAGAATAATTATCTAATTACTAAAGCTTGGGTAAAACGCTGACACAATCGATAAAATGTCTGCATGCTGACCATGCCTGAGCTGACGTTTAAAGCTGTTGATGTGGCGTGTTACTAACTTGACCACTGGGACACGCAAGAATAATTAGCTCTGAGAGGAGCACGGTATGCTGCGCAAATAGAATAATTAATTAAGGCCCTGGAGACCTGAACAAGGACTACAAACTGGAAGGACAGATTGCGTCGTTGTTAGTTAAGTTAGTGGGCTGTATATACTGTGCCATTGAATAGAGTTACAATCAGAATAGTAAACACCCCAGTCAATTGCTTCACTACCACTGTAAGTGTTTGGCCATTCCTATTAGGACTCTCCGTGTCGTTTTCATCTGCGTACGGGATAATAATCTAAAACATGTATTAATTGAAGACACACACGACTTACACCACCACATAGATTGCCGCACCGTGTCAGGAAATAATGGTACCGGTAAGTCGGACATACAAAGAACTCTGATGCAGATGTAAATCACCATATTGGATTTATTTCTATATAGCAACTGTCCGACATTGTCACGTGTTCTCCGATTATTGTATCTCAAATGATGAGGATGCTCATAAATGTTTTTGAATTTGCTACGTGCTTGGTCAAAGACAGGACCACTGTAGTTCAGTAGTCTAAACGTTTGTTTCAACACAAAGCGTGACATGATAACAGATAGTTCAAGCGCTCATAGTTAAGAGTCCCCTCTATTGATTGTGTCGGATAAAATTTGTTATATAAATAGGTAAAGAACTGACTGCTCTAATGGAAATTCGTTCTAGCAATGTTATGTATTAAGTCAGGGTTAATACTCGATGTGATTGGGTTCAATTAATACAGCTGAATGTCAAATACAGCATATTCATGCTGTATAACTCGAGATAACTACCGATAGAACATTCAATTGATAACCCCTTCAATGTAACATACAACAAGGCTATTTAGTTAATAAATGCATTACTTATAATTGCTTTAGCTTAGTAGAGAACGCAACTTTAGACGTTAGATTACATGTTGCCTGTCAAAAGTTCTGTATAATCCCTAGTATGTACACATTTAGCTTTGTGCATATCTTAATAAACCGATGTTTGAATCGTCAGGATTGGGAAATGCAACGGATATGGAGCCAATCTTCTTGATTAACTGATAAGCTATGGTATATTGCATCAACGTCGCTGCTACTTGTAATATATATGACCAGGGTTTCACGACTTCTGAACAATAAACTATGAAATACTGCAAGACATTTTTCAAGCTATGTTGTAAGAGCTCGATATTGAAATGCCCCCCCAAAAATTCCCAAATCTTCCTTACAATTGCATCGTACAAGTGGCTAGCTATTGCGTGGCTTTCGACTTAGAAGGAAGATAACCCCTGTATAGAGAAAGTAATAAAAATTGATTGCCAGATGCCGCAGAACAATAACGAGAAACCTAACAGTTCAGCTAATAAGATCAACAGCATCTACATTCAATCACTTTTTACGGTCTAAATATGGTCTCAGCATAATGTGGTATTTTTTGCTGGTTTGGCTTCTAAATATGCAAGCCCTTGACCTAAGGCATGAGTACAGGATGCAATAAATATAGATTTGCTTTGTGATGTTAGTTATTTTGCAAACGCAGAGACGGTTTAAAACACAAATTCACATATCATCAACAAAAAAGTGATTTTGGTAAGACCACTATTGTTCATGGGCCACAAACGCACATATGGCATCCACGATTCGCTAATGCTGACCAGGGCTCAGGTATGTAATGTAATAATATACAACTGTTTTCAATATTAACCTTTGCAAACAGCTGCTTAGATTGTGGTCAATGATATGCCAAGCCGTCAATTTTGGTCACTCGCTAAGCATTACAAAGTAACTGCTGACTCCAGGCGGCCAACACGACTAGTACATGGCTAATATATATATATATATATATATATATATATATAGATATATATATATATAGATATATATATATATAGAGATATATATATATATATATATATATATATATATATATATATATATATTATATATATATATATATATATATATATATATATATCTATATGTATATATATATATATATAATATCTAAAACTATATATATATATATTGCATATATATATGTATATGGTATATATAGGTATATATATATCTATATCGCTATGCTATATATATATATATATATATATATATATATATATATATATATATATATATATATATATATATATATATATATATATATAATATATATATATATATATATATATATATATATATATATATATATATATATTTCTATATATATGTGTGTGTGTGTTTATATATATCGTGGTGATGCCACATTTGGTTTTGCCTCAGCCTGTTAAGTCCATTGCTTATTTAATTGCATAACTAAAGTACTAATATAATATTATAAGTATATCAATATAATTTCCCACGCATTGTTTCCATATTTTGTTTATCACGTGTTTTGTTGTTGTTGTCATGTAGCAGTTATTTAGCATATGATGTTGGTGTGGTTTTCCCATTATGTACTAACCTTGTTGTGTCAAAAGCGGTAATATGAACATAGAGTTGTGACTATTGCTTAACTTCTATGAGCTGAGATGGCTATGAATATCAATGTATCTATGACTGCGAATATCAACCAATATTAAGCGCATTGCAGTTAATCATTACATCTATAATGAATTAAATGTATGCGGTATGTGGTACAAAGTGAGCTTGGTCAGATTGGACAAGATTGAAGTGGGACAATAGTCCAAAAGGGGTATTTTGGGTTTCATATCAAGATGTGTCGTTTGATCATTTGTCATGGGTGTTATGGAACTTGCGAGATGACTGTATGATATGATATGCTTAAATTGTGATAGATAAATATAATTTTCTTAAATCGCAATCACTCTTCCACAATTAAATATCGTAAAACCATATGTAAACAACAAGTGAAACCTATTTGTATGGTTATTACAACACAAGATAGGTATTAAAAGGTGGGAACCTTGCTCAATGGAGTAACATTTATTTGTTTAAGATCGTCAAGACGTAATATTCGTTATAAATACTACTCCAGGCTGAGTAAGTTGTGTACGTCATGTATAATATAACAGCTTTGTTATCAATTATTGCAAACATCAAACGTAAACCAAAGATCCGAAATAAGAAATTCTCAAATTACATGTTCCTGACGACTAACTATTGCCTGTAGATAGTCGTGTTGTAACGGTGTTTCTGGCAGTTCTTTGGCAAATGATCATTTTATATCGTGCTTGACATAATTAGGCATATGATGTGTATAAACAGAGAGCTTTATAATAAAATGCTTATATCCAATACAGATTGAAGAACAATAGTGCGGAAAAACCATCTTGCACCGCTACATTGTGGGTCCACGGTTTGACTGATGTAGGCATCAATAATAATATATGTTAAACACAATGTTTCCCGTTGGTCAGACTTGCATAGCTGATATTATATACGTTTGTAAAAAAAGTAAAGTAGCATTATGCTGTTGTGAGTTTTAAACGCCTTAAGTTGAAGCATTCTAATAGTCGAACTCATTTGTTGATATATCATCAGCGGTGGGCAACATTTGGCTCGTGTATTGTTTGTGAAAACCCGTTTGACCACAATGTTGATTTGCTCACGGAGAACACTTTGAATCAAGGGGCAGATCCTCAATGTTGCAGACACCAACGAGATTCCAATTCTGATTGGGTGCTCTGTCATATCTTGCTGCGTGCAATTTGATAGACAAGCGAGTGAAGAAAATACGCATATACAACATTAATTGTAAATATGCGTCGAAACTGTAAATCGAAGCGTTGCTATACAAAGGTTATTTAGTAGTTGCAGACCTGTTAAGATCGTACATATGACGCCATCTATCAGTTTAATAATCCACAAATAATTCAGGATTTAACGCATTATACGAATGGCTTATCAATGCTAGATTACCATGTTTCCCCTAGCAGACAAATTTATAGCAAAGGCGCTCTTAATATACGAAAGCATTTCTTTAAATAACGATGTCATAAGACGAAGGCATTTGATATGTAGAATGTGCACATATATATATATATATATATATATATATATATATATATATATATATATATATATATATAGAATATATATATATAGATATATATATATAGAGAGAGAGATATATATAGAGAGATAGATATATATATATATATATATATACATATATATATATAGATATAGATAGATATATATATATATATATTTTTGTATGTATATAGATATATATATATCTATATATATATATATATATATATATATATATATATATATATATATATATATATATATATATATATATATATATATATATATATATATATATATATGCAAATCCATGCTTATGCAATTAATGCAACTCATGTTTTATATGACAAGTAATGTCAACATTTGCGCGCAAGATTGGATGACGGCAGAAACACGCGACGGTGCTTGGTCGAGCCATATGCTATTTGGATCGGAACAAGCGATTGGCGGTGTGTCATAGATAGTTAACACTGTACTGGAAGCCCTATTTAAAGAGCAGTACCTAGTCCAAATGTCCTAACAAGTTCTATTATCAGTCTCCTCAAAGCATGAATAGTATATCACATTTGATGCGATACTCTAGATCACTTTACATTTTATCCCTCTTTTCGCATTCCTCTGACCGCATTACGAAATTTGTATCAGGAGAATATATACGAAAAAGTGCTAAATTCGAATTAAAAGTAAAGGAGTATCATTTAATCGACTGTCCCATTAAAGTACGCGTGGCAGATTTAATAGGTAACAAAATAAACAGCAGTAATGAATATTTGCACAGGAAGAAGATTTGTGTGTGTGTGTGTGTGTGTGTGTGTGTGTGTGTGTGTGTGTGTGCGTCCAGCGTTAGATCGATGTAGGTACGCAGTAACGGTGTTAATTTTACTCTTTCATATTCCTATTTACTTTAAGCCTCCTAGAGAAGCGAGTCAATTCGCGACTTACATTCAATATCAGACACAATAGTGCGAATTGAATGAATCTGTTATAGGTGCTAACGCTATGATCAAAAGACTAATAATAAAGCATAAAGATGTACAGTATCGAGGTTGCAGAGCCTTAGAATTGAGGCTTAATGCATGCTGAATATTCTCATCCAGGAATCATACATGTGGCAAGTACTGCATGCACATCGTTCTTGCTTACAACGATAGATTCAAATACTCAGGTCAGATACGTTCTTCAAATTTAAAAAAACCAAGGACACTATGATGAATAGTGGTCGATATGTTTGGTTGTGTATGTAATTGTTGCATACATCAAAAGACCACTACCATGGCACAACACACTATCTACGGTTGCCGAATGAGGCCACGTCATGTAATTTATAACTCAATTATTTTTTAGAAATGAGGTTATAAGAGCAGTATATCTTGTACTAAATTATTTTGATCGAGCAGTCAAATATTTTTAGAGATTTAGTTATGTCCTAGTATAAATGTTTTATTTCTAAATGCTCGTCCTCACGGTAATAAATTTTGCTTATAATTTCTTACCCATTATAATAGTGGCAACATATGTTTGATTTATTTTGTAATTAAATGAACCAGATAAATGGTGTTATATGCATTGGCCTATGACTGATGATCAGGAATGAAAGATTTGCAATTGCATGATAGCTAAATCGATAGTAAAAACGTACCTCATACACAACGGCATAAACGAATTACGTACCAGTCATATACTACCTATGGGCGACCAAGTTCATTTGTGATAATGATAAATGCATCCATTCCTTCGCATAATTCTACAACAAATGCATGACTAAGACGCTACCCCAATGAACCTAACAAAATGTACATGCCGCAATGTACTTCAACCGAATGTTAGATTTCTTCACTTTGCCATAGTATTTGATGTGTTCGGAGGTGCGTTCACTTTGGTTGCCTCTAACTGATAAACTAGGCTTAAGAATCCTGGATCAGTGGAGGTTGCCGGACTATTCCGAGCAGGGTACACAACTTCTTGTTGAAAGGTCATTTGTTGCTTATTAGGGCATCATATGAAGCTCTCGAAACCCGCCGTTGAGGTGCGATTACGCAGCTGCTGGCTAACTGGTTCAGCCGTGTCAATTAGAAAAACACTCGTCCACTGACGAATGGTATCTTCCGACCTAATTGCTGATCACTGATTTGATCGCAGACCAAATTTATAGCTTTGGATGCCTGTTTGTTTAAACACAATGCGCAGTTCGGGAATGTGCTTTAAGCAGTCGGCAAAATAAGGTGTTTAAAAATCTATATATTTCTTATATTTACAGCTAGCTGTATTACGCTTCGACAGTACCATGGGGCGTTTCAATATTACAATGTAAAACAGTGGACTGACACCATTTGTATAAGTAGGAGCCACATAGCGTGATAAAAGTATATTCCACCTGAGTACAATGTTGCTATATTCACAGATCATTTTATTATTATCGTATCGGGTCATCTTATCATCATCTAGCTGGGATTGAAAAATCTATTTTACCGCACCACACAAAATCGGCGCATCATTTGGCTAAATAGCCCCCTTTCGGAATTAGGCACCAAACATTATATACTGCTTAATTAATCTGACTCGATTTTTACGTACGAAAAAGTGTTAGAATAGCGCTCATTAGATACCATTATGGCATTATGCGTTGAGATCATCAGATGGTAAAACATTGTCAGTGAATGAAATGCACATTACACATGCAGTAAGCTAACACTAAGTGAATTAACGCTAAATTATGCGATATTGTATCGAGTGCGTTTTTGTGATAAAGCCAATGATTCATCAGGCAATTACTATACCCTTTTCAGATGGGTTATGCACACACACACACACACACACACACACACACACACACACACACACACACACACACACACACACACACACACACACACACACACACACACACACACACACACACACACACACACACACACACACTAACAGTTAATGGCTCGTAGATATGGTCATAGTATCAACAGCATGGCTCAATATCCACGTCGTTCATACTATCAGCTTTAGAGATAAAAAGACTTCAATAAGATATGTTAGCTTTCAACCACTAAGACATAAATTATAAAACCAAACAAACGCTTGAAAATAGAACGGCTAATCCAACCTTAACGAATGTAAAGAAATTGTAAGCACTGCAGTAATTAAAAGCACGTCGACAAATGGTCCGTTACAAGGAAGTCGCAACCCATTGTTGCAGTTGTACTGTTCGCAGCTTAGTTTAGAATAATTCGTATTTTGTTTCTGACTGATTCGGGATAAATGATGCTGCTCGTGATTGTATCATTTTGTTGTCCATAGCGAGACTAGACGGATACTGGAATGTATCATGCAGGCTCTGTGAAAGATTTTTTAGATCCGCTTGTCCCTTATGTTTTCTTGAGCTGCTCTGCAGTTTGGAATATTAATAACTACGGAAACATCCATGCCTTTACTGCGGGCTCAGAACAAGATTATGCCCGCATACATCGCGTTGTAATGCCTGTTTTATGATGATGCATCGAGTGAAAAACAAACAATACAAATGTGGAGCTTTGGTAACTTTATTCCGTCTGTGATCATGTATCGCAGTGACTGATGTGTGTCATCAAACAGTAGACTTCCCGTATAAGTGGAACACTGTTTCATGGCTTGGACCACAACATCAATCAAGCATAGAGAAAGCATTTACTCATTTTCCTGTCGTTTTTGTTGCGTTAGCTCCAACAAAAAGAAATTTTTCTTGATCAAAACCAAATTAAGCTGAAAACGTGACATCCGGCTTTGCAGCACATCCTACCCTGCAATTCTCTATTCATCAGATATTTATTACTAGAATAGTTCTAGTCAACTTGATTGATGTCAAGCACTAATCCAGGCATCGTGGTCCGTGGCTTCAGTGGCTAAGCATGAGACGCCACACCTAAACTTCGCTCAATACTTTGCTAGTCAACAGGTCATTGCAACAGTGGGTCATCTAGGTCATGGCTATCTATAGTATGATGGTTAATAAAAAATTGCTGACGAAATGACTTGATATCTACATATGAAAATGAGGCTTGGCGTGAGTGAACAAAGTAAGTAAAACTTTGTATCTAGTCTAAGATCATTATTATAGGGGGATTTTTGGTTTGTGCTGAACTGTCCATTGACGAATGCGTGTTGCAATACATCGTATAAGGCTGCATTCTCCAATTCGGCTCTGACAATCACCATGTGTTTCTAGCGCTCAAATAAAGTCACGCATTGGAGCAATAAATGCTAGTCGAAATAAATCACAGCGCATTTTACATTGGAGCTCCCCAGTAGAATATCAACACACGTAGCGATTCCAACATGGGAAGCCATCGACAATCATATTTGATGACGTGTTCAGCTGGCTGCGATTTCCGTTTTGCCTTTTCTATTTCAGTTACTTCATCAATGCATCTGACCGCTCACAATTCGCCCTTGACATCCGAAAGAGCCAGTTCTAGCATGGACGGCAATAAACTGCGCTGGTTAGAATAGATGCAGTACTGTGTTTGAACGCCGTAGCGGCTTTCTGGTGTGTATCAAATGACCATAGCAATTACATTGGAGCATTTTGTTCTAATATTTATGTATTTCAATATGCGTGTTATCTGGGATGAAATGAATGATCAGTTCATATTTTGTAATGCGTGACCAATTACTGCAGATTGTTATGAAATATCTAGCTTATATCTGTTAAGGTGATATTGACAACTCCGTACATTTTCGGAAAAGCTGGGCATGATAGTGTTCCAATAAATGAATGCATTTATGAGACAACGCTGTTGTAATACCCGATTTTTTTATTGTAATAAGGCGTAAAAAAGCAGTACACATCACTAATTTAATTGCCTTCCAGACACAATATATATCTGGAGGCCATCCATTAAATAACCCAATTATTGTCGTAAGAAATGGCGAACAACAGCAAGGTTTATTACTTCATATACTTGTTCGTCAAATACCAACGTCGCTATGTTTTCCTAAAGTGTGATAAGCACAGTTAGTGATTCGAGATATATTTATATGAATACCTAAATATATATATAAATTTATATTCATACATACATATATATATATATATATATATATATATATATGCATAGATATAAATGTAAATATTTATATATATATATATATATATATATATATATACATATATATAAATATATATACATTTATATATTATATGTTTATATATATATATTTATGTATATTTTTTTTTTATATATATATAAACATATATATATATAAATATATATATATGTATTTATGGATATAAATGTATATATATGTAGTTTTGATTTATATTAATGACATTTGATGCTTTAATATATATTATATATATATATATATATATGTGTATCCCTCTATATATATATAAATACATATATTTATATATAAATATATATATATATATATATATATATATATATATATATATATATATATATATTCAATTCATATTTATATATATATATAAATCAATGACATTTGATGCTCTATAACGTATACGTTCACTCCTATTCATAGCGATATATGGATAATTATTCCCTTCCCATTTTGCCCATATATCAAAATCTACCAGTGATTCACGGCCAATACAATCATCAATTAGAATTCTTTGTTACTACTAATTACTTAACCGACTGACTTAATCGTTGCAGAGTAATCACTGAAGTTTTTCTCGGAGGTGTGATTGACCCTTAGGTCAGTCAATTCGACAATACGTTGTGGTGGGGATGGTGATTATTGTGAATAATCCTGTCATGTTCGTACTATGGTCTCAATACAATATGTGATACTTTTACCATGGTGAAAAAATTCAGCTTTTGGCAATGTAATTTATAACGACTACTCTAACGTGTCCGCACTGCATTGTAACAAATCTTCGAATTGTCAGGTTAAAAAGCCAAAGCGCATGCTTTCAATTCAATCTGCTACATTGCTTATAAAATTTTGTGTACCACTTTGTCAGCATTAAAGCTACAGGAATTTGTATGGCAGCATTTTATATACTGTTGCCCAAATGGTCCATAATGCACCAACAAGTGTTTTTACTATGTATATCGTGGTGACACATTGATACTGGGTAACAACATAATCTCAGTGTTGCAGGAGGTGGCACATCATGCAAGTTACCGTTAATAGCTATGTTCATGGCGATGTAATATGCAAATTGTTATTTGCACTGGTGTATGGAAAGTTTGACTTAGTGACTAGCTTAATTTGTTGATGAAAATAACCTCTAAAGCAACGGTTGGTGGAAGCTTACCAAAGACTGTGTTTTACCTCGACAATTTATTTGCCTTAGACGCGAAGGTTGCAAGGACATTTCATCATAGTGTTTAACGTACTGATCGGCAGTCAATACTGCACTAGTTTGCGTAAAAACCACGTTTCGCTAAAAATTAACTGCCCGCTAACAACGACTTCAGACGAGATGGCATTGATGAATATCGAAATTATTTATTCTATATCATGACGAAGATTGTACTATTATATCTTTATTACTGAAATAGATCTTATACAGTTGGGTGTTTTACTACATGCTGTATATTATGGAGCATTTAACTTAATTGCAATTAATGACATTTCATTCTGGGTATTTTTTGCCACAATCCGATTTTCGTGTTTATCCTTTGCTTTGACCTAGCAATACAGTTTTTTGCATGGGGAAACTTCAATATGGAATGATTGATTATCACAGAATATATAAACAGTAGCGTGTACTTCCAGCATCTCTGTCGGGATGTACCACATCCGCAATGTTTGTAATATAATCAATACTACCAGTACACAGCAAACGTGAACATTAGCAACGCACCTGTCAGGCAAACGCATAGCCTCAGATGCTTGTCCTGCATTAAAGGATTGAATAATAAGTTGTAAATAGGATAAAGTTATTAACTGAGTTTTTAAATTCAATGGTGACTCATATAGAGTGCTTTTTCAAGCAATCGATTTTCTAAATAAATTCGCTCATCGGCTCAGTAGACAACAACTTTACTATCATTTTAGCAGTGCTTCGTAAAGCCATTTGTATGTATATCATAGTAATGCGTTACTGTGTCGCATGGCAATATATTTACATCACATCCATATATTCAAAAAGTTGCAAACGCACGCATACGCTCAATAATATTACAAATCTTTCATTCGTGATCCTCATTCGTTAGCCATTGCATAACACAGCATTTATCTGGTTCATTTAAATACGAAACAAATCAAACAAATGTTGCCACTTATATAAATAAGTGTTCAAGAAAGTTGGGCATGCAGTATTCCTGGATGAGAATATTCAGAAAGCAATAAGCCTAGATTATAAGGCTCTGCAACCTCAGTACTGTAGAACTATATGCACCATTATTATCCTTTTGAGTATACACCTATGGGGACTTACAGTAGATTATT
>CM067353.1:27558266-27560766 GCA_034190875.2 Urechis unicinctus | reverse complement strand
ATAAATACATAGATATATCTAAAGTATATTCATATATATATATAGATACATATATATATATGTATAATATATATATATATATATATATATATTATAGAGATATACATATATATATACATATATATCAACATATATATATATAAATATATATAGATATATACAGATATATATATACGTATATATATATATATATATATGTATATAAATATATATACATGTCTATATCTATATTTGTAAAAGTATTTATATCTAATATATATATATATATATCTATATATTATATATATATATATCCTTTTTTCAATTCATATATCTCTATATATATATATATATATATATATATATATCTATATCTCTATATATATATATATCTATATATATATATATTTATATATGTTATATATATATATATATATATTTTATTCATATGTATGTTTATTAATATATTGGTCATGTAATAGTCATGTCGGTCGCCTGAGGTCAGCGGTACTTTTTGATGCTTAATGAGTCACCAAAATTATCTCCTTGGTATGTCACTGACAACAATCGCAGAAACGGTATGCAGAGGTTAATGTTGAAAACAGTTGTATATTATTGCGTATATTACCTGCGACATAGTCTGCATTATCGAATCGTGCATGCCATATGTTCACTCGTGTCTCAAATCATGAAAATAAATTACGAAATAATGAAACATTGGTCTCTTTATTTAATGAAAAATAGTTGGTCCTTCTAGGGTCAAGTTTCAGGATGACATTTGAATTTATGCGTCTCTGCGTTTGAAAAATAACTAACGTCACAAAGCAAATCTATATTTATTTTATCCTGTCCTCATGCCTCAGGCCAAGGTCTAATATATCCAGCATCCAAACCAACAAACAATAACACATTAAGTACTTGTGGGAAACAATCTATTCGTTTCGTATCGGTGTAATCTAACCCATATTTGGTTGTCTGTTGGCTGCTCTTGCGCAGTCTGCAGAGACCGTGTTTAGACCATTGATTGAATGTAGATGTTGTGGCTCTTATTTGCTTCTCGTTCATATCGTTTATTCCAAATTCGTTGCGGCATCTGGCAATCAATCATACTTCGCTTAAAACTCCATGCTCATATTATGTGTAAGTAAACTATACACGCACCCTTCTTTAGCTTCGATATTCTCTAGTATGTGGAAGGGCATTGCGTATTATTACATTCTTTAAATTAGGGTTATCTCCCTTCTACATCGAAAGCCGTACAATATCTATCATTTCTTAGCATGGTGCGGCAACTTATGTAGTGGTATAGACCGAGTGTGTTTTCATTCAATATATGTTTTTTAATAATAACACCTAACGCAGAAGAAAACGACACGGAGAGTCTTAATAGGGCTGGCCAAACACTGATAGTGGTAGTTGAGCAAGTGACTTGAGTAGTTACTATTGTGATAGTAACTCTAGTATATAGTCCACTTAGTGCTAGTAAAGACGGCGCAATTTGTCTCGCTAGTTTATGGTCTTTGTTCCCGTCCTCAAGGCCCAAATTAGTTATTCTATTTGGACAGCATACTGTGCTCCTCTCAGAGCTAATTACTCCTGCCTGTCTCAGTGGTCAAGTTAGTAGCACGCCACATCAACAGCTTCAAACGACAACTCAGACATGGTCAGAATGCAGACATTTTATCGACTGTGTCAGCTTTGATCCCTAGCTTTAGTAATTAGATGATTATTCTGTTGTATACACTAAGCCCCGAAATGCATTTGTTAAATTTGAGCAGTAAAGTTAGCCACAGGCCCATTGCATCTTTCTCAGCGCAATGTTAAATACGCGTTTTTCATTCATTTGACATCTATGTTCCCATTTAATTGATGGACGGCACATGCGGTCAATCCAAGGTTAATTGCATGTTGTTCTCTGGTCTACTAGGTAATTGCATCGCGTTAACAAAGCAAATATGATAACTTATCAGTATATGATATGTGACCTTTAATATAATCAAATATATTGCCAGTGATATACCGTATGCCATCAACTGAGCGAGTTCCAATTGTCAGTTTGGTGACACGGCATTATTTGGATTATTCTAGCCTCTCTGTGCCTATCATTTTCTATACTCTCTTACCACGCGAGCCAGAGCACGGCGTAGCTGTATTATAAGGATACTGGAATATGGATTAAATGGTGATTAATTCATGATAACAGTTACTAGCCGTTAGTGGCTTTTGCTAGACTCGTGAAGTGCATCATATATTACACTGAACTCAAACACGGGCAAGCATAGTGGCCATAGCATCAACCAATCTCGGCCCGATCCCTATGCGAGGCAAATTCCCGGTAAAATATTGATGTCGTTTATTAGGTATTGAAAGCGTGATAGGATAGCATTAAAAGCTGTCTGTCAATCCGCTCAGGCTAGCTTTATATGCGCGTGGAAGTAAGTGTGTATGTGATTTCACGTCTTATATATATCAGGTGTCGATATCGACATTAGTTACAATGTGCGAATACCATCCATAAAAA
>CM067353.1:27515821-27540821 GCA_034190875.2 Urechis unicinctus | reverse complement strand
TAGCTCATTGTACTGTTTAAAGCATACTTAATGAGGAGTATTAACGTCATTTGCGAGCACAATCACTGCATATATATGGCTATGTTTGATTCTTCTAAGATATGGTAGAATTATCGCGTATGGATGCATACCATAAGACAAAGCATGAACCTGTGGATACACAACTTTCCAAATGTCCTCATATCGGCGAGGCCCAGCTTTATGAGCCCATCGATTATATATATATATATACATATAAACATACATGTATATAAACATTTATATATATAAACTTATATACACACATGTTTATATATATATATATATATATATACAAACATATATATATATATACAAATATTTATATATATATACTTATACGTAAATATATATATATATATATAAATATATATATATATATATACATATATATATATATATATATAGATATATATATATATATATATATATATATATATATATCTCTATATATATATATATATATTATATATATATATATATATATATATGTATTTATAATGGTAATGGTAATCCACAATTATGTTTGATTGTACAGTCACGATCTAACTTGGCAATTGGGCGCATAGATACAGTAGTGTGTCGCCTTACGGACGTTTTAAACACCGTGTTGTCCGCCAGACATGTTTAATTTGAGTTTCCTGGAGATGAACCATTAGTTTGAAATTGCACATAAGGCAATGTGCTATATCATGTATAACTAATAGATTGTATGAATGATACTGTCAGCTGCTGTGTCATAAATTTTTGAGTTTGTACTGAAGTTGTAAAAAGTAAATGCAGGTAGTGTTTGGTCCATGAACACTAGTTTATGCATTATGCAACGTGTGAAGACATAACATTTGATGTTAATGATATGTTTCTGGCTCAGGCTATCGTTGCAATAAGGATGCTCATGGTGTAGTGTCACTACGTCTTGTATTGTTAACTCTTCACGTAGAACTAGAGAACATACATAGGCTGTGACTAACTAAAATAATAACAATACGCTGTGATTAGTACATATTTATTGACCACTGGGAACAATCCGAAAGGGAATATATCTTAGTGCAAGTATTATAGTGCTACCAAATGTCGTTCCGCTTATCAGGGAAATAAACCTCCAGTCTGCAGGTGGGAAACTAACCGGCCTGTATTTATCATTAAGGTTCGAGTACACTGATGAGATCACTCAGCAATGGGAGCAAGTTGCCAAAAGCTATGCCTCTACATATCTTTCAGTTTGGTATAGACGGAAATAAAACAGAGCGACTATGGTTACTTATCTCCATGGGCAACTTTTACAGCGTAGCATGTTAACACTAGATATTTCAAAATTCACTCGCAAGACAGAAAACAGAATGTTTCAATACTAGGCCCTTTTTCAGGCAATAACTATATAGGTAAACTTGTGCTAAGTCCGTTAGGCGCGAGTTACATCCAACAGAGTAACATTATATCCTAAATTACATTTATGCATTCCTGTTGTACATCATGCATTCTAAAGCATCCCACAGTGAATGAAACTTATGGCTACTAACCTATCGACAGACTACTCAATCAACGAGCAACTCTAATTTGAAATTGTCGAAGCTGTTTAGAAGATGGCTCTGACTTATATTTCATCATATGTATTAGCTCTATGGTTTCCCATTTGTAAATTCGCAGAAAGCTGTGTGATTATGAAGATTAATAGGGTACTTTCCCGGGGGCCACATGACACAAACAAACGTTCATGTTGGCATAAAGCAAGTCCTGGCTTTGAAGCCATCGTCCATGAATGAATACTGCAGATAACCTTTCGGCAGCCACTTGATTGATGAGACGAGTTGACGAATTGATAGCTTGGTGGTCAGTGGTGTACATGCATTAGATATTAGTTATCGTTACAGAAAACCCAGGACGCGGTGATATATACACTGGAATTGTTTGCATGCAGATTATATTTTCCCTCTTTTCTGCATAAACCAATGAGAAATAAGTTAAAAGGTGAAATCTAATCTTAGGTCTGGTTACAAATTCCAATGTGCCTTTGAATAGTGCTAAGAACTGCTACTTCGACATAAAGATCATTTCCTTTCAAGTTTTAAGCACAAACACCCGTAGCCCAAAAACTATTTCCTGCAATTCGCCATATATCTTTCTACCCTGTATGGAGCACCTAGAGTTGAATATGGACCGTGCACTTAGACACACCTACAATTTTTCGTATAAGGTTACATAGATTTTTGGGAAGGCAGGTGGCACATTGGGGCATACTAGCATCAACATGCGTCTTGAGCATCTAATTGCATGCACAGCAGTCAATACAAATGCAGAAATAGGTGTGACTGAGCACATTGTAAGACAAGGTGAGACAAGAATGAACAATGCAGCTTCAACGTTCAAGCAACACAAGAAAACATGTCATATTAATGAATTAGAAAATGTTATACTGCATTTGGAGGCTATTTATGGACCGAACTGTTGAACCATAAAATGCAATTGGTGTAACAGAAAAATCGGTTAAGCGAATGGATTACTTTTAGATTGAAGAACCAACTTGTTGACCTTCAAAAGAGGATATTGTCTTGCCATGAAACCTTTTCTTTAACATGTGAGGTACGCTGAGATCGCCATTTACCGGTATCAGTAAATATTTAAGGAAGATTGAACGACGTAACCATGTACCAGTTGTATATATGTTAACTTTAAATAGACTTTAAGCCACGACAATGCGAATGTCTTCAACCTGACGTCATTGTATACACTCACTGGATTCTTATTATCCGAAAAATTTCAGATTTCAGCAGAGCGTTTCTTTTATGCATCATACGATTATATTACTAACGCCGTCAAAGAATGTTTTGCTTACAATTGTCACATGTTCTTTGGGATATTTAACAAGCGTTTGTAATTTCGTAACAGCTGAGTGCACCTTAAAATTACTTAATCGTCCGCTTTCGCATTGGCAATCTACTGAAAAAGCCTTACGCTAAGCGACGAAGCGACGAAGCGTATCGATACAAAGCCAATTGATCCGCGTATGGATGCATACCATAATGAACCTATACACAACTTTCTGTCCTCATATCGGCGAGGCCCAGCTTTATGAGCCCATCGATTAATATATATATATACATATAAACATACATGTATATAAACATTTATATATATAAACTTATATACACACATGTTTATATATATATATATATATATATATATACAAACATATATATATATACACAAATATTTATATATATATACTTACGTAAATATATATATATATATATAAATATATATATATATATATATATACATATATATATATATATATATATATCTATATATATATCTATATAATATATATATATATCTCTCTATATCTCTATATCTCTATATATATCTATACCTATATTTATATATTTATATGTAATAATGGTAATGGAATCCACAATTATGTTTGATTGTACAGTCACGATCTAACTTGGCAATTGGGCGCATAGATACAGTGGTGTGTCGCCTTACGGACGTTTTAAACACCGTGTTGTCCGCCAGACATGTTTAATTTGAGTTTCCTGGAGATGAACCATTAGTTTGAAATTGCACATAAGGCAATGTGCTATATCATGTATAACTAATAGATTGTATGAATGATACTGTCAGCTGCTGTGTCATAAATTTTTGAGTTTGTACTGAAGTTGTAAAAAGTAAATGCAGGTAGTGTTTGGTCCATGAACACTAGTTTATGCATTATGCAACGTGTGAAGACATAACATTTGATGTTAATGATATGTTTCTGGCTCAGGCTATCGTTGCAATAATGATGCTCATGGTGTAGTGTCACTACGTCTTGTATTGTTAACTCTTCACGTAGAACTAGAGAACATACATAGGCTGTGACTAACTAAAATAATAACAATACGCTGTGATTAGTACATATTTATTGACCACTGGGAACAATCCGAAAGGGAATATATCTTAGTGCAAGTATTATAGTGCTACCTAATGTCGTTCCGCTTATCAGGGAAATAAACCTCCAGTCTGCAGGTGGGAAACTAACCGGCCTGTACTTATCATTAAGGTTCGAGTACACTGATGAGATCACTCAGCAATGGGAGCAAGTTGCCAAAAGCTATGCCTCTACATATCTTTCAGTTTGGTATAGACGGAAATAAAACAGAGCGACTATGGTTACTTATCTCCATGGGCAACTTTTACAGCGTAGCATGTTAACACTAGATATTTCAAAATTCACTCGCAAGACAGAAAACAGAATGTTTCAATACTAGGCCCTTTTTCAGGCAATAACTATATAGGTAAACTTGTGCTAAGTCCGTTAGGCGCGAGTTACATCCAACAGAGTAACATTATATCCTAAATTACATTTATGCATTCCTGTTGTACATCATGCATTCTAAAGCATCCCACAGTGAATGAAACTTATGGCTACTAACCTATTGACAGACTACTCAATCAACGAGCAACTCTAATTTGAAATTGTCGAAGCTGTTTAGAAGATGGCTCTGACTTATATTTCATCATATGTATTAGCTCTATGGTTTCCCATTTGTAAATTCGCAGAAAGCTGTGTGATTATGAAGATTAATAGGGTACTTTCCCGGGGGCCACATGACACAAAACAAACGTTCATGTTGGCATAAAGCAAGTCCTGGCTTTGAAGCCATCGTCCATGAATGAATACTGCAGATAACCTTTCGGCAGCCACTTGATTGATGAGACGAGTTGACGAATTGATAGCTTGGTGGTCAGTGGTGTACATGCATTAGATATTAGTTATCGTTACAGAAAACCCAGGACGCGGTGATATATACACTGGAATTGTTTGCATGCAGATTATATTTTCCCTCTTTTCTGCATAAACCAATGAGAAATAAGTTAAAAGGTGAAATCTAATCTTAGGTCTGGTTACAAATTCCAATGTGCCTTTGAATAGTGCTAAGAACTGCTACTTCGACATAAAGATCATTTCCTTTCAAGTTTTAAGCACAAACACCCGTAGCCCAAAAACTATTTCCTGCAATTCGCCATATATCTTTCTACCCTGTATGGAGCACATAGAGTTGAATATGGACCGTGCACTTAGACACCCCTACAATTTTTCGTATAAGGTTACATAGATTTTTGGGAAGGCAGGTGGCACATTGGGGCATACTAGCATCAACATGCGTCTTGAGCATCTAATTGCATGCACAGCAGTCAATACAAATGCAGAAATAGGTGTGACTGAGCACATTGTAAGACAAGGTGAGACAAGAATGAACAATGCAGCTTCAACGTTCAAGCAACACAAGAAAACATGTCATATTAATGAATTAGAAAATGTTATACTGCATTTGGAGGCTATTTATGGACCGAACTGTTGAACCATAAAATGCAATTGGTGTAACAGAAAAATCGGTTAAGCGAATGGATTACTTTTAGATTGAAGAACCAACTTGTTGACCTTCAAAAGAGGATATTGTCTTGCCATGAAACTTTTTCTTTAACATGTGAGGTACGCTGAGATCGCCATTTACCGGTATCAGTAAATATTTAAGGAAGATTGAACGACGTAACCATGTACCAGTTGTATATATGTTAACTTTAGATAGACTTTAAGCCACGACAATGCGAATGTCTTCAACCTGACGTCATTGTATACACTCACTGGATTCTTATTATCCGAAAATTTCAGATTTCAGCAGAGCGTTTCTTTTATGCATCATACGATTATATTACTAACGCCGTCAAAGAATGTTTTGCTTACAATTGTCACATGTTCTTTGGGATATTTAACAAGCTTTTGTAATTTCGTAACAGCTGAGTGCACCTTAAAATTACTTAATCATCCGCTTTCGCATTGGCAATCTACTGAAAAAGCCTTACGCTAAGCGACGAAGCGTATCGATACAAAGAATTGATCCATGTTAATTATTCTTAACTTTATGCACGCAAACATGACAATGGCAGCCACGAACGAGCTCTATGCTGATTCTGATGGTTGTTCTGCGTACAAACTCCATTATCCCTGTTACAGCAAAATGTCAACGCAAAAGCTTTATATCAAAATAATCAATCGAAGGCTGCAAACAAATGTTTCTAAAAATCTTAGATGTATCATTAACTTCTATTAAATTATTCGCTTTACCAGATTGCCAATGTTTGAATATATAATATCTCGTGAAGGCCATTGCTGTAGTAACTGTTTTAGCTTTCTACTGAAAGGTTGGCCTATATAACATGTGCTGGATTTAATCCTCATCACGACGATTTACAGTGGGCGAAAGTTAGATATTGGCAATCATGAGCAAAAGTAAAACATGGCACTATCTATTGGTCACATGACACGTTTATCAGTTTATACGAAAAGGGTAAATATGTCGCATGCCACAGTGTCGGACTTATGCGCAGCACTAAACAACCGATACGGTACGGCAATACAGAGTGAGGGGAGAGTAATAACCAAGAGTTTTGGGATGGCATATGCGATTTGTCCATCAGCTCGAAGCAGTATTCGTTTACCTATAAATTAAATTTAACACAATTCCATTATACTTTGCAAACGTGTGTCAGATGCACTGAACCTATTAACCAAATGTAAACCATGTATTATGTATTTTATATCAAGGAGCGGAGACAATCAACTTGTAGAAGATGCAAAATGCTGTCCCAGCCGTTATTCCTCTGTTCCTTCGAAATATTCATATACGTATGTGCGTAACTTATATGATTCAAGATCTTACGATAATGAATTGATGAACTTCGCAAAGATAAAGCATCCGCTACCTGCCATTAGCAAAATTGGCAATCTCACTTTGTGAAGTTAAAACTCGCCCCGTGGTCAACATAACACTTACATGCTTGAACCCTGTGGACTAAATATGATATTCTATGCTGAGCGACGCAAAATGTCAAGTATGAAAGGTCGTTTCGGGTGGTGCGTGCTCTGAAGACCAAGCAACCTTTTAAGGTACTAAACAAATAAACAAAGTTTGTTGTCAGTCGCACTTCAAAGCGATTATTCTCTTCTTTATTTCGATCCAAATACACTAATGTTTGATCAATCGACCATTGCTCAGGGGATTATATTTTGTATGAGAAACTAATTACCAAACGCAATGACCCGTTACTTATTAGACCTTTCAACATATCACGTCGTGTGTGTTGGCAGCATGAAAACGATGGTACTGATCAATTCGCACACCATCATCTAATCAGTTAATCATGATATAACACAGAATATACTCTATCAACTGTTTGGGCTCGATCTCCAGCCAATTCAGTTGTCACTGATATATCTCTAGCTAGCAAATCCATTCAAGGAATGCTGCCTTTAGGGGGTTGAGTATATATCAGCGTCAGGTTGTTTGAAAGAATAAAGCTCATTTGCCTGAAGTGCTGGGGCCATGATTATTTAGTTGACCTTGCAATGCCAACCAGCGCAACGATAAATTATTACATCAGCTGACTGAGGCGAAGATGTCGGTTGGCATTATAATGTTTGTCGCATGAATCTGATTCCCATACCTGATAATCGACCAAAACGCGAAGCCCTGTGTGTTAATTAAGGCAGTACAACAACAAGGTGAACGAGCAATAGCACGTATATTACATCATTGTAACCGTTAGCATACCATTGCAAAAAACTTGTGCACCATTTGTATGCTTGTAAGCAACGTGGGCAAATTCCAGAAACATTTATTTGCTAAGCCAAGCAAACTACAAATATAGCCTCATATGGGTTTTATTACGATTAAGAAAAGTCTTATTTGGCCCTCACACCGACGATAAACTATTACTAGTGAACATGTACTAATACACTAAACCACAAACCAAATACGCTCATCTTCACAAACATTCAGCATCTGCTATGTAGTTTTTGTGCTACGTATCACGTCTATTGCGGTTCTGCTTGTTTCTCATACATACGATGTTTTGCATTAATAATAAGATTGTAATAACTTTTGGCATATATTCTGATGAGGCCATGGCCGCTGTGAGTGGTATCGTTCACCAGCTAATTCTCTGCTCAGAAGCTGATCTGAACGGCTAATCTGCATGAAAATACAAAGTACCATATTAATGTATCGCAATATTTCCCTGCTATTCCCAAGTTGAAATTAGGCCTTCCTGCAAAACTCACACGTTAAGATATCGGATCAAGGGCCATGTAATTATAACGCTCTAAACCAAGTTCCACATGCATTCATTACTTTGTTGTATTCACTATTAAAGAGCATATCGAAAATGGCGTATCAGTGTAAACATATAAATCTAGATTGAGCATGGTAAGTTTTTGTCGATATGATGAAACTTCATCATAATGATTACAATTTCGATCGTTTACAGGTTATTACCGACGGAGGGCTCACCGAACATCGAGTCCAACCACCACATGTTGAGCTGAGAAAGCTTAAACGGTTTTGGCGTAGTGTTGTATGTATGTTTGCTGCGACAGCAATAATCTCCCCTTGGATACCTCCCGTTTTTGTTAGCTAAAGACGTTACTCGTTTATCGGGATATTTGTTTTTGACTTGTGCCTTATGCGGTAATCATTGTATATTATTGTATGACAATGCGCAATCATTGGGCGTTCCTTGTCATCATTACGTCGCCCGCATCGAAATATTGGTAAGTTTATTGGATGCGGATTGATTTTCATATCAATAACGATGGTAGACGAATCACCTCATAATGCATCATATTCACCCCGTGCCAATTTCACAATAACGTCCATGTGCTAAACCAGAAAAACTAAGCCATAGAACCATGGTTGCCGCTGAAAGTTTACACTAATTTAAACATAATAATATGGAATATGTACGAGGTACGCATTAATGACATTTATGTTTGGTGCTCTTATAGTAATAAAATAAAATTAATAAGTTTAAGAGTAATCCAAAACCTTGCAGCTAGTTTGTTGTGAGAGATAAGACATATATAGAGTTGACAAATGGGCTTATTTATTGGAAGCCAGGTGCATATATATAATAAGGTGAACACCATACATCGCACACAGCAAAGGTGGGGGAGAAGACAACCACCACTACAAGAAAATGGTAATACTTTAAAAAATACTACAACAAGAATTAAAACAGTGGGTGGGTGTGCTAGGGATAAAAAATCGTGTGAGCCAAGATGGCGACAGTCACAGAAAGAAGGAAGTTAAGATCGCCCCTATCGGCAACTGCAGTAATTAGAAGTCATGTGACATCCTAGAAGGGCGGCAAGCCGATAAGCAACGGGTCACAAGTACAAGATAAGGCCGAGAGATCGCCAAACATTATGACATAAACTCACGCTATGATTACAAACAATGCTAAACTACAGAAATAAAAAGCCTGCATATCAATCGATAAAAGTAAGACATGATCACCACCATAAAACCAATTTAATTATATGCATATTAAATTATTATATAATAGACAAACATAGTACCCGGCTTTGCCTAGACTTAAAAGCAACACAACGGCCGAGATGCAAATTGAGTTGTTTTGGCAATATGAAATTTGTTGTTAAGGTTTCGAGTTTCTAGTTATGTTCACGGTTGTGTCGATACATACGATCAAACCCCCAGGAATAACGTTATATAGCTCCTTTGACCTTCGTGTATTGCTCAAAAATAAATAGTATCAACAACAAACTCAAAGGCATTGCTTTAATCCGGCCAGTTGCTCAAGTATATGCTAATTATTCCTAGTGAACAACAAGTAACAACGTCAAGCAACCAGCGAATATTACACATGTAAGATGATAAGCCTGGGATGTGCAATTTTTGCTTATATCGTGCGAGTGTAAAGCCTGAGCATTTAGCATATATGTTAAATATGTCCTCATCGATATGGCTACAAAACACAAATATCATGCACTCATGGAATATTATTGGTATTCTTGTACATTTTAGTGTATTTGTTCAGTCGTACACATTATTTTGCTCAGCATTTCTTTCTTATAACATTTAGTTCAATGATGTTTTACAAAGCAAATGGCGATGTTCATCGATACTATTTGACATATATTTTTTAGATTTCGTTCTCGCACAGAAAGCCTACAAAGTCTGAATTGATTTGCAAAGAAGTTGTCAAAAAGGAATAACAGACTCAACAAAGCAAAGAATAATAATAATATCAGTATGAGTTAGCTCTAGTTCGAACTTGGTGAGTCTTATATAATTATTAGAGCTTAAATAGCTTTGCAAACATGTGGTTAACGCTTGCGTGGCGAGTTTGGCAATTGACAGCACAGTACTCATAGCAGATAATAATACAATAATGGTATTGAAAAGCAAATAATCATATCAGTATTTATTACCTCTATTTTGCACTTGGTAGATCTTGTATAATTATTTGAGTGTGGTAAATAGTGATGTAAATATGTGGTAAGCGCTAGTGTGGCGAGTTTAGCAATTGACAGCACAGTACCCATAGCAGATAATAATACAATAATAGTATTGCACAGAAATATACCCTTTGTGACAATTACATATGAAGTGTTTATGCCAGTTCTACAGTACGACATGTTCACTTGATTGCGATGCAATATGTTAGATGACTGGTTTTGCCATGCTCGTATGAGGTGGAGATTGTGTTACAAAAATCCTGCAATGTTATTGGCTACAATATCCTTTCACTTATGTGCGAAAACGTGTACTCAGCTCCACGTTAGGGATCAAATATTGATCTCTACGAAGCAATTTATATCTGCGATAGTATTCTATAATTTAGCTGTTCCATATGGTCGTTCATAACAGCTGGTAAGACAAAATAAGCGTAAAAGGATCCATGACAAATCATAATGTGTTTTAAATTCATATATGTATAAACTTCATATCTATTGTATCATTCTAATGTACTAATTGATACCCGGTGTGACATCAGTGGGTAATATGTGCGTCGGTTGACTATGGACCCATTTGTTCAATAGTTTTTTGCTTTTTTTACAACCGATTTATCGCCCATAATATGAACATCAAGTGTTTGAGCATAACACAGGATGTATCTATATGTAATCAAATCAAGCGTAGGCGATACAACTTTTGATATTGTCATGAAGTTTACATTGTGTATTATTTTTATATGCCTATGTTATAACCTGACGTGTTAAGTTAACCGTCTATGTTTTACTGCACCGTTAATTTCAATAAATGCAGCTCATGTTACTACGTCAGTTATTCAAGCCATGGCGTCGTTATCTTATTGGCTGGAAATAGTTCATCTTAAACTGCATCGTGCATAATCGCACGACAAAGTGAAGATCTATCTTTAACCGGGAATTGTTAGCCTCAACCATTGAATATGAAATATCGGTTTGCTTTTTGATATATTAACCAATTGGGGTGATGGTTCACTTAACTTAAGACATGTAAGATAATCAGCTGCTGATAACATCAATGTCATGCTTCGTTCCTAGATATGATTTTGTTGTTCGGAATGTTGCCTGAACGTCGTAATTATCAAGATGTCCCATTGCCCATGAGGTTAGGTTCATAAATGTATACGGCAATCTCTTAAATGCATAGACAATGGCAGTACAAAATAAGTACAATTAAGAGAGAGAAAATGAGAGAGAGAGAGAGAGAGAGAGAGAGGGAGAGAGTGACATCGAGGGAGAGAGAGATATATATGAGCAATTGAGCTACAATGATTGGGGTAATCCATGTGCGATTTCAGGCAACTATCTGGCTTTTTAAGCATTATTTCCCCTTAGATTTACTCAGTACAATAGTTTTTTTCTTGATAACATTAGGGTTATAGTTGATGCAGGGCGCATTTGAATAGTATTTTCCATTGGGTGTATAATTGCACTCTACTAGAGACTCATTGCAATTATATTTCCAAAAAAAAGGAAATGCAAGGTGGATTTTGGAGTCATGTCCAACTTCAGGCAACTAGCTTTCTTTATAAAAAAATATGTCACAAAGAAATGTTCTCCACTAGGCTTACATAGTGTAGGAATGGTTTAATAGATGATTTCTTTGTAATCTGAAGCGTCGAAGGTTCATCCAGGGCACGGGTTGAGCTTGCCTGGAGCCAGTTACACAAACGAAGCTCATGTGTAACCTAGGGCTGCTAGCGTACTAAATGAGAAAACGTACCATCAATAGTTAACAAGCAAACGAAGGACAGAGAGAGGGATGGACGCCAGAACAATAGTTTAAGATAAGATAAACTCGTGAATTTTGATACATATGTTGATGACAATTGGTCTTGCTTACCAGCTCTATGCAAATCGTGTTATTGCAAATATATTTGTTATACAGCCGGCAGGCCCAACAATTGTTCTGGAAAAACCTATGGTCAGGAAATATATGCGGTCTTCATCACTGACAACCCATATTTCTTTGTTTGCAATCTGTATTTGCTGCCGATGGTACTAGGAATTGTTCCAATTACGCCGTTATTTAGGTACCTGAATTTTACTACAAGGAAGCTTGCCGCGCCTGTTCTCACACTGAGTTGATACCCAGTAACACATACATGAGTCGTCGGTATTTCTTCTTATCTACTGTAGTATTAATAAGTGAAATGTCAGGACGAGGTTGCTGGGTATAATTGCATCTGATTATAGAGCCAAGTAAGCAAACACTGACGTTCCAGTGGTTGCAAAGAGTAGCATTTACTTTTGTAGCCGTGACAATTATTCGTATATTGAAAGGAGGCAACTTTGAGGTGTCACTAGCAGAACGTTGCCAAGGTTTCTGTAGCCCCCCAAAAAACTGGCTTGTACGCGCATCACGGTTGCCAGCTTCAAGCTTTCGACTATTAAATACTTTGCTTGTAAATTGCATTGTCCGATTGCTAATATTTGGTATATAAAATCATTAAATTGTTTGAGTTTGTAAAACATAGATTAGAATTTTAGAAGTATGATAAGTTAATAGGAAGTTGCTATTGGGTTGCGAAAACACTAATATGACTAAGAGCGTAGATTGCTATATTCTTTCGCATATCCATATTGGAGATCACGGTTCGAGTTGATAACCAGCACCAACACATGATACTCAAATGACATTACACACAGAGGGAACAGGTGCATCATGGATATGTTGTTGGAGTCAAGGAAAGCTGCAATACTTTTGGGAACATTCTGATCATAAAGAATCAATTATTTATTGATATGTCCCTGAAATGCGTTAAACAAGAAGCAATTAGACCTGGCCGGACTATGAGTGGCACGTTCACATGATGCAATTCAATTTTCGACCTGCTGTAACCATGCATTACTCCTGCATAAAACACGAAATATAACATTCTTCCACCTTGTCTCATAATTTGCGTGTGCTTAGCGATCAAGCAAGTTGCTCATCATGGAACATACACTAGTGATGTCGCTTGAGGGTGTTGACTGCAATGTGGCTGTTTTGCTCGCATAACCAAACCGACCAAATGCATAGATTATTTGAGCAGTAAATAAATCTCAGCAGACATTTACGCTCTACAAAGAGCTGCTTATACTTGAGGTAGGTTATAGAAATATGAATTAATAATGACATTATAAAATAAATAAATGCGCCTATCAAAATATTTTGAGTATATTTTTGCGAGCACAAAGACCGAACACTAACGCTACCGTCCCGGCGCAGTGGGTGGCGCATGGTGGTGATATAAAATACAACGTTAACGACGTCAGAACGTACAGAACTGCATTCATATACAGCTACATTTGACGAACTCTTATAATGCTCAGTTTACCAGTTCCGGTATGCTGGTAACCAATTCCTCGTACACGATTAAAAACACAGCCATACATCTTTTCCGTCTTTTGAATACTTGATAACGGCGACATTTCGACCGAATACTTATACCTTATTAAAGCAAAAAAAGGAGCATGGCTTTTGTGATAAAGAAAGCACCTTGGTCAAGAAAATCTCGTTATTGCTGTTTAAAACTATTCACGCAGTTTCATTGAGCAACTATGCACCAACTGTGATGTATTCGACGCTGCAAAATAATTATCACCTTTTGCTGCCATTGATGCAACGCGAACACACAATAGGGTATCATTTGCAATCGCGTCGTGTAAAATGAGGGCATATTTAAAGCGACCGAGATAAAGCGTCGCTGCGCATTGTAACATCACCTGCCGTATGTTAATCGCCAACTTGTAAGTTATTTCTAAGCCAGAGAACCAGATAAAGTGACGACCTCAAAATAAACACGCTTTACAGTCGCTGCATAAATAGTAAGCTGTCCGAAAGCTCTGTTCCAAAAAACCAATACAAATATATATACACATCTCGAGACACGTCACTCCCGATATTTTGTCTCGCCTTTCCTATGCATTTCTGGGATTTTTTCTCTAAAACACACTTTCCATATAACGGAGTGGCTGCTTGTTACTGAGATCAATATAAGTTTGTTCATTTGAGCGCAAAATATGTTTGAATGTAATTTATTAATTATGTAGATCCAAAGAAATTCAACATGATATACAAATTTATCCATCCTTTATTTATACGAATCGACTAATATTTAATCGAATGAAATGATCAGCTGCTGGCTCCGTATTGCGTTCCACACATGTAGGCTTATCCGAATTTAAGCATGGGCTGAGGCATTGATTGCTAATGCATGCATATCAACGTTGTCTTCCGTTGTCTTTCAATACAAGCCCGCATTAAAAGATATTTTAAAATCGATACAGAGAAAGCAAGTTAGTAAAGAACTCAAAGGTTAGACATGATAAACGAGCGATTTCCGTGCAAATGCCGTGCAAAGCATCAATAAAGGCGTGTGATCAAGCACTTGGTACGACAGATATGTATCACATACGTCTACATATTCGTCACACAAACTACTTTAGTTATAACTTGCACCATATTGTCTAATAATGGGGTCAGATCTGAAAACAAGTAAACTCGAAAACAGATCAATACAACATCAGGATGCAATGTCCCTCATCTAAATCTTTCATGGCCTAGATATAAGGATAACGAGGTTACCTGTCATAGGCTTTTGTAAATCGAAAATGATTACCAACAGGCACTTTTGCTGTAGTTCGTAATGCCACAATATGTGCTATGTATGTGCTATGCACCCACGTCTGCGTCCTGCTCCTGCCTGTTTCCGATCTTGGGTAGACCACTTTTCCTATCACGGGCGTAGAACAGTATCAGACGGCTTTGCAACACTGTCTATTATAGATACTCCTCTATAACGATCGCTCGTACATGCATAAGTCATTGCATCGAATATTCACGTGAGCACAATCGTTAGAAAAATATAAGGTAACAGTTTGAGCAGTCAAGGGGCAATGCCTGATGTCCCTCCACTTCTGTTTGTTTTCGTCTGCTGAATAGCGTATCATATTTCCTTAAGCGTAAAAGGGTCATCTGTGACGGGGATGTATGAAGCATGGTTTAAAGATGCGTATCGATTAGTTGGGTATCCATGTGTTTACGTAGACTTTTGAAATTGGCTTTAAACTCCCTCTCTGAGAGGCAGTCCTTTATTTATCGGTGGTAATCCGCCTATTCCAATCTATAGCCTTTCATACACGTTCCATATCACTGTCTACAAGCAAATTACGCGTTTGCCATCTTGTAGTATATATGTATATCTCTTTCACGTGGACTTTTCTGAAACCGTCTCCTATATTTGTCAGTTTGCTAGATTGCGACGTAATTCTTTTGCTAATTTCGTCGTAAATAACGGTTATTAGAATCTGTCTGACCCTGTCTTCATTCTTCTGTTGCCATCTCTGTACACTTTCAAATCTTATTCATCCACTTGTATATGCTCTATCTTCTTCACGTAAGTGATCAGTGCACTGATAGCGGGATCATTATTTTGTTATTACGTTGCAAAATAATCTACTGTTGGTCGGTGTTGGTGAGTGAAGTCAACTTACTTCTCTTTAAGATGCATCGTTCCGGAATGCTTCTTGGCCTTGCAACCATAATTCTTATGAGGGGTATAAATTGTTGGTTTTGTAGCTTTAATATATGGGCTGATGGTGCGCCCTTCATATATTTCAGTACATTAATTTAACTCACTTTCGGTCGCTTTGTTCGCCAAACTTCTGAGATGTTTGTACCAGAGCACGATATATATGTTGTATTCAGTGAGCCGTAAGTAGGTAATCCAATGTTCAATAATTCCACTGAAACCACCTGACTGGCGACTTGATTTGAAACTTACAACCCAACATACATGCGTTGACGACTCCGCTGTTTTCGTGTATTTGGGTACAATTGAGCAGCTAACCTCGACGAGCTCGTTACCTAATGATCCATTCAATCTTTTAAATACAAATTGCAGTGTGTAATTGCTGACGCTGTTACATCTGCTTCCCCACTCATTTTGAGGCTTTAAAATATCCGATCGGCGGTTTAAGAAGTGTGATCTGTTATTGGCAAGTTATCTTGACCTGCGAAAATATTGATACGATTAACGATTATAGATGGCAATATTCCTAAGCATATCAATGTTTTCCCATAATATTCCTGGTAATTTCTTCGTATCTATTGTAGTATACATAGGTTAAATGACAGGATAAATTTATTGATAGTAATACCATTCCATTACACAGCGAATAACGCGAGAACGGATTCATTCAATTATTAATTGTTTAGAAGAACCAATGCAACAATATCGTTTGTTCCCTCTGACAAGGTTCAAGTGTATGCCAATATGTTTATGTGTATGAGATGACACCTATGCCCAGAGGAATTTAAAGTTCGACCAGCTATGATCACCAATAATATTTGAAACAAAAACACATCATGTAGAAGCCATCCACTTTGTCTAAGAGATTTCTTATGCTTAGAGATCATCGGGGAATAAGTAAACACAGGTAGCTATACGGTGTTGATTGTAATTTAATTGTTCTGACATCGCATTGATATTTTACTCACCCAATTCATAGAATGTTTGAAATATATCCTAGCAGACACATGGGTTCGGGAAACTGCCAGTCCTGCTATAGATTGGTAAAATAATGAATATTTAAATATAAATGTTGCTGTTGAATGGTTTCAGTAACCATTTAACACATTTTACAAAGCAAAAAGACCGAGCGCTATCACAACATCGCCGAAGCACTGGGTTGTGCATGGTGGTAATACGAAATCCTGATAGCGACCTCAGAATGTGCCGAAAACACGTTCTGATCCACTTTTAATATATGCTGTGAGCCATGAATTTTCCTACAAGATTAAAGCATACGGTCATGATTCTTTGCTTTTAATGCTTTAAAATGCGACATTTCGCATCTGGGCAGTAGAAGCATGCTTTGCATTACTTGTGCAATAACCAATCCACCTTGGTGAAGAAAATATTATTACTGCTGTTTTAAACTACTCATGCCGTGTAATTGTGCAACTATGCAAACATTGTGATGAATCATACTTGATAAAAGATAATGATAGATTATAGCAGCCATTTATGGAACGCGAACGCACATTAGAGCATCGCCGGTAGTCTCGCAAAATGAGGTCAAATTCAAAACTAAATTGATAAAACGTCGCCACACAATGTTGAAACATTGTTACTGGACATGCCTAATGTTGACAGTCAACAGCCAATTGTTTCTAACCCTAAGAGCCTGCTAACCTGGCAACATCGCCATCATCAAACGCTACTTTAATGTGAAACCGCCTGAAAGATCTGTCCCAAACAATAAAACAGCTACAATGACTGCAACGTGATCAGCATTGCGATAATATTATTAGCATCGCACGATATTTATGTTCCACTTGGCACAAAGCAGTTTCACTTTTTCTTAAGGGACGTACGTGCAATTTTATGGTTATCCACGCTTTTTTGGTGTTTGCTAACAGGTCTTACAGTCTCTAACTGATATATTCTTCATGGAAACTCATTTGATTAGAATTGTTAAGAATCCAAAGCTGATGAGTGTTATATTATCAACATTACGATGATGTTGCTGTAGTTGTACGATGATATTTTTTCCACTCGGCAAAATAATCTACATTGCCTCTATGCTTTGATTGCACATTTGTAAGTGTAATAACGAGGAACGTTGCAGCACCTACACGAGTCATGTACGTCACATATCCTTCACACTAAGTATGCTAATAATCACTTGCAACAAGAACACTCGAAAACAGATCAATAAAACCGCAGGAGATGCATGCAAATAATGTTAGTTGTCGTCACAATAACCTTGAAAGGAAGGGCATAATTACAATGAGTGACTGTCCTAATCTGATCAAATATGATTTGATGTAGTATATCTCACTTATGTAGATAACACACTAAGGATCAATTGATTGCCGAAGTCACTATAATGTAAAGTCATATTTCGTAAATAGAAATAGAGCCGCATCGAACTCAGGATCCAGTGAGAATTATTCATGCGTTGACGACTTGGGTACAACGGAGCAGCTACCTCACGGAGATTGCTACCAACTTAATGTAACTGTCAATTAGCGGTGTATTAACGTTTTCAATGAGCCGTGTGTGTTATTTTGTCATGGTAATTACACCGAGATTATTGGGAGGAAACTCTAATGTGGCACGCTGGAACATAGGTAGCATGAACTACTGATATAGATGATACGCGCATGTAGCGTCTAGCTATGAATCATTAGATATTTTATTTGTAAACTGCAATGTCAATGCTGTTACAGATGCTTTACTTATAATTGTTAGATTTTGAAGTATCCTATCAGCGGTTTAAGAAGTGTGATATATAATTGGAAAGTTAACTTGAGCTGCGACGGCTATATTGCTTTGCATATTCACGCGCTTTGAGTTGATAGTGTTGCCATATTATTCGCAAGTATTTCTTATCAATAGTATCGCTGCATGTATTTGCATCCCATTACACTGCGAATAAAGCATATGCGTTCGCTTGATCATTATATATAAGCACCCAAGAGTAATGTAAAATTAACATAAAACACACAATTATCAGGAGCAGCATGGATATATCATTTCAGTCAAGAAGGAGCCGCAATGCTTGTGTAAGAAGTGAACATCTCGATCATGGAGCATCAATTATTTCTGAATAAATGTCCATACACTGTGTTTAACTAGTGTCATTGTTATCAGTTGCTGTCGTTGTCAAATATTCAAGACGCCAGTTAGAATGTCTTTTTCTTGAACAAGTCAACGTTCGACCAGCAATGATAATGAATTATGTCGGAAAATCAACGAAATATAGAATACATCCACTTTGTCTCATAGTTTTCATATGCTAAGAGATACGCAAGCTTCTCACATAGAACATGGAAAGACAATACCGCTTGAGGGCGTTGATTGTAACATAGTTTTTCTAGCATCTCATTTATTTATCATCAAATGCAGATAATGATTGAGCAGTAAATATATCCCAGCAGACATAGCGACTTTAGCACGTACCGAAAAACATTCCATGGAAACTAGATTGTACGAACTTTCGTAGAACGTTCGCAGTGCCTGTTTTGTTATACTATGAACCCCTTTACTTCCTACAAGATTAAAGCACACAGTCATTTATCTTTGTCATAATTTCAATGCCTTTACAATGCAGCATCTCGACAGCATTCTCGTACTTGGACAATAGGAGTATGGCTTGCATAACTTTTGCAGTAAACAAAACACCTTGGTGAAGCAAATCTTCTTATCGCTGTTTCAAACTACTCACGCGATTTCATTGTGCAAATACGCACTCATTGTGATGTATTTTCTGTTACAAAAAAATGAGGAGAGCAATGTATGCAACGAGAACGCACAATAGAGCCTCTCCTGAAACCTCGTCGTGTAAAATGAGGGAAATTGCAAAGCGACTGAAATAAAACCCAACTTACAATGCATACACTTAAGTCAATACTCGTCACTTCTGGTATTTTGCTCTTCGTACAGCTCCACAAAAACCACCGTGCTTATAGTATTAAGCGGCAACTGCAAGTGTGTTAGACACTGAAAACCAATATTTTACCGGCACCACATACATAATGTGATGCCTGCCACCATGTAACACAACCGTTATACACAATACACCGTTATCTTAGGTTGGTAGCAATCTCCACGAGGGTAGCTGCTCCATTTAACCCAAGAACACGAGCAGAGATAGCTATGTCATCAACACCTGAATAGTTCTCGCTGGATCTTGAGTTCGATGCAAATTTAATCCCAGGCAGAAAAGTTATAGGTATTGATGGTACAGAAATGGAATTGATATAGATGTTGTTGAGAAAACATTGCTATTATATTACCATAACACTACGACGAAATGTACTAAACATATATTAGCAATTTATTTGTAGGAGCTGTTAAGGTAATATTGCACACATATGCATTTAAAGAAGCGCGATATACCCATACATCGAGTAAATAACTCCATCAGGGCCGACAATCAGGCTGCGTATCGGGTATGCGTGTACATGACATGTCCATTTTACCTCTTTCAAAGCACAAGGCATCACAACCCATTATTTACAGTTGTAATCAATTTAATGCAATGCACCAGTTTCTACTTCGTCAATTTAAAGCCATTCCATAAAATGGGGGCATAACTATTTCCATATTGCATCTATCAAATGATAGAGGAAATATGCCTTTTTCTTATATTAAAATTGACCATTTGTATGTCTGATATTTTCATGAATGGCCCTTGCATTCACATGACTTTAAATATAAAAACAATTCGCTGTAGCCATTGATATTCCATTTTGTTACTACGAATATTTTATTCATGAATCGCTAGGGAATGGACATAGCTGCTCGGTGAATCACGTTTGTCAATTTGTATGCAATCCCAAAAGAAAATTAAATGAGTACATATAGCATTGTAAGTGCTCCGCCAGGAAATACCTGTGCTGATAAAGTTCGTGAATGGAAGTGTTTGCAATCAAACGGATTGGAATTCTGTTTGAATTTAGATGAAGTAAGGAGACAATATTTCGCATGAAATAGGCGCTACGATCGTAACAGAAGCTTTGAATAATAAGCACGTATCTCAAGTGATACAACACTTTTACTTATTGAATTCTATACCATAGTAAAGATGTCATCGTTGTCAATATAGGTGACCATCATGATATTTAAATAACCATGACATTGTCATATATGTTATTTATCCCAAATAAACAGAATAACAACTATTCCACATGTTCATCGTACTGAAATAATTTTATTTTTTAGAATTCAGTGTGAAATTTAAATCTTCCTTATCTCATGACTGTATGTTCTCTCACATGGGCTTCACTAAGAGCTGTTTAAATCTTGACTGTATTTTCTCACTTGCATTCACGAAGTTTGTGCAATTTGTTTCTAGCCATCGTCAATAACACGCTGAACATAATCTGATGCGTTATTCCGCCTGCGTTACCCTATGACCCAGATATGCATATATGGCCAACATCGAGGGTGGATGAATATCATTTGACATCCTACTAATTTTCGAAAGATGTTCATAATTAATAAATGAGTTTAAATTTAGTCGAATAAAATGATCAGCTGACAGCTCCATCTACATATGTATGATAGTCCGAATGCAAGCAATGCATCGCTTTCAAATAGCCAACATGACATAATATTCTGAGATAAATGGCTGATATAATTGATCATTATTCAAAATAAAATAGGATGCATCACAATGATCAGTAAGATTATTTTCTTTACCCCAGTGGATTGTTTGTTGCACAAGTAATAAAAACCATGCCCCATACTGCCCAGGTGCGAGTTGTATCATACAACATAGTTAATCAGAACATTCTAAGAAAGCTCGTAAAATGTAGCCTTCATTGTTTTTTTGGCTCGTTCTGAGGTCGCTATCAGTGTTTTTTATTACCACCATGCACAACCCAACAGCGTCAGCAAGACCCCGCAATTTATATTTACAAGATTTAATGGATCAAAGCTTGACGCTAACCATCCACATGCGCGTATCATCTAAATTGCGAAAGTATTTTATGCTACCTAGATAACAAAATCCATTTGAACCTTCTACGAATGCCACATTAGAGTTGTATATCTATTGTATCTGTGTATTTGTCAGGACAACAAAAAGACTTAATAAACCAATAATTAAGCGTTACCGACATTTGGTAACAGGCTCGGTGAGCTCAGGGTTATTGCTGCAAAGCCAACAAACAATGCAAAACGATGCATTGTAGCTGATCCATTGTGCCCAAGTTCATGAACAATGACCTGTAAAGGGTGCACCATCAGCACGGATGAAAGCTACACAACCGACAACTCAACGCCCTCATCAGGATTATCGCTGCAAAGCCAACAAACAAAGCAAAACGATGCATTTTAGCTGATTCATTGTACCCAAGTTCATGCCCAAACCAATGAGAGCTACTCTGTCGCAATGGTCATACTATGAAATTAATGTAATATTGCGCAACTGTGCGTGTTTCACTCTAACATCTTGTAAATAACTATGTCAAGGCCGACAGTACAGATGCATAGTAGGTATGCTGATACCCGAAATATTGATGTCACATTTCCAACATAAGTCCTTTCCTACAAGATATTTTAAATCTTCGTTCCATTTATATCGCGTATGTTAACATAGAATACATAATTTATTGCCAGATACTTATCCAAATGCCTATTGCCATATTCTATACCTATTCCAAAGCATCACACACAATTATACACAGTTGTAAAGAATTATATCCGACCCATCAGTGCCTACTTCTTCAAATGGATGTGCCGTTTGTTATTTGCATGAACAGACCTTGCATTTGCATGACCAAAATTCGATGTGGCAAGCGATTAAAACCTTAACTATTGAGTTACTATGATTGATTGATTTTGGAATAGGCTGGGAAAGATCAAAGGGGCTTTGTACGATCACAAAAGAATTTTTAAAAACAAATTATTCCATCAAAAGTGCAATTAAAATCAATGTGTCTGAAATTGCGTGCGACTAAGAAATCAACAGCAACTTAATGCCGATATATGGAACGTTTCGTTGGAAGAAATTGGTTTTCTTGTGGTTTGTAATGCTGATGAATGAATGATATTTGCATGGAAGTCGCTTGAAATTGCCGAATATCGTGTCAAACATTTGAGTTCTTAACTCTTGCTTTCTCTGCATTGATCACGATTTAACGATATCATATAATGCGGGCATTGTATTGAAAGACAACGGAAGACATGTTGATAGGCATGCGTTCGCAATCAATGCCTCAGCCAATGCTAAATGCGGATAAGCCTACATGTGTGGAACGCAATACGGGGCCAGCAGCTGATCATTTTATTCGGTTATACAATTGTCGACTTGTATAAATAAAGGATAGATGAATCTGATTTTTGTATCATGTTGAATTTCTTTAGATGTAAATTATTGATAAATCAATTCAAATCCATTCTGTGCTCAAATGCACAAACTTATAATAGTTTCAGTAACAAGCAGCCACACCGTTATAGAACACTTGTGCTGTAGAAAAAAAAACCTCAGAAATACATAGGAAAAGCGATGCAAAATATCGGGAGTGACGTGTCTCGAGATTTATGCATATATTTGAATTAGGCTTTTATCCTTCGGAACAGCGCTTTCAGACGGCCTTCTATTTATGTAGCGCCTGTGAAGCGTGTTCATCTGGTTCTCTGGCTTTGAACTAACTTACATGTTGGCGATTAACATACGGCAGGTGATGTAACAATGCACAGCGACGCTATATCTCGGTCGCGTTAAAAGTGCCCTCATTTTACATGACGAGATTACAAGTGACTTCCTAGCGTGTGTTTGCGTTGCTTAAAAGGATGCAATAGTCGATGATTATTTTGCAGCGTCGACTACAACACAGTTGATGCATAGTTGCTCAATGAAACTGCTTGAACAGTTTGAAGCAGCAATAACAAGATTTTCTTGACCACGGTGCTTTTGTTTATTATTACAAAAGCGTGGCAAGCCATGCTCCTATTATTGCTTTAACCGGTCCTAGGTATAAGTGTGCTGTCGAAATGTCGCATTTATCAAGCATTCAAATGATATATGGCAAAACATCTATGGTAGTGTTTTTGAATCTTGTACAAAGAGTTGGTTTCCAGCATACCTAAATTGGTAATCTCAGCATTATAAGGCAGTCGAATGTAGCTGTCTATAAATGTCGTTCTGAGGTTGTTATCGTTGTATTATATTACCACCATGCGCAACCCAGTCTTCAGGTAAGTGTTAGGTTGTAAAATTATACTCAAAGGTTATTATAACCTATATACATAAATCTAAATATTTGGATAGGCGCATATAATTATATATTTAATGTCATTACTAATTTATATTACTTCAACCAAGCTCAAGCATAACCGAGACTTGACAGAGCGTACATATCTGCTGGGATTTATAAACCGCTCAAATAATCTATGCATTTGGTCAGTTTGGGTATGCGAGCAAAACAGCCAAATTGCAGTCAACGCCCTCAGGCGACATCGCCGTTTCACATACCATGATGAGCAACTTGCTCGATCTCTAAGAACACGGAAACAATGAGACAAAGTGAGAGGATTTTATATTTCGTGTTTTTTGCAGGAGTAATGAATGATTATAGCATGTCGAAAACTGAATTGCATCACGTGAACGTGCCTTAACACCCGGACCGGTCTGCTGTGTCTGTTGTCGACAACAATCGATAAGGTCTAATTGCTTCTTGCTAAACATAGTCCAGGAACATATTAAGAAATAATTGGGAAGGGCTAGCCGCCAAAGAGAAAGGATAAGAATCTAGTTCACATTTTTCGTGTGCAAATGTATCTTACTGACACTATATATATGGACTTAAAAACTTGCCCAGCAAGAACATTCGACGCCTCAGATAACAGCAAATTAATTTATGAAACAACTCCAACACTATGTTAACTTAATCGAGGATAATTCTTTTGCCATATTTTCTTACAAAGCAAGCTAAGTGCTGAAGTTGGATATGGCTTCAAAATGCGCCTTTGAGAGATAAAACTGCAATCAATCTCTAGTAAAGTGTAATTGTAAACCCAATGGAAAATACTATTTAATGGCACTCTTGCAGGCTCAAATGCGCCCTGCATGACCTTTGACCCCAATGTTATTAAGAAAAGGAACTATTGTACTGTGTCAATCCAGGGGAAATTAATGCTTGATGAC
>CM067353.1:27500821-27510821 GCA_034190875.2 Urechis unicinctus | reverse complement strand
TAAGAGGCCATCAAACAAGTAAGTATAATTTGCCTTTCCTTGAAATGTCGTCATAATGCTACTTCGGGAGGAAAATTCAAGGAAACTTTTGTGTTTTATTTCATTTTTCCATCAAATGGTTCTTAATTTTGAGATTTCGTGCCTTTGTATTTTAATCTGACTAATGATTAAACTATACAATATGCCCTTACTAATAGGCTGCTCAGTATTGCTAATGTATACTTTACGTGTAAGTTAAAGTGGTATGCCAAGTTTCCACCTAGGTATTGCAGGGAAATATGGCGATGCAATTATATGTTATTTTGTATTTTCATGCAGATTAGCCAATCAAATAAGCTTCTGAACATAGAATGTACGGGCGAACGATACCCCTCAAAGCCGCCGTGGTCTCATCCGAATATACACTCACGCTATTGTACATAGAGCCCGATCAGAAGAGGGATGATGCAGAAGCGCCAATACATATGTCACCCAACGCAGAGTGAGCATATATATCACTCTGAAGCCACTCTGAAGGTGCACCACCAGGTTGCCAAGATGTAGTTATTCTGTATTGTGGCGCATAATTGCTCATTGGACAAAATTACTCATCCTTATTGATATAGTCATATTAGTAACGGTTATGCCAACAATTATAACAGACTTATTATTAACGCAAAACAACATATTTACGATAAGTTTATCCATTTACTAAAAAAGCAGAGCCGCAATAGACCTGATACTACATAAACTACATGGAAGATATGGATTGTGTGTTCAGATGAGCGTATTTGTTGTGGTTTAGTGTATTGGTCTGTGTTAGCCAGTAATAGTTTATCGTCATTGTGAGGGCCAAATACAACTGTCTCCAAATGGTAATAAAACCCATATGAGGCTATATTTGTACTTTGCTGGGCTTAGCAAATAAATGTTTCTGGAACATGTCACCAACTAATTCAACAAAATCTAGGTTATGTATGTAAACGTAATCAATGATATAAAATACGTGCTATCGCCCTTTTACTTCGTTGATGTACTGCCTTATTTAACACGCAGGGCTTTTTTGTCGATTGTCAGGTCTGGCTAATCAGATTCATGCGTACAAAGATCTAATGCTAACCAATATTTTCGCCTCAGATATAAAATGCCTAAAACATGGTTTACATTTGGTTAAGAGGTTCAGTGCATCTGACACACGTTTGCAAAGTATTGTGTTAAAATTTAATTTATAGGTAAACGAATACTGCTGCGAGCTGATGGACAAATCACATATGCCATCCCAAAACTCTTGGTTATTACTCTCCCCTCACTCTGTATTGCACGTACCTTATCGGTTGTTTAGTACTGCGCATAAGTCCGACACCGTGGTATGCGACATATTTACCCTTTTCGTATAAGCTGATAAACATGTCATGTGACCAATAGATAGTGCCATGTTTTACTTTTATGATATGCTCATGATTGCCAATATCTAACTTTCGCCCACTGTAAATCTTCGTGATGAGGATTAAATCCAGCACATGTTATACAGCCCAATTATTCAGTAGAAAGCTAAAACAGTTACTACAGCAATGACTTTCACGAGATATTATATATTTAAACATTGGCAATCTGGTAGAGATAGAAATTTGATAGAAGTTAATGAAACATCTAAGATTCTTAGAAACATTTGTTTGCAGCCTTTGATTGATTATTTGATATAAAGCCTTTGCGTTGGAATTTATGCTATAACAGGGATAATGGAGTTTGTATGCAGAACAACCATCAGGATCAGCATAGAGCTCGTTTGTGGCTGCCATTGTCATGTTTGCTTGCATAATGTTAAGAATAATTAACGTTTATCAATTCTTCGGATCGATAATCTACGTCGCTTAGCTTTAGGTATATATGCAGATTGCCAATGCGAAAGCGGATGATTGAGTAAATTTAAGATGTACTCTACTATTAAGGAATTACAAAAAAATTATCCCGATATTGCAAGCGAATCATTCTATGGTGGAGTTAGTAGTATCAATATAATCCTGTGATGCATAAAAGAAATCTGAATTTTACGGGTAATAAGAATCCCGCGAGTAAATGAAATGACGCCAGGTTATAGTAATTTGGACTATCGTGTCTGTAAAGTTAACATGTATACAACTGGTGCATGTTTACGTCATATATTGCATTTTTCAATCTTCTTTGAGTATTTACTGATAACAGTAAACGGCAGACACAGCGTACTTAACATGTTAAAGAATAGGTTTCATAACAAGAAATTATCCTCTTGTGAAGGTCAACAAGTTGGTTCCTCAATCTAAATACAATCGATTGGCCTCGCCGATGTTCCTTTAACACCAGCTGCATTAGATGGGTTCAACAGCTTGGTCGATACATAGCCTCCAAATGTAGTATAAAATTGTCTCATTCATTAAAATGACATGTTTTTCTTGTGGTGCTTGAACGTTGAAGCTGCGTTGTTCATTCTTGTCTCACTATCAATGAGGCTGTGCTCAGTCTCCTATATCTGCATGTGTATTGTAAAACTGTTGCAAAGCCGACTGCTGTGCATATGATCAGATGCTTAAGGCGCATGTAAATGCCCGTATGCTCCAATGTGTCACCTGTTTTCCCGAGAATCTTTGTAACCCTAGATGAGAAATTGTACGTGTGTCTAAATGCACAGTTCATATTCAACTTTTGTTGCTGCATATAATGTCGAACTCAGCTAATAGGAGACAAATAGCATGTACATTGAAGGAAATAGTTGTTCGGAAGCGGATGTATTAACATATCTCGTTGAAATAAAATCATCGAGATTCAAAGTGGCAGTTCGTATCACCTGGTGTACATAGTAACTTCATCATAACGCTTCTTTAGTGGGCTGGAGCAAATAGAGTCATTTATCAACATTAGTTTACAGCCTACTTGATTCAGATGTATAGAGAGCATGTATCCTTCACTATTTAAAGGCATATTGGAATTTGCAATCAGACCTAAGCTTATGTTTTCCCTCTTAACATTTTTCTCATCGGTATATGCAGCAGTGGGAAAGTGGGAAATATTAATGAGCTTGTACAAATCGTTTGACTGCATAACTGTCAAACATATGATGATTATCGTAGCAGATGCAAAAATTATATGCAAAGTTCACTTATTGGTCTCTGAAATGATTAATATAAGGCGACTTATTAATTCAATGCTCAGCAAGTTAAGGTTGCATAATGATAGTTATCATACAATTGTCGTTACTGTCCGGTGGTTCACGGATACTTGACAAAAGCGATGTCAAAGAAATATTAGACATAGGTGCGCTGGCATGCTCCCTGACAATCAAGTCAGACGATGATTAATTGCAAACTATTATTAATGTGCATTCTTTAAAAATTCTTCAAATTTTGGTTTGAAAACAAATCCATCGATCGATTCGTTACAACGTTCAGTAATGATAAAAAACAAACTCGAGAAAAATCCATGACCCTATCTGAGTTAATGACCCGTATTAAATCCATACATATTAATTCATTATTGATTCAGTCTTTTACCAATAGTAGTGTTAATCAGTATTTCTTTATGATTTACATTGTTAACCCAGGTCACTGTTCTATACTGTCCTAAAAGGGTATCAGTTAAAAGTAGTTCCAAAAAAAGTGCTGAAGCTTATTCAATCTAGCAGGTATCATACAGTTCACCCAAACAATAAGACGTGGCTAACTTTGATTGTGCAAATCCATTGTTATTTGAATCACTTCGGATTTGAAAACCGGTAAAGGGATCTGTGGCATTTTGCCATCATCGATTAGGATCGGCGAACTAGTTTGCAATAATGGAATAAAAACAAAATAACAAAGAAATATCCTTTAGTAACTGTCACTGTCACTGACAAGTGCCTTAACAGATGAAAAGTCAGTTAGCGTCATTTAGCTATTATTTATCTGCACCTTGTGTAATAATACTTGCGACTTATCTTGGCGTACGTAATTCATCATAGGTTTCGAAAGACATTGTTAATGGAAATATTGAAGGGAATGTTTCAGTGTATGAATCACCGCTTCCTGGATTTTCTGTAAAGATCACTAATATCCAGTGCATGTACCCCATTGACCACCAAGCTATCAATTCGTCAACTCGTCGCATCAATCAAGCGGCTTCCGAAAGGTTATTCATTTATGAACGATGGCTTCAAAGCCAGGACTTGCTTTATGCCAACATGAACGTTTGTTTGTGTGTCACGTGACCTTTGGTTAAGTACCCCATTAATCTTCATATTCACACAGCTTCATGTGTATTCACAGATGGGAAACTATAAAGCTAATGCATATGATGAAATGTATGTCAGAGCCATCTTCTAAACAGCTTCGACAATTTCAAATCAGCGCTGCTCATTGATTGAGTCGTCTGTTGACAGGTTAGTAGCTATAATTTTCATTCACTGTGGGATGCTAATGAAATGAATGAAATGAATGCATGAATGTATTCTTGGATAGAAGGTTACAATGCTGGATGTAATCTTTCCGATCAATTAGCCATTGTAATGAAGTTTTAATGCAAATCATATTTATCATTGATATACTACCAACGCGATAAAAGTTTAGCGATAACGCACAACTACGTCACCATGATGTTGTTAGGGGAAACACTTGGCGCTATAGCCAATGTCTATCTAGAACATGCGATATTTTTGAAATCGAAAAAATACGTTGGCGTGCATTGTCAACATCGGACGGGCGTTTGTAAACGGACAATACAGGGCAGATGAATACTGCATATCGGTTGATTGTTGTTCGTAAAGCTAGGAGTAAACATTGTACAATCAGGGCCTTGTGTGTACCTGAATTATGCACTATCACTTAAAATGCCGACGTTGTGCTAATCTACTCTTTCTTTAGCTTTTTATATGGTGTCAACACCATATGTTATCCATTATTTTAAGACAAGGTTAGAGTGAAATTATATGTAGTTCAACGCCTATTAAACTCTCATTGTGCTCTCGGAGTTATTCATGCTTTGATATCCTAGATATACATATAAAATGTGCAATTGCTACAAATAAACAATGTACGTCATTGTTGATGAGCAATTTCATTACCCCATCATTCTTGTGTTATTAATAAAGTATCGAAATGGTTCCAGGCGTAATTTTATTACCCCATGTGAGCGGAAGTGGAGTTATGCGTATAAACACATGTTGTTACAATAATAAAAATTTATAATTCTAGCGTTTCATTGCACATACCCGTTTTCAACGAATTGACATAGGCATATAGAATTATATTCATCGATCGTGCGAATTCCATCATCCAACACAATATGTTGTCTGGCACAGCACCTTTAAAAGTATATTGCACAACCTGCCATATTTGATGAATACAAGGGCTTTTGCATTATTGCAGTGTAAGGCAATTTTATCGGCTAGAAAAAGAAAGCGCGCTTGTCCTTGAAAAAGTACATAATCATGTCCAGAAAGATTTGCCGATCAAGTTGCGTAATTAGTGTTTCTATTCGAACCGATGATCATTCTTTATATTTTGATGTCCATAGAGTTAAAGAGACTGTTCTGCCCCATATTTGTAACGAGGTTGCCTAGCAAACTGCTTTGCAACAGCATCTTGGAAACCAAAAGTAATTAGTTGTCAGACTTTCAGCCGCTACGCGGCGCTGCGGTGTCGGAAAATAAATCCTCACTTCGGCTGTCGCAATTTATGTTGTCGAAAATTACCCTTCCTGGTTGTCGGTAACATTTGTGCACAATGATGCTCACAACTTAAATTGGAGGAGGATTTTATGAAATCTAGATTTTGTAATCAAAGCGGAAGGATACACAATAGCGAGGTACCTTTAGAGTGCGTAATGATTTACAGCTAACATTTGTGTGGTTCATGGTTTTATGGAGGAACCGTCATCGATGGAACGACACAACTCAATAAAACAGATTTCCACAGTAAATGAAGAATATTTCCAGTCAAATAATAATGTTGTATTTTCTCAACATGATTTTCGATCAAGTAAACTTTGTGGCACAAATTAAAAGATGACATTATTTATGTCTGCGTTAAACGTAGTCATGTATTAACTAAAGGATCCCTGAGTGCCCGATATGGGGCTGAACAGCCTCTTTAAGGGATTACTTTTGTACGAAATAGACGCAACGCTGTGTAAAGAAATAATGCAAAGTAGGCATATTATTATTATGCAACTATACCCTACTAGATTGAATTGCAATCCACACCAATGTATGAGATGCAATGTTTACAATATTTTTATTCTATATTTGTAAGCATTGTGATATTTAAGTAATAATAACTTTGTTATATATATTATTTATCCAATAGTTATCTCCCTGTCATCGGCCGTCGTAAAGACGTCAAATCTTTTTGAACACAAAGAGAATGTTGAAATATTTCGAATTCAGTATGTAATTGCAAGCGCACTTATCTGGGCTTCACTAAGTGTTGGAATAGCTCACTGTCTTGCACTCATGCAATTCATTTGTAGGCATTATCGACCACTCGCTCAAACCGCTGTATCATATAGCGGGGTCCAAAGGTAAAGCTGTACATTTGATACGCTATTATTGCGTGGATATATACCACATGTGGATCGGATATAGTCATCTGCGACATATACGATTGTCATGCTTCCTCGAACCTCCCTATTAGTCTAATTTAATCAACAAATGGTGGATGTCAACAGAGAGCAAGCAAATCTTTTCTGAGCTTAGATTCATTCGAGTATCATATAGCTGACAAATGTGAACGATGTTTCAAACGTTTCCAACACAATATCACTTCAGGCATTTTATTTAAAAATTCTTGTCTGTTCGTATGTTGGTGCGCCAATTGACATTTAGCTAACGAGAATAAGGAATATATCAGCAGGGAAACAAACAGTTTGCATATGATGGTCTAAAAGAGGGATTCTTGTCTCGTGACTAAGACTTATCATCAATCTAAACTAACTTCATCACTACTTTGAAAGCAAAGATGTTCCGGCCGACATTGTGAGTAAATGGCGCATGTCATGCATGTGGTATGTATTTGTTTCCAAACAAAATCTTTGGAATATTGCGCAAAAAAAATCATCATGCACATACTTGATTATATAATAATCTTTGTGGCATATGAGCATATATATATTGTGGTATATATAGCATATATATATATTGTAGTCATATATATATTCATATATATATATATATATATATATATATATATATATATATATATATAATGCATGCAAGATTCAAGCAGTGCTTCTTTTTCTTTGTCTCAGCAATGCCGATATGATTCGTGCATCAGAAGTATATGAGCATATACATTGCCAATTCAGAACAGAAATGACCGAGGAACAGCCTTAGAAGAATGATTAACTGGTGATTCTTTATAATATCGGCTTAAAATATCAGACACGTGAGTATTTAGGTATAGTTCGATAAATTTGGAAACGGTAGCCAGTCCGAAACACGACACCATGATTGTTTTCACGTTTAAAGCCACGTACATTAACAACTGGTCCTGGGAATCAGAGTAAATGACGAAAATTAAACAGTAATGTGAGCGAAATAGAATCTTTTCTTCTGGACTGCAATCTCTAATAATCATGCCATTTTTTGTAATAAATTTTATCAAAATCCTTGAATGGCAGTCTACTTTTTTCTATTTGTTCATCCTAACGGCATATGTGTAATTTTATCATTCATTACAGTGCTTATACCCCCCTTCATTTCTTTAATCTTTTTATCTAGCCACGATCGGAAGGTAATATAGGTCTAATCAGACGTCTTGTAGGGCTACCTTTTTTATCTATAATTGCATATCTATAGTTATCAATATGCTAAGTGCTTCACCTGTGTTGGTTTTGGTTGTTTTGCCACATGTTTAATATAATTTCATATAATTGTTAACTGTTGTTTCAATTATTCACCTTAATGTTGGATAAATATAGTTGAGATGGGGTGCACAGCATCAAATATAACCATATATGTGTTCTCTGCCTACCGCTAATAATAAATAAATTAATAATCCATATGATATCAAACAGAATCACATTCAATAGTTGACATATTTTTGCCATTTGATAACTTTAATATTTTAATATCCTATCATCCCTATAGTTAAGAACTCTGGCTTGAGTACCTACCGTGGCTTGGTGTTAGGGCCCAACGTGTTACAAAAAGGTACCCTAATTGGTTTTTCACCAATTTTATTTAACCGAATACTAAACTTTTCCATAAAGTAGTTAATATGTAAGCGCATCACTTAAGAGAATATTATAAGTAATGTATAGAATTATGGTAGAGGTGGATCCCTCAGAAAATGATAAAGTTGATATTTCGGTGGACTACGTTTCAAATTATTTAAGGGGGAAGGTGAAGCAGAACGAATATTTGAGGCTTTAAAGGTCATGTTTTCAATTGTTTGGTGACATGTTGGTCCTTAATAATACCAAGTTTCAGACTTGTAAAATGATTATCGGGCAAACCAAACTTTATTTGGCAATAGAACGATTCTTCATATCAAATGTAACTTTTTAATATTACAAATTTGCCAGAGAGCATCCCAAATTTGTACTTTTAAGGTCCATCTTGTAAACAATGACTTACGATAATTAGAAGACATGTTTTGTGATGCATAATTGTACTGTGCATAAAACACAATCCCATACCACAAATATAGTTCAATGATTTTTGATCAGGCCAAGCAGTTCCATCTTGTCACATTTATCTTGTTACAAAGGCCATTTAGAGCATTCACAACAAATAACAGCTGTTTGGAAATGCTCCATACAGGAGAGTGGGAGTTTATGAGGGGGCAGTCCAAATTATACCCCTTGTTTGGACATAAAATATGTGATAGCTTAGTAACGGATGGTCATGCAACAAAAGTGGATATAGATATGGAGCGCTAAACTTGCAATATTTATTTAAGGGGGGCTCACTTTGGAATCACATGTTATGATCGATAAAACTGAGAAGCTCAAATTGCTATGGAATATTTAGACTGCCCTTTGTCATGAATGTCCGTGGCATTCCAATGCTACTCCAACAACACACCAAAGAGTGATCAGTATCAACTTCATTGGCTAAAGATACGACCTCACGCATCAACAAGCTGGAGCATGCAGGGTCTTATTGCAGCCCTCATTAGATTTTGTTATTGAAGTTCTTTGTAAGTGCGTATTATCCATGGGCTTTGGGTTTCAGATATAGCAATAGCATACTCTTACAAAAAAACATGATATGCCCAAAGTTCACAACCTTTAACAGCACTCAATTAAAAGCGTTATAATGTTTGCAATTATCAATATATCCCTTGAAGTAGCGGCAATAAGTGAGACAATGAATAGGTGTCAATAGTTAAAAGTTGAAGTTTGTTTTTACCAAAGTAGCAACAAGACCTCCGAGAGTAAGATAATGCGCGAATGTGGATTGGCTTCAAGCTTTGATCCATTTAATTCTATGTTTACAACATGCAGTGTCCAATTGCAAAAGCTATCTTAGAAAGTCATTTGATTGGGGGTTTTAAGCGCCCAAAGATGATGAGCATGAACAGAGTACATACCTAATTGCAGGCCAACCCGAGCTCGAACATAGATTAGTATCCTTCTGTATTAACATCTTAAATATGTCGGATCGCGTGGATAACTAGTTCCTGCTATTATTAGTCGTAGGTATTATCTGCATAATTATCCATCAATAATATGACACAGCAATGCGGCTGATTATGGTTTCATCTCTTTCCACAGCCAATATAGCGAGGACCGATGTGTTCACTTCATCATGATATCACAGCCCCAACAAATAATATTACTAGGTGAAGCCTGCGCATTACATTTAAGTCACGAGAGAGCCCTCATACTTGTGCAGAAACTGAACATTGCAATCAATGAACATCTATACATAAAATTCAAAAGGGATCAACGAGTAGTTTTTGGTTGCCGACCATGCCAAATACGCCATACGCGAGTGTTTGTTACATCATGGTTGTTCGTGAAACCGATGCTTTCGCACTAAGTAATGCAATGTTTGACAGACTGTTATCCT
>CM067353.1:27363321-27495821 GCA_034190875.2 Urechis unicinctus | reverse complement strand
ATGCGAGTGGCTCAATCTCGTGCTGGGATTTGTTTTCTGCCATTCTGTTAACATCCGCATAAATCTTCGTTTAGATGCCCGACCTGTATTCTGATCCGTAGAAAGCATTTATAATCCGATATCTAGTGGCACAAATAAAAAAATACAGTCTCCGCCACCTACCAAAACCCACCTCACCAGTAGACTATGATAATGTCATATTGGCACTGAATAACGCCACATTCAGTGACTAAGCGTTTTTCCCTTTAAGGCAAGTGTATCCTTTAGTGTCAATTAAGTATACAGGAACTAAGAAACGAGTGTTAGGAATGGATGGGCTCGTTTGGTAGTAAAAAGATTTGCAGTTCTCAAGTTTTGCTTTCACAAATCAAAGAAATTATCATAGATAATAATTGCTCTTAGATAAAGTTAGTGGGATCCCGTATTGATGGAGTAAGAGATTAACTCCACTGATTGATGGCGAATGAAATGGTCATTTGTTTTGAGCATGGTATTTGGTACCAAGTACACAGCACTAGTAGGTTTGACCGGGAGACGAGCAATGGAATCACGCTTTGTCGAACAAGAAGTGTATCTTTGAATATCAAATGATACCTCTCACAGTGGTTAGATTTTGCTACTGAACTAGACGGGCATGTTGCCTCTTTTACCACAGCGGTATTTACCATTCGGAAACCGGCTCACGTAGAAGATGGTTTTTTTCTTCCAATCGTTCAGACCATTTGCTATGCCATATCAAAGGCATAACCACACAATTAGGATGACAGCAAAGATTTGTATCATCCTGCGAATGTAATGCTAAGTGGTATACAGTTCGTACAATACAGTTTTATTCAGGTGCATTATGATGGCCGGGATATGTATTGCCTGATATATTTGCCTATCATTGCTGGTTACATTATGTGACGAAAGTTCGAGTGAATACCATTTACATGAGAGTTGGATGGGCTTTCTCGATATACTTAAATCAAATGTAACGTATTTCATGTAACAATGAATATCTGTTTTTCGTGGTAGTAATACGCTGTTCGACAAGGATAAAACCAGCAAAGTCTCCGCATAAATCAGCTTTTGTAGTTTTATGTAGAAAAACTTCACTCTCACCAATTATTTTTTGGGGTGTTATATTGAATGCTTCAGAGTCGAGTAATTCAGTCCACATAAATCCACATATATCACAATTATAACAACCAATCCATTTATTATGTAGGCAGTTTTCTTGTGCGTTTGCTACGTTCTCAGTTCAAGGGCAATCGTACAGTGGTAGCAATTGCTCGTTTCCTCTTAATACCATACCATTTTAAGATATCCCACCAGGCAAAAAACACTCCAATGACACTTCCCATTATCCAGGTCAAAGCGGATGACAGTGCAGAGGCGTTCAAGCTGGAGTTGCCAAAAAGATCGAGAAGCAACCGCATGCAATACTTGCAGAACCGGGTCAATTTTGTTGTATAGTGCGTACCCTCCGGATGTGGTGTTACCGCGTTGGACCACTTTAACACTGGATAGCTAACGCGTATGCGAACATGCAGGCGGACCTCACCCACTTTGACACCAGCTCTTCTCACTTGATCACACACCATACGCCAACACTAATAAGAAGGTATTAGGCAAAATGAGAGTCGTATGTGCCAGAGTACCAGCCAGGGAATATGTAGGCCTGCGCCCTAAAATGTGCTAGATCCTGATGTCTGACATTGGCCAGATCAGACAGGGGAAGGGTGTTAGGAAGGTTGTAGTGAAGAAGCAACAACAGCACTTCCAACATTTGGAGTCTCTACTTGTACAGAAGCTGTTCGGCCATGGGGTGAACATGTTATGCAGTAATGGTCACAAGCTTAATGAGATACACGTCAGCAATGTGTCAGCAGCCCATATGCGGATGGCATAGACACCCTAGCTTTTAGTCACTTTAATTTACCAGCACGGAGTCCGGCCCGTTTAGGTCCACCCCAACCAGCTTTTTAGCCCTGTAATCGCTTATTAGTTGGAAAACAATGTTAGTGGTCACCTTAGAAAACAACACAAGTGACAGGGAGCATAAATCAAACACCCGGTACAAGCAGAATTTGCAGCCGTGGGTTGAATTATGTAAAGTTGACCAGAATCGTTACTCTCTATGCTACTCCTGGTGATCATCGTGCGTTCATTCAATATACGTATGGGTCTTCAATGCTCACGCACCCGAAATATATTCTTCCCTGGACATTCAACGAATGTGTAGTTACGAGGCAACATTGAGGCATTTACCTGCATGGGGCTCCGTCTGTAATCAATGTGTATTGCACTGTATAATTTGTCCATCGCTCGGTACGAACTGTTCAACAAAAGGCAAAGCCGGGATTCGGTGATTGTTCCTTCTCCATGTGGTCATGTTTCAGTATTGTAAGACGAGGAGGTATCGCTTTGTATATACCGAGACAGTCAGCCATTCTAGATTCACAGTATCAGAACTGCGCTTCGACTAGCGCTTGCTAGCCCTATGCTTCTTGAGATTCTGTCACTTGGTGGAAACAAAGACTAAATAGCACCTCAATAACCAAACTCGTTAAACTGCAATCGCATTCACGCGAGATACGAATTCATTCCTTCTTGCAAGTTGGTTAATATCCAAGCGGAGGCTGTGGACAAGGTCAATTTATATTAGCTAAAATATGGCGGAGGGTATTCTCTGACAGCAACGCACATGACATATGGTAACATTCAGTGTTTTTGTTGTTACATATCACTTATCCATAATCGGCATCCTTCCAACAGGTTTTTTGCCTTCTGTGATAGGATAGTTGTTCAAAATCGTCGCTGTATTTCTATACCCTGATACCAATTTGGTTAACGGCTTTAGAACTCTTGTCCTATAATGAACGTTCTTCTCCTGTAAATGCAATGTTCAAAAGGTTATGGGGGCAAACAGACAAACTAGTATCACCCTAATCACCATATGATTGTTACATGGCGCATGTCAATTGACCGCTGCAATCTCTTACTTTACATCGGCTTGAGTATAAGCATGTTGCATTTACATAGTTTACACAGTAATTAAGCTGATATTCATGTTTTTGCTAGAAAACATTTACTAGTATCAACTTGTTATGGTTTTTCTTGCCTGTTGTTGCGCGGCCACACATCATAATGGTATTTCACGATAAGATCAGCAATTTTATTTCGTCAAAAGATGACATCGGATCTTTCCAGTAACTTGGGTGAGGTGCTCGCTTGTTTGGAGTAGTGATTGCCTGTTGGCGTCAGGCTGGTTTTTCTGCTGGGCCTACCTCCTCCTGGCCAACAAGGAAATGACAACGATGCCTTTATTTGACAGTATAAGTGGATTCGAGATGAGCTGATCCATGATCAAGGTTAAAAGTTTACTGCAGACGGTGGGAATAATTTAAAAGATGCTGGCCCAAAAATGCGTTTATTCAGATTATGTATCAATCTGAGGTCATAACACACATATCATTACAGATCACCGTTGGTTATTTGGTCGTAGATATCAGGTTGCTCCTGAAATGGCATGGACCAAATTGTAGCACGCTTAGCGGAAACACTATTTTGTAATTATTATAAACAATGATAATATACAAACTAGAGGGCAACTTGCACAGTTCACGACCTCTAATTACGCAGGCATTGAGTTTATGTGTGCTTGTAAATGTGCCCACTTGGTGATAGAACATAGTTTGGATGATTTAATATTGCCCTGTGAAATGAATCAAAACACTCTATTCTTGCCCGTGGCATTCTAATATTACAGCTAAGAGTATGAATCACATTTGTCGCATAATCATGTCTTTTCTTTCATGGGAACTAGAATTGTCTGTTTAGCGTACAACGATATAATGCATTACAGAATGTTATGCAATGCCAATTACTTTTCAAATGAAACGCGAATGGTTAAAGTTAACATGTTGCAACTCATCCATATAGGGACACAACTGTTACCATGCATGTAACGCTACTCCAGATGTGTTTAATATATGCATTGTAGAGCAGGTTTCCTATCCGAGACTAATGGACAAAAAGGTATGATTTGTTTTTGCATCTACTTTGCAATGCAAATTACAAATACGCACGGTGAATAAATACAATATTGAGCCGACAGTTTTCCAATATTATGTCAGACGCATGTCTGCATGTTCGTATATTTAAAAGCGGCATTATCAGCTAATATACATCGCACATGGACTCGGTACGTTTTATAATGTTCGCGTAAATAATGAGATACCATAAAGTCATCAGTGAACAATAGGGTGTGCACATTTTCATTATGTGTCAGACGCACGTGCCAAATTTACACACATGTTCATCGGCGTGTTACCACTGATTTCATGCCATTGTAGTGGCTCTCACAACACACTAGTGTCTTTATCTCGACATACAACCTGTAACAGGTTACCTTTATAGCCACCAAGCAACGTTCGATAGCTATTCATTTCATAGTCAAGCCGATTGATCATAAAGATCACACGAAACAGTGATTCCTTAATTGGTCATGTACATTTGGCATCGAAATGTCTTTGTTCTTCGTAAACTGCTTACAACCTACCTGGGTGACAATTTTCAGACATGACCAGCACTGGGAACCCATTAGACTCTTTGATTAAGGATATGCCACAGTTGATGTAACAAATATATGTTTGACTGATGTTTACAATCAGATGATTCAGATTCATCCAAGCTCTTGATGTGGTATAACGATATTTTATGTTGACCATATTTGGCTATAATGAACTCCGTTCAGTAATATGCTGTATTTTATTATGCCTTAAATTGAGGTTTATACAACATGGATGTGGTTTATATCAACAGAGCAGTATCTGGGATCGGGTGTACATCGACGAAACTGCCACGGCACACGTACTTGACGACCAGGAACTTACTCGTTTATATTGATTGGATTTATATTTAAGACTGAGATTACATTATGCGAAAGCAATACAGACAAACACTAAGCTTTTGAGAATTAAAACCCACACAGAATATCGAAGGTTCCAGGCAACCATCTGCCGATTGATCAATATTCATCACATATGCAGCACTACTCGAATCAGCAATGATAGAACCGACACGATCACCGGAGTTTATCTTTCCCTTGGTGGATCTTAAAAGAGTACGTGTAGATTATACACAGTAGATATGTAGACGATGGTACCTTTACACGATGGTTATGAGAATGGAAAATGCCTACAGCTGGCAAATTCAAAAGGGCTACTGATGTCTGTGCTGCAAAATGAAAAACTGAGATTAACATACCTGTAAGACTTCGGTTTAAACTGCTCAACAATTCATTACTTAAAGTCATTAAGCATCCTTGTATATCAGGACCTGGCTGGGTTATTGTCGATTGGCTGCAAATTGTCCAAGGCAATACACTAACTACCAAATTGACAAAGCTAATTCCGCTGAGGAGTTGGCGTCAGCAGGATGTACATGTTTTACCTACATCATTACTCACATACAATTGTAGATATGAAAACCGATATAGCATCTATTCACGTATTCAGTCGTTAAAATTTCTATTCATGGTCATTCTTTTCTTTGGGCAATAACTATTCATATTCTGCATCTTACTTGTGACTGGCGACACAAAAGGTTCGACACAAGTCACGTTATATCCTTATGATAAACGAATAACATGAATAACAAAAGGGAACATGAAAGATATAGTTATGAATTAAAAATTAACATTGGAATAGTTGATGAGAGACGTGGAGGGCCAAATGAATCAGACAGGTGAGTAAACATTCATAACTTATCAAGTACAACCATATAACTCATATACTAACCAACTGGTAGGCTATGATTGCAGCTAGTAGGTGGGCACAACACTACTATGGGATACCCGGTTGCTCGCAAGCATAGTGAGTTTATTGATAGAGATTGCGACTTATAACTGTAGCACGAAACTATGTCAATTTCAAGATGATTGTCATTAGTGACGGAGCTAAATCACGTACACTCGAGCAATTAACTAGTCCGATATGGTATGTGGTCCTTTTGTACCACACAAATGTCTTCTGACATTGTATCACTGATTAATGATGGCGTGACAAAGCAAGATTGTAAGAAAGAATGAGAAGCTAGCCAACAAGAAACGCTGGCAAAAAGGCTGACACATTGGTTGTAACAGGCTGCATAATTGACCTTCTGAGAAGTAATTAAAGCAATTTTAAGGTGTATTGGTAAGTTTATTCTGCAACTCAAATTAACTTTGAGGCGTTATTCGCATAATGAGGCTGCGACAAGCACAGGGAAATGCGGTATGAATATTTTGCACCATGAAATAACTAGTCATTTACTCACACGTCGTATGAATTCTGTCAGCACACTGGCTTCGCTACCTGATTATCTACGAGCATGAGTGTTGATAGTCATAAAGTCTAGTCCGTTCGCCTAAGCATGTATAGCTAACAAGGACTAAACGTTTCTGACGGTGTAGTATCCGTATTTGAAAGCTATTTTGTGTGTGACCTTGTGGCTAAAACCATACTATGGTAACCGTATTTGGTAATAATTATAGATGCATACCCGTTTGCAAGCAGTGCTAATTACAGCCGTTTCCAAAAGTGTTACTTTGTCCACGCAACCGGCACACACGTTAAACTGTACGAAACAAAATAAAGAGAGGTTTGAAGTTTGGTTTATCTCTGTGTTCTTTGCCATTAGCAAAAAAAAACATAAACTAAGTTCGTGCAAACGAATTGTATAAATCATGGGAGCTGGTTAGTTTACTAATGAGGATGCTAACATACGTGATGCTGTATGCCACGAAATTGACGCTACTCATGATACCATACAGATACCACCCAAGCAGCCTCATAGCACATGGAAGAATATTTGTGTTCACAGCATGTACTTTAACAAACGAAGCAGTTCTTCGTTTTGGTTGTTAGCAGAGTTCTGTTGGACATAAGGGGTCAAACAAACAAGTCAGTATAACATAACTTGCCTTTCCGTCGTAATGTTTCTTTGGGGAGGAAAATTGGAGGCAACTTCCGTATCTTATTTATGTTTTTAATCGAACCTGTATGCCAAATTTCAACTTAGTAGTAGGTAAATATTGCAATAAAATTTTGTATTTGTCATGCAGATTAGCCAATCAAATCAGCTTCTGAACATAGGATGTACGGGCGAACGATGCCCCTCGCGGCCGCCGTGGTCTCATCAGAATATACTCCCACGCTATTGTACATAGCGCCCGATGAGAAGAGGAATGATGCAGAAGTGCCAATATATGCGTCCCCCAACGCAGAGTGAACATATGTATCACTCTAAAGTCACTATGAAGTCGCGGCACTAAGTTGCCTAGAGGAAGTTATTCTGTATGGTAGTGCATAATCGCTCGTTGACAAAATTACTCAGCCTTATTGATATAGTCATATGAGTAACGGTTATGTCAAAAGTTATTACAGACTTAATATTAATGCAAAGCATCATATTTATGAGATGTTTAACAATTTAAAAAGCAAGCAGAACCGCAATATACCTGATACACAGCACAGTGTACATAAATTACATTGCATATGCGGATTGTGTGTTAAGATGAGCGTATTTTTGTGGATTAATGTATTGGTCTGGGTTAGCCAGTAATAGTTCATCGTCATTGTGAGGGCCAAATACAACGTTCTTAGATGGTAATAAGCCCCATATGAGGCTGTATTTGTACTTTGCCTGGCTGAGCAAATAAATGTATCTGGAATACACCCAAGTCGATTACAATCTTATGAATGGTGGATCAGCTTTTGTCAATGGCATGTCACAACCTAAGTCAACAAAACCTAGGGTATGTATGTAAATGTTTTCAATGATAGAAAATACGTTCTATCGCCCTTTTAACTCGTTGTTGTATTGCCTTTTAATACCTAAGGATTTGGTCGAGTATCAGATCTGGTTAATCAGATTCATGCATAAAAAATGTCAACATGTATTGCCGCCTCAGTCAGCTTATATCATATTTTTTGTTGCGCTGGTTGGCATTGCAAGGTCAACTAAATAGTCATGTCCTCAAAACTTCAGTGAGTGCTGTTCTCATCAGGCGACTGAGCTTTATTCATTCCATCAAGCTGACGATGAGATATAAGCAACTCCCTAAAGGCAGCATTCCCCGGATGGATTTGCTTGCGAGAGATTTATCAGTGACAAATGAAGTAGCTGGAAATCAAGCCCGAGCAATATAAATAGCGTCTGTCTTTTCTATGTTATTTTATGATTAACTGATTGGGTGATTGCGTATACATTGAACAGTACAATCGTTCTCATGCTACCAACACTCACGACGTTTCCAACAAACAACGAGTTATCATGTTTGGTAATTAATTCCTCATTCAAAATAACGACCCATCAGCAATGGTCGATTTATCAAATATTACTGCATTTGAATCAAAATAAAGAAGAGAATAATCGTTTTGAATTGCGATGACAACAAACTTCGTTCATCTGTGTAGAGCCTTAAAAGGTTGCTTGACATGCAGAGCGCGCACCACCTGAAAAGCTCGTTCAATCTTGACATTTTGCGTCGCTCACCATGGAATATCATAGTTGGCCCACAGGGTTCAAACATAAAGATGCTATGTTGACCAGGGGGTGAGTTCTAATTTCACAAAGTCAGATTTCCTATTTTGCTAATGGCAACATTTTGCATCTTCCACAAGTTGATTGTATCCGCTCCTTGATATCTAATGCATAATACATGGGTTGCATTTGGTTTATAGGTTCTGTGTATCTGACATAGGTTTGCAAAGCATAATGGAATTGAGATAAATTTAATTTATAGATCAACGAATACTTCTTCGAGCTTATGGACAAATCACACATGCGTCCCAAAACTCTTTGTAATTAATCTCCCCTAACCTTGTATGTCCGTACCTCATCGGTTGTTTAGTACTGAACGTAAGTCCGACATCGTGGCATGATGCTTTTTCGCCCTTCTCGTACAGACGTGTCGCGTGATCAACGAATTGTGCCATGTTTTACTTTTATGGTTTGCTAATGATTGTCAAGATCTAACTGCATATTCGTATGTTGGTGCATATGCCAATTGACCATTTATCTGTGGAATGCTGAATAAGGAATCATGAGTTAGCCGGGAAACAAACCATCTGTTTGCGTACGACGGTCCATAAAAGGGGCATTTTGAATTCTTGTCTCGTTCGAGCGGTTTAGCTAACGAGACCGTATATCAGAAACAGAGCTTAAATGGGATTAGGTGACTAACTTCATCAATCTAAAAACATCACTGCTTTGAAAGCAAAGATGTTCCGGCCGACATTGTGAGTAAATGGCGCGGAAACTGTCGTGTATGTGGTATGTGTTTGCATACTTGATTATATAATAATCTTTGTGGCAGCTTATTGTCAATATTTATGATGCACGAAGGTTCAAGCGGCAGTGCTCCTTTTTCTTTATCTCAACATAAATGCCGATATGGTTCGTGCATCAGAATTACAAAGTATTTGAGCATATACATTGTAGTCAATTCATCCAACAGCAGCTTTGAATTACCGAAGCACAGCTCGAGAAGAAGGACCTATTGGTGATTCTTTTTAATATCGGCTAAAAATATCAGGCACGGGAGTGTTCAGGTATAGTTCGATAAATCTGGAAACGGTAGCCACTCCGAAACACGACATCATGATTGTTTTCAAGTTTAAGGCCACGTACATCGCGCATGCTCGGAATGACGTTATCCATCGACGGCTATTGCCTCCTGCGTCTGAACTCGTAAGTTAGTTGTCAATTGACAGAAATATTAACGATGCATTTAATAATGAGAGTTTATTATCACCCCCCCCCCCCCCTCCCAAAAAAAAACACACACAATATAACTGAAGGTGTTGAAAAGCCTCCCCTCCTGTATAGATTAACAACAACTGGTCCTAAATGACGAAAATGAAACAGTAATGTGAGCGAAATAGAATGTTTGTTTCTGGACTGCAAAATTCTAATGTGCATGGCAGTCTATCCACTTTTTGACCATCTGTTCAACCCAATGGCATATGTGTAATTTTGTCATTCATTAAAGTGCTTATACCCCTTTTCATTTCTTTATTCTGGTTACCTAGCCCCGGTGGGAAGGTATTATAGGTCTAATCAGACGTCTTGTAGGGCTATCTTTTTTATCTATAATTACTTATCTAAGATTAACATTGTCTGAATAGTAAAGTTTACAATATGGTAAGTGCTGCAGCTGTGTTGATTTTGTTTTGTTTGATATATGTTTAATTAGGATGCATCATATAATTGTTATCCATCTGTTGTCACAGTTATTCACCTTAATGTTGGATCAATATAGTTTAATATTACAAAGTTGCCAGAGAGCATCCCAAATTTGTACTTTTAAGGTCCATTTTGGAGACATTGACTTACGATTATAAGAAAACATGTTTTGTGTTGCATAATGTTACAGTGCAGCCCCAAAGTAGGTCCATAATTGACAATATGACTCGAACACGAGCCGAGCTACGAAATTGTGGATTTTGACAATCAATAAAACACAATCCCATACCACAAATATGGTTCAATGTTTTTGATCAGGCCAAGCAGTTCCATCTTATCACATTTATCTTGTTAAAAAGGCCATTTAGAGCACCAATAACAAATAACAGCTGTTTGGAAATGCTTTATACAGGAAAGTTGAAGTTTATATGGGGCAGTCCAAATTATACCCTTTTGTGACATAAATTCTTAATAACGTATGGTCATTCAACAAAACTGGATACAGTTACGGAATGACAAGAATAAAGTTGACACACGCATATATTGGTTACCACACAGATTATGCAAATACTGATTTCTATACATTTGCCACACCGGTTTTTGTTTATGGCTGTAAGTTATGTTAATGCAAGAGCCATTCATGAAAACAGCAGACATACGGTTTGCTGGTGCACGTACTTAAAAAACGATACATTTCCGCCATACATTCATTGCTGGGAACGTTGATAAAATATATTAGATAAATGTTAAACAGATTCGGAATAGCGTGAAGAAAACTGCGCCAGCTAGTCATAGACAAGAACAGGATACATGCTAACAATCCAACTGCATTATCGGCCCCGATTGAATTATTACGGAGTTAATTGCACAGTGTCAAATTTAGCGTTCTTCTAATTGCATTTATTGCACCTCTCTCAAATAAATGGCACATGTGAGGTGTACATTTCGTCTTAGTGGGTTAAGACGAATAATGGGAGGCAATGAATCAAGTGCTAAAGTTGTGATATTCGATCATTGAGGCATAACGTTGATAGATTTGCTAAGAGCGCCCACTCAAGCCTTCCACCCGAGTTTATATGTGAAGACGCAACCTGTCAGCCGAAGCATTTTGTCAGAGTGACAGATGACGCCACTTCTTTAATAGACGGCGGGCCCCTAGACGTTGAATCAACTGTTGATTTCATGGTATCGTCGCGTGATTACTAGGATGTATTTCATGTTATTTAAAAATCATCACAGAGCTTAGGTAACTATAAAATATTAGATCAAGACCTTCACATGTCCCTGAAAAGCCAAAGAATGTCAATGTCTACCCAAGGCCAGTTCCCTAGCTCCAGATCATGTAAAACCACAGCGCGGGTATGAAAGATCGTGAATCATAAACAGCTGTTTTCAATAGGTATACCTCAGACGGTGCAATTTATTAAGTTGACATAAATTAAATAGCGTACTTTTTATTTTCTCTATTTTAAAGCCAACTGTGCCACGTGTTTTGGAAGTAAAAAAATTCTGCAAAACGATATTTTCCCGCTCTCATCAATAGCAGTGACGTCAGCCCATCATTCCAATATGCTTTTGTTTTTGTCACGGTAGTGCCACCTTACGATTGCAGGGTATTAAGATTAGGAAAGCTATCAGCGAAGAGCCTTTCGAAGTGAACCCACTTAGCGATGCTTTGAAATCTTCGATTGAGACCTCCCACAGAGGAATCACAATTTGTGACAATTAAGACTGAGTAGCTATAATTGCTCTGGGAATGAATATTAATATTTCCCTTTTGCCAGGAATGGCCGAGGCATACAAAACTGTTCGAACAACACAGTAATGATTGATCACAAGTATTAATTGTTATGAATAGAGGTACGACCTCATACATCAACAAGCTAGAACAAGCATTCAAATGTCGTAACGCTTTTATTTGAATCGGTGCGAGGCATATTGCAAATAGCGTCGTCATATAATTTGTTCTGTTCGGCTAAATGATCGAAAATGCTCTTATTGCAACCCTAATGAGACTTTATCATTGACAGTTATAAAGTGCAAATTATCTGTGGGTTGTAGGTTTCAGATATAGAAATAGCATACTTTTCCATACATCATAATATGCTCACAGTCAAAGAACGCCCTCACGTGTGGTTGCTGTTACATCGCTTAGCAGAAACAACATTATTAACATTACGATGATGTTATTGTCGTCGCATGATGCTATTGTTCTACTGCGCAAAAGGTTTCCACAAGGAAGCTTAGTTATTATCGCATAGTTAAACCTTGATCGATCCTAGGCTTGTTGCAACATCCATGAGTCAAGTACGTCTATATATCCGTCATACTAAGTATGTCAATTAGCACTTCTAACATATTGTCAGGTGAAGGTGTCAGAAAGAATTATACCAAGAAGCAGGTCAGTAAATAAACGCGCATAATCTCAGTGATCACAACCTTGACCGGAATCACAATGCATTACCATACTAATGTGATTTCTTTATAATGCCGGGTGCCTCATTTCGGGATGTTCAATTGGTCGCAAATGTCATTGTTATGCACAGCAATATTTTGTACAAAGTAATAAAGCCGCACTTTTTGCACTTATATTTTGGTCTACAAATGTCCATTATGTTTCAATATCACTCAATGGAAAGCATTTTAATGTTTCAGTATGATCTTTGAGGTAGCGGCAATAACACAGAAATTGAAGCAAGACAACTCAAATGTATCATTACTTAAAAGTCGAGGTTTGTTTTTACCAAGGTAGCAAGCATACTTCTGAGATTATGACAATGTGCGCATGTGCACTGCTTGCTTCAAGCTTTGATCTACCAAATCCGTTGTTCACATTTGCAGCGTGAATTGCTCAAGCAGTCTCAGAAAATCATTTGATTGGGGGTTTTAAGCTACGAAAATAGTAGTATCCTGTGACAAATCGTCATATATTATTTGTCAGTATTATAAGCGGGTGTGACAACAATGCCGTAGGATATGGTTACACAGCCACGATAGCGAGGAGAGATGCATTCGCTTCATCATGATATCGCAGCACTAACACATGATGCTGCAATGGTATTAAGCACGAAGATAACAGGTGCAGTGATGATCGATGATGCCTGCAAATGCATTGCATTAACATTATGAATGCCGATCAAGGATCTTATTAAAGACGTAGTGTGAATATATATAAATACAAGCGATAAGAGAAATTCCAATTATATGTTGAATTCAAAATAAGGAAATCAATCCAGTACAATGAATACATGTTGAAGTTGTCCTAATCGCAATTTTTGGGATAAATAACATACATGACAATATCATTAATATTATTATTATATCATTTTGTATCTATGTACAAATTTATCAAAACCTGTAGACATAGCACGTCTCATAAAGCTTTAGTGAGGTTAACAAAGAGTAGATATAATCAGATTGGTAAATTATGAAACTCACGCAAGACTAGGAGCAGCAAATCAATTTCTTCGCATTATTCTGTGTTATGCTTAATTAATAACAAGTCTCATCAAGAAGGTGACAAGACACACATGTGAATTACGCATCGAACAGCTAGTATAATAGAGTGACTATCTAGCATCATTTGCAATTGGTGACAAGGTTCGCAAATATCTGACTCCAATATTAATGACTGACATCTGACACTAATTGGAATTACGCATTTAATTTCGAGCATTATAAAAATACCACCCAGTAGCATTTGATGTTGCTACACCGAGCCTGGACAAACAACGTGATGATAGCGGACTGAGAATGAATTACTTGTGTCAGAGAGATGTAATGCACCATTCAATCAAAAAGGTAGCTATTGCACTGTTCAGTTGTCGACGTGACAGGATGCACCTGAGAAATGGGCTGCTCGATAAGGCTTCTGCAAATATCACAGTGCCTTTTGTAATAAATAGATTGCCTAAAGATATTCAAATTCTTCCGTCCCTCCCTCCCTCCCTCCATCCCTCCCTAACTCCCCCCTCCTTCCCTCTCTATCTCTCGCCCTTTCTCTCTCTATCTCTCTCTCCCTCTCTCTCACTCTCTGTATATATATATACATACACATATGTATATATGTATATGTATATATATATATATATATATATATATATATATATATATGCACATATATATATATATATATGTATATATATATATATATATATATATATATATATATATGTATATATATATATATATACTATATATATATATATACATGTCTATATATATATATATATATATATATATATATTATATATAATATAGCTATATCATATATATAAAGATATATATATATAGATATATATATATATATATATATAGATATATATAGATATATATATATATATATATAGCTATGTATATATAAGCTTATATGGCATATATGTCCCGCTCTATAGCGGTATATCTATATATATAATATCTATATATAGCTTATATTGGGATCGCGAAGATATGTGCAATATACATAGATATATGCCAAAAAAGATGCAGGTCTACGAGCAAATTGACTAATCGTTTATTGAAGGGGTTGAAATTAGCTTTCAATGAAAAGCAGCGCCAGCGCCATTCGCACGACAGCTTGTAGTATAAGCTTTTGGCATTTATGTCCCGCTCAAGCGGTCGATCTTACGAACATAGCTTAATTGGGATCGCGAAGAGAATCTCTAGATAAGTTAGAGGTAGCTTACTCAATCAATCCTGATAAAAACATTGCGCGGGAAAGTGTTGAGAAGTCAACGATTATATATATATATATATATATATATATATATATATATATATATATATATATATATATATATATATATATATATATATATATATATATATATATATATATATATATATAATATCTATATATATATATATATATATATATATAGACTTAAATATATTTGTATATATATATATATATATATATATACATTTATATCTATATATAAAATATATATAAATATATATATGTGGTAATATATACATATGAATATATGTATATATATATATATATATATATATATATATATATATATATATATTCATATAAAACAAACATACGTGTGTACTAAACTGCTGAGTCGCATATGTAAGTCGTATTTTAACTTAATGTGTAAAAAAAACTCCGTAAGAAATAAGGTACCACATCGATGATGTAGTTAATATGTGTTGCAATGGGTTACAATATTGCCTCACCACTAAGGGACTGTTGTGTTCATCATTATATGATTATGAAAGCAGCCCACAATGTAACGTGCCTATGGCATACGAAATCAATTGCAAGTTATAAAATGTGTTTTGCGCTGAAATGTATCACTTTTTTATCCATACATAACGTTCCACTGTAAAAGAGCCATCTATGTAATTGCAGTTTTGAATTTTCACCACCACAGATTCAAAGCAATGGAAAAAAAGTGTTCACAATCAATCTCAATTCACTGACGACGGCTAAGCAAAGAGGGCCTGTTATGAGAATACAAAGTTTGTCAGTTACTGGGAAAGATGCATTTACTGATGCTATGTTTAGAAAATTATACAGCGAACAGGATAAAATACAGAAAATGTGTATAAGTATTGATGCCTATACCATTTAGTTCCTACCAGATGTGTTTAATACAACTATGAGAAACGATAAATATCGATTACAATTACATAATAGCATGTGGTGGATACAAATTATGATAATTTTTGAGAGAAGCTACCGCTTATTTTAGAATAAAACATTGGCTAGCCTACTGAATGTCAATAAATTGTATGAAGAAAATGTACTATTTATTGAACCTAAAGCGTTATTCTCCCTTGCAACAAAGTAGGTATATTTTGCGCAACGTATGCATTAGGACATCCAACCATCTCCCATCACTGCATTGATATGCGTAGCACTTTCAAATATTATGTATTGTCATAAAGCATATCAGAGCATTATAGCATAAAAGCAAAATTTTATTAGGTTTTGTACTGATTTTAGCTTTCAGCAAACATCAGATCACTGCAAGTAATGACACAAAATCAAAACCCATGGCTTTATAGGAATAGCAAAGTAAGACGACACATGTAGTGACTGTGCGTAATCTTAATACACTTAAGCGCTGGGCTGTAAAGTGTTTTACGCGTCACGTTATTGACACTATTCAGCCGATCAGCAGCTTCTACTTGGCATTTAGTATTCATAGGCGAACGCTCATCTCGTTTAAGCAATATTTGCTATTACAAAAATATTGCAGGTGCTTGCTTGATATCGTTTATAGCGGAATGTGGTTGCCCTTGCTATGTCATTGTACCATCCTAGTATGTCGTCTCTAAACTGTTAGATTGCTTGTAATACACAAACGCTAAATTAGACTAATACATCTAATAATTGCATTGTAACCACCACTGCATAACTAGTTATTGCTCTATAGTCATGCATTGCTTGATAAATAACAATTAACTTATTATTATAGTATGCTCTATTAGTTCAGTAACAAATTATATTAACTTATACTCAATGACATCACATGATAATGATTATTAAGAATGACGGAATGGCAATAAGTAGTACGGAAGCCAACGGAAATGGTAAATAATAGTTATTAATAACATGAAAATATAATGCATTTTGGAGAGGAGGATGGGCATAAGTGGGTGGGACGGATCGCGGTGCGTAAAGCTGCTGCTGATGCTGTTACTGCTGCTTCTGCTGCCGCCCCCGCCGCCGCCGCTGCTATTGCTGCTGCTGCTGCTGTTGCTGCTGCTGTATGTTATTGCTGTGTATTTAATAGTAGCCTGAGTTGATTATATTTACTGATTTAATCTGGCCTTTTGACGGAATACAGATCGTACAGAGCAGTAATTACCTTTTCCAGCTGATTCAAGAATTAATGAATCATGGTACAATAACAGAAATATATGCGTAATCACTAAGCCACTGGGACTTGTTATGATGGCTTAAAGCACCGACGTAAAAATAGCTGGTGCTTTTATGTTTCATTGGCAAGAAATATGACATCATAAATCGACCCAAAAGATTACGCGTTCCGGTGGCACAGCGTTATACTTCTGACCCGAGAGATACATCAAATTGCAAACAGCGTCATCGCGTTCCTTGCTTTGTTGAGCAACATGTACGCATATGTGTTAGTGTAAAGCATCAACGTCTATCGGGTCTCAGATATACAAATAACATACCCTTCCATATAATATAATAAGATAAAGTAAATGAGCGCTCGTTCGCCCTCACGTGTGAAAGCTGCACTACTGTTTAGCAACCACAACGAGTGCAAGTTATCTGCATTACGATGGTGTTATTGTTGCCGCAGGATACGTATTTTGTACTAGGCACGAGCCATATATAGGGCGGTTAAGTCTGTTCTAACCAAGCCCAATGAAACACTTGGTACAACATACATGAGTCACATACGTCTACAGGTAGCCGGTCGATACGGCACCTTGACCACTACGGTCCCAAGCCAGTACGGCACCTCAAGGTTGCGGCACCTACCAGTACGCACCCGAGCGAAGTGAGAATTCACACTCAGTAATTCAAGCCCGTAGCCAGAATTTGTAGTTCTGGGAGTGAGAGACTACTTCGTATGTTCACCACAAGTTCATTTAGCTGTAAAGATACTCAATTCGATGGTGGCCCTTAAAAAACCTGTGTTTTTGAAAAAAATGTCACGTGAACTTAATTATTATTCCTGAAAAAATACAACGATGTTTCAATGCCCCCAAGTGGAATGTATAAAAATATATATGAGTCAGGCGAAACGGAACACTACCGAATGGACTTGAGCGCCTGTGATCAGAAAAGGACACCAGTTTGGTCCACCTTAGACAGCCAGAATCCAATCAATGGCCATACATCAACATGCACTGGCTGTGCCACTTGTCGGTGAGTTTGACTCCTTTGCTCACGAGTGGATCCTGCATTATATGTACAATTGATTCACCAACCATTGTGTAATAATTACTAATATCAGAAACCTATGAACTTCCACAGTAAGCCCCCATATACGGCCTTAAACAGATTGTGCAATGAATCCAAGCAGATAAACAAAAGTTAACAACGGCACACATCTGTTAAGTTCGTCACTGACCGGCAGCACTGTTGATAATTCAACACTTTTGCAGGATAACATAACAATCAAAATCATGAAGGTATATACATTGTACGTATAATTCCTCCATAGAAACAATAATGGGGGAAATATTTTTATAAATTTACAATAGCTTATCTGGCGCGGCGGACCTAAAGCTGAATTGTTTACGCGATATCAAACGACTGGAACATCGTTTTTACTTGTGAAAATCACATTATTTGCTTTAGTTTTCTCAAAATCAATCTAGAATGAGCGCTACTTATTTCATCCCTTTAGGTCAAACTAATATATCACACTTATAACTGTTTGCGTCATCTTCTTTGACGTAATCATTACGGCACCTCATAAGGTGCCGCAGCCGCCAGGTGCCGTAGCCGCTAGGTGCCGTATCGACAGTCATTCTGTCTACATATCCGTCACACTAAGTATCTTGATTATAACATGCAACATATCGTCCAATAAGGGGTTCAGAAAAAATCGATATACATTCAGGGTATATATGCAATTATTGTCAGTTGTCCTCATAACAGCTTTGCCGGGAATCGCAAATCATGACCATCCTTATCTGATCTCATACGAATTATTGCAGGTTGTCTTATTTCTTGACAAGGCCATAAATTATATTAAGCCACCGTCAATAACTATAATAGAAGTACAAGATTTGCATCAAACTCAAGATTCAATGAAATCTAAGAGAATATACGTTGACGATTAAGTTTTCTGCGCTCATGTAACGGCTATCCACTCAGTGTTAGTTAACGACGTTTTGATGATTTCTTTTTAAGTCATGGCAATTGCACAGAGAGTATAGGGATAAACTTTCAGGTGTCATTAGTAAAATATTGCAGTGGTTTGTGTTACTTAAGTAGCTGGAAATACGCGCATTTTGATCGCCAGCTTCAAGCTTTTATCTACTTATTAACTTAATTGGCGCTTTTAAACATACTCGCTCGATTGTTTTGAGTTTTTACAGCATCCAATACAGTTCATCTGTACGAAAAGTGAAATCCGTTAATGACAAGTGTTCTTGAGCTGCGGTAATATGGCTTGGAATAACAAGTACAGATCGCGTTGTTATTTTGCGTATCCGTGTTGGAGATAACGGATCGAGTTGATACCAGTTGCTCCGATAGATATTTCCTCTTATCATTACTGGTATTAATACATCAAAAGGCAGAGCGAGATTTCTGGGTGTATTTACATCCAATTACACAGCCAATGAAGCCAGAACGGATACGTTCACTTCATCATTATATGGAAGCACATGATGTAGAAATGACATACAACACAACAGGTGCAGCATAGACATGAATTATAAATCACCAATGAGCCACAAAGCTTGCCGGAGCGGTGGATTGCGCATAGTGGTGTGCCAAAACATCAATGAGAGGGTGGAAACGTGAACCCCAGAACGTGCCGAACAACATTTCTTAAAAGTTGTCCGCTAACTTCTAGACGAGGCGAATGTTCTTAGAACGTTCTAGCTACATGTTTTGGTATTCTAAAAACCACTTCTTTCACGATAGAAGCCATATTTAGAAGTTTGCAATAAACCACAGACCTTGGTAACGAAAAATGTTGTCGCTGTTTTAAACTTGTCACTCAGTATATGATTGAATGTATCCATGAGTGGTATGATGTTGTCTACCTTATAAACTAATGATCAGCTTTTGCAGTCTTTAGGGCATCGCCAGTATTCTCTTCTTGTAAAATGAGGGCAAATTGCACGAGAAATCCGGGGTTTGATACAAATCGTAATAATTATGGAGATAGCAATGTAACAAAGAAAGCAAATATAAACGTCGATGATATAAGGTATTGTGTAAAATGTTATCCTTGTATAAATGTTCAAATATTCATATGTTGTTGCTTACGTCAATTGACCATTTGTCCGTAGATGGTGGAAAGTGGAATCATTAGTTAGCAGGGAACCGAACGAGGCCGTACCTGAGAAGCAGAGCTTAAATTGGGAACGGGAAGAGTTACTTCATTGAGTCAGGTTGTTAACTTCATCAATCAATTTTGCTTTTAACATTGCGTTAAAAGCATATGGCGTCCGATCTGCTATTCATGTTTTCAGTGCTTTTGTTCAAACCTGATCATGCGTATGTTGCACAATCCTACCCATCACGCATTTACTCAATTATATTATTTTATGACAGCATATTGTCTATATACATGATATTTGACAGGATCAAGTGGCAGTGTTCCTATTTCTCAGAACCAACTGCCGGTGTGATTCCTGCATTTAAATGACGAAACATACTAGCATGTAAAACGGACATTTTAGGCAATTCATCCAGCAGCAGCTCCGCAGTATTGGCACAGCCTGCAAAGAAAGACATTTGCGTGATTCTTAATAATGTTGGCCAGATAATATCAGGACGATACAAACCAACCAAATGCGCGAATAAATTGCATGAGTTGCCTAAATGAACCCTTAACCCATATCCATCCCTATACCAACATTACGTGCGAAGTGATTTACATGTTTCGTCCGATTTGTTATTTTACGTATGGTAGAAAGTTGAACTAGAAGAAATAATTCATACTGACAGGGACGGGAGTATTTGCCGAACAATAGGTTGCTACGTTGCATCGACTCTAAAAAACCGTTTTGTGTTCAATAAATGATTTTTCACAGCAACCCATTATATATAGTGCTTAAAGTATGAAACAGCAACTACGTCGAATCGAGTGAGTAACTTACTGAAATATTCCACCTTTCATGGGTATCCCTTATATATTGAGCAAGGTTGAAACACAGCCATATATGCCTTTAAAGATTTGCCTCGAGCCCGGTTTGTGCAATGAAACCATAAGAAACAACAGAATTATCAATTATATTGTAATAAAAATTTGTATTAGATATTACGTATATATTCCACTGGCGCTTACACAAGAAGTAAAACATTCGTTAGCCAAGGATATGATTCAAACGGTTTGCCGAATATGTAACATTTGACACCTTCGTTGCAACAATGTCGATATTTTAAACGTAACACATGAAAGAGGATGGAAGGATAATTCTCGTCACCAATTACGTACATTTATCATTCGTAGCGATTGAAACTATAATATATGTATACCTAGTGTATCAAAGCATGAATAGCTTAGAGAGCACAATCGTAAATACAAAAACTTTGAATTGCATATAGTTTCATTCTAATGTTATCAACAAATATTGGGTGACATGACGTGGTGGCACAATATCATAAACTACGAAAACATTTGAATAGTATGACGTTGCCGTTGTACATCAATGATAAATATGATTTCCATCTAAACCATTCACTGAGATGGATGATTGACCGGAAAGATTAATCCATGACTGTGTCACTCACATCACTTTGCGTATTACAGGACATAATGTATGTGATGAACAATGTTTCAAATTTGATCACAAACTTTATCAAATAGGTCCTTTCCGGCTCAGTTTAATTACACAGCCTATAGTATGTGTCCACTATTGTTTCATAAGCGACATTCATAAGGTTTACACTCGCATATATTCGTTACCACACTATTATGCAAATGTCAAATACTATACCGGTTACCAAGTAACACTTTTTAAGCAATCAGTAGATTCTTTCGCATATATGATTTCTATATAGGGAAGGGCAACGGGCGCACTAGTGTGTGAGCGTTAAATTAAACAAACCAATTATTACGCATGTGCGATATCTGCAAATGCGAGGGTTGACAATATCCTAGAACATAATGTAAAGGGCTGCTTATTTTATGGTCGCACCCAATGTGTAACAAATACAAATTTAATTCGTACTTTGGATGGCATATAAATTGGCAAATTATTCAGAAGGGATCGCCTTAGCAACAACAGATTCAAGAATGAATGAATCATAAAGATAAAACAGTTATTGCCGTATCATCATTTGTCATAACCGATTCGGGCTATGATTTAAATTCATGTTAATGCAAGAGAAATTCATGAAAACAGATGACGTATAACTAGCTAGTCCACTTATTCTACAAATGACACATTTCCACGAACAATCAATTGCTAGAAACGTTGCCCTGGCCTCGGCTGGACTATTATATTCCCATGGTAAGAAGTGACTTTTATGCAAAGATTCACCCGGTCAGTTGGCGTAAAATGGGAAAAGATTCGCTCTAAAAATATGTTTCCTGTACCATGTGATAATGGTACTAATAGAAACGGAAACCATTTCGGCTGTTATGATTGAACAATTACTTATGCAGAAGTGGTATGCAGCGTTTAAATGGCTGACAGATTGCCGACAAATCTTCACGTATCTTCTTTATGATAGCCACAATATGCACGTTTGTAGATCTCACCGATTCCTCACATATCACATTTCTTTATGCTTAGAATATAAGGATGTGCACATGCACAGATGTGAGTATACACATTTTCAAGTATATCAAAAACCTCAAGTCGAGGGCGTATCAGCGAATGCGTCATTCTTCATCGGGAAGCTAAAGCAACGAACAGCGGCGTTTATGAGTAACGACACCAAATTCAACGAGAAATATCACCATAAAATAATATTAATGGCCGGGCAGTACATCAAATGTGCACTCAATGTGAATGTTTGCACACGCATATGTGTTCGCATAAATAATAGGCGATGATTGATAAATCCATGAATACATATGTTTAATAAATGCTACACAGATTCAAAATAGCTTGGAGAAAGCCGACTTTCATAGGAGAAGTAATTTACAAGAATGTGATACGTAAAAGCATACCATCTCTGCCCCAATTGAGTTTCATTACAACTCCCGCATATACATTCGTCTAAGAGTGGTTTCAGCCATATAATGAGAGTCAAGCGCTAAACTTGCAATATTTCTTCATAGGGGCCTCACTTTGGAAATCACATGTTATGATCAATAAAACTGAGAAGCTCAAATTGCTATGGAATATTTAGACTTTGCCTTTTGCCATGAATGTCCAAGGCATACCAATGCTAATCCAACAACACACCAAAGAGTGATCAGTATCAACTTCATTGGCTAAAGATACGACCTCACGCATCAACAAGCTGGAACATGCATGGTCTTATTGCAGCCCTCATTAGATTTTGTTATTAAAGTTCTTTGTAAGTGCGTATTATCCATGGGCTTTGGGTTTCAGATATACTCTTACAAAAAAACTATGATATGCCCAAAGTTCACAACCTTTAACAACACTCAATTGAAAGTGTTATAATGTTTGCAATGATCAAAATATCCCTTGAAGTAGCGGCAATAAGTGAGACAATGAATAGGTGTCAATAGTCAAAAGTTAAGGTTTGTTTTTACCAAAGTAGCAACAAGACCTCCGAGAGTAAGAAAAGGCGCGCGAATGTGGATTGGCTTCAAGCTTTGATCAATTTAATCCTTTGTTTACATTTTGCAGTGTCCAATTGCGAAAGCTATCTTAGAAAGTCATTTGATTGGGGGCACCCAAAGATGATGAGCATAAACAGAGTAAATACTTAATTGCAGGCCAACCCGAGCTCGAACATAGTTTAGTATCCTTTTGTATATACATCTTAAAGATGTCAGATCGCGTTGATAACTAGTTCCTGTTATTATTAGTCGTAGGTATTATCTGCAGAATTATTCATCAATAACATGACACAGCAATGCGGCTGATTATTGTTTCATCTCTTTTCACAGCCAATATAGCGAGGACCGATGTGTTCACTTCATCATAATATCACAGCCCCAACAAATAATATTACTATGGAATTAACAACAGGTGAAGCCTGCACATGACATTTAAGTCACGAAGGAGCCTTCATATTTGTGCAAAAACTGAACATTTCAATCAATGAACATCTATACATAAAATTCAAAAGGGATCAACGAGTAGTTTTTGGTTGCCGACCATGCCAAATACGCCATACGCGAGTGTTTGTTACATCATGGTTGTTCGTGAAACCGATGCTTTCGCACTAAGTAATGCAATGTTTGACCAACTGTTATCATGAATAACAAGCAAAAAATACGAAATCTATCCAACTAGTTATTTTATATCGTGCTTAGAGTGACGCGTCACTGAACATTAAAAGAGAGCCCTGGAGTTCGCATATAGTTATAGGGATGTTTTCCGCGCATCTCATTTCTGTGTAAATCCCCTAAAGCACAGCTCTTTTATACAGTTGATACTGCCAAGCAGGCATATACGATCTTGGAACGTAGCAATTAGTGTTATCTCGAATAGTATATTAATAAAATGAATTGATACTTCTTTAATATTAATGTGCCTGTACCAATGTTTCGGTAACCTTGCGTCATTTGATACAGTAGACAGAATGAGGCATCAGATATATTTGAGCGAGTGATCGATGTTGTCTGCAAATGCATTGCTTTGACTTTATGAATGCAAATCAAGGAGCTAACAGTGTTAACATATATACACATGCGTTAAGAGAGCTTCAAACAACACATTGAATTGAAAATCAGAAAATCATTCCAGTACATTGAACATATGTTGAAGAAGTCGTAATCGCAATTTCGTTTTCATGACGGCCAATAGCAGGAAAATAATTTTCTGATAAACAACATGCATGACAATATCATTATCATTTACATATCATTCTGCTAACACTTATTTACAAAGTAAACAAGATCTGTAAACTACCACGCCATATGCAGCTTTAGTGTAGTTAACAATGAGCAAACAGAATCACACCGTTAGATCATGAATTCACGCAATACTTGGTGAAGCAAATGAAGTTCTTCGCTGCAGCATTGGTCCGTGTTGCTCTGAAGTGCGGGCAAGGCTGGTCAAGATGGTAACAAGACGCCCATTTGAATCCCTTGTCTAATATCTAGTGTAATAGAGATACCATCTTGTATCATTTGAAATTGGTGACAAGGTCATCTGACTCTTCTATGAATGACGCTTTTAATTTCGACATAAAAGAGACACCGCCCAGTATCATTTGATGTTGCTTCACCCACCCAAGACAAACCACGTGATGATAACGGACTGAGAGTGAATTACTAGAGTAAGAGGGGTGTAATGTATCATTCAATTTAAAAGGGTGTTATTGCGCTCTTCAGTTATATACGTGACTGGTTGTACCTGTGAAATGTGCCGGAGCTGCTCGATGAGGCTGCTTCAAATGTCATACTGCTAATTTGTTTTATACCAAACTCGATAAGTGCCTGGGTTTAACGACTGAGTAAGAACGATATATATATGCATAGAAAGGCAACGAGAAGTCTACATATCGACAGTATAAGCAAACTCACGTCTACACGAAAACAATCAAATGTAATGCTCGAGTGTTGGATATTTTATGTATATATGTAAATACATGATGATATATATATATATATATATATATATATATATATATATATATATATATATATATATATATATATATATATATATATATATATATATATATATATATATATATATACATATATTATATTTATTTATATATATATATAGAGAGAGAGAGAGAGAGAGAGAGAGAGAGAGAGAGAGAGAGAAAGAGAGACAGACGGACGGACAGACCGACAGACAGACAGACAGATAGACAGAAACAGAGAGAGGAACAAATATGCTGGTTCCTATGCGTATTACCATTACATTGTGCCTATTATTAGAACACTTGGCACTCCCGTCCCGTTCAAGCGGTCAGGCTAACGAGACAGTATATGCGACGTATAGCTTAAATGGGATTACGAAGGGCAATCTTGATGAGTTGGGTGGCTTTTTCTATCAATCCTGATAAAAGCATCGCGCTGTAAAAAAGTTTGACGATATTTTGAGTAAACAGTTCATATATATATTTAGATTTATATAAATTTATATATACACACACACACATATATATACATATATATATATATATATATATATATATATATATATATATATATATACATATATATATATACATATATATATATATATATATATATATATATATATATATATATATATATATATATATATATATATACATATATATATATATTTGTATATATATATGTTTATATATATATGTGTGTGTGTGTGTGCGCGTGTGTGTGTATGTATGTGTGTGTGTGTGTGTGTGTGTGTGTGTGTGTGTGTGTGTGTGTGTGTGTGTGTGTGTGTGTGTGTCTTCGTCTGTGTATGAGTGTTTGCTATGATTTATTTGTCTCAGACGTATTTTTAATTTAGACATATTGGCATGTCATCGAATTATTAAGTCGCTCCATCCATCATCGGCACTAGAACAGACTGCTGATTCGTTGCAATATTTAACTGATCTAATCAGGGCGATGCTTGCTAGCTCAGTTTATGCACATGTTATACGTGTTGCCTCAATCCATCCTTTAAACCATCTCCATCGCTATATACACCTACGATCTCTCAGCTTTAACCATAAATATATAGTTATGAGTCATATCAGACATCACAATTCGGATTTCTACTTTAGTTCAACATCCAAATTAGAAATAACTGTGCAATGTGTTTATCTACGGTTTTGAAATTCATACCTTAAAGGTAACAATACTTTAACAAGGCCTGGGCGTACAAGGCCTGTGGAGTGATTCGTATATTAATATCGTAATTCCACTTTCTGTGTAGCAAAAACTCCATGACAAATTTGGTATCATATTAATCATGGGAATACTATGTGGAGCCAGTTGTTGCATTGTTACGTCACCACAAAGACACTTTTGTATGCAGCTATATATGATTATGAGAGCAACTCACAGTTTACAAAAGATATTATGGCAATACAAAATTAGTTAAGTAACTCTAACTAATATTAACTAATGCTTACGGACGTCATACAATATAAATTATTACGAATGGCGGATTGAGAATAAGTAGTAAGAAATCCAGCGGAAGGGTAAATAAAAACAACATGTTAATTAAATAACAAGATATTTATAATTTAAAAAGCGACATTGTAAAGCATGTCGCAGAGAAGAGTGGGCATGATAGAGCGCAATACCTAGCGCTGTTGCTGCTACTGTTGCCGCAGCTGCCGCTGCAGCTGCTATTGCTTGCGCTGCTGCTGCTCCTGTTGGTTGCTGGCCTGCCGTCATGGAACTAAGTATAGCAGTGACCTGTCCCAAGAAAGTCCTGTGCCTGAACGGGAAGCAGTGCCATCCACCCCCCTCCCTCTCTATCCTTCCAGTTGCACCAACGAGAGCATTTATGCTTGCTTACCTTGTAGCTCGACGAGGTTGACCATAGTTTCCGAAAGGGTTGTCTAATTGGGGTCAAAAGACGAACATTGTGGTTGCCCTGTTGCATACGGATACTCGATGTACTGAAATGCGGGAACTGGGCGAGAGTCATGCATTGTACAACAGTCACGGTTTTATGTCACCATTGATATTGACCTATGTGTCTCTATGCCGTAATAGGAGCAGGGGGAGAGGCATGTGATCTTTAAATATAACTCCACTTCATATTAATCAAATACCATAAAACACGTTTTGCATTTATACCATGAGTCGAAATGGTTTAATGATCAAAATGCTCCTTGACTGTGTTACACATTATTATATATAGTATAGGTATATATGATGGACATTGTATATAGGTATCAAACAGTTTTGTCTTCATCGTATTTATCTGTTCGTGATTAATCTAACAGTGTCGTGCATACATCTTTACTGCTGTTTCATAAGTCGCCTGAACTATGCTGACAGACGCATTTATTGATGATAACTTAGAATGAGCAAAAACCGTATACAAGTTGGCAAGTAAAATATTTTGATAATTAGTTGATATTCTGGTATATATAAGAGTTTTCCTGTAAATACTTTTGCGATATTTGCTAATGCAAAGGTTTCAATACTCGCCAACCTTACTTTCCAAATTGTGATACATGCGACATAGTATTGCTGTTTATTCTATAGTCGCACTGAATTGATTACATTCGCGATTTACCCTTTTGATGGAATACAAATTGATAAATTATCCTGATGTGATCGTACAAAGCAGCAATAACCTTTTTCAGCCGATTCAAGAATTAATGAATCATAGTACAATAACAGTGATCACTTGCCAGAGAGAATGTTTATCGTGGTTTAAAGTCATGCAAATGCAAGTGACTTTCTTAAAAAGACGTAAAAAAGCTGGTCCTTTTATGTTTAAAAACATTTGAAAACAGAAAAAACTGTAAAATTTGGGATTAGTTTGTAAGTATCTGCCTTATCTGTCGTGGTTGAACTTTTTTCGTAGTAAATGCTGGGGCTATAGGTTTAGCAAATACATAGTTCTTGAACGACGGACCTATTCTTGTAACACAAAGTAGACGGATCTTTACAATACGATTATGTAAATAAGTTAAACAATACCGATAAGTTAATGTATAATAAGTACATTTGTTGTCGTTGATTACTGCAAACGCGAAACTTTGTTTAGGATACTTCTATGTATAAAAGTATTCCTGCTTGATGAGAGACAACTTATATCACAAGACAAAACATATTAGCTGCTAAAGGTTAGCGCATTGCCGGTTGTTCATGTTCAGGTCATCGGCTTGATCCTGCATATGGTAATGTCATCGTAAAGCTAGTTTACTACATGTTAATGCAAGTAAGGCATTGTCAGGAGGTCAGTTAGCTTCTTCAAAATTAGTATACGATTCTACGTTTGACTAACTGCAATGACGAACTGATTAGGTTATATAGCGATGTTCGACAATATTATCTGCAATTTAGCCTATCAACATTTATTGGCAATGTTAGGGCTCTTGTTTAAATGATGACTCACATGGTTTAACTCGCAGACAAGTTCATTGAACTCTGTGGGTTGCATGTTATACTGGAAGCATAACGTTCGCTCACCATTCACCAAAGCGGTAAAAACACACAGGGATGGATCGGTTTGACGCAACGACGTCTAAAGCCCTAAGCTTTAGGAAACGAGTGTATTGTGGGTTTTTTCAGAGCAGACGCTGGAACCTACCGAAAACCCAACGACTAACCTGGACTTGGAGTTGATTCAATTGACTAATATGACACCAACTCTGTCAAAGTTTCAGCTGGATGATGTTATTGCAACGAGCAGATTCATCTTCATAGACGTAAATGACAACGCTATAATTATGCCTCATTGAGATTATGTGTTATTGGAAATGTGCCCACTTGGTGATAGAGCATATTTTTGAAGATTAAATATTGCCCTGTGATATCAATCAAAACTCTCTCTTCTTGCCCCGAGGCATTCTAATATTACAGCTAAGAGTATAAATCACATTTGTCGCATTATCATATCTTTTCTTTCATGGGAACTACAATTGTCTGTTTAGCGTACAACGATATAATGCATTGCAGAATATTCTGCAAAGCCATTTACATTTCAAATAAAATGCGAATGGCTAAAGTAAACATGTTGCGACTCATCCATATAGGGACATAAGTGTTACCATGCATGTAACGCTATTCCATATGTATTTATTATATGCAATACAGAGTTGCTTTCCTATCCGAGACTAATCTACTTTGCAATGCGAATTACAAATACGCACACCAGATTAACACAATATTGAGGAGGCACAATATTATGTCAGACCTATGTCCGCATGTTCGTATGATTAAAAGCGCTATTATCAGCTATTAAACATCGCACATGTGCTCGGTACATTTTATAAAGCAATTTTTCACTGAAAGTCATTTAGTATCTTCGTATATCAAGACCTGGCTGGGTTGTTGTCGATTGGCTGCGAATTGTCCAAGGCATTCGCACTGTAAGGCAATACAATAACTACCAAATTAACAACGCTACTTCCGCTGATGAGTTAGCGTCAGCAAGATGTATATGTCATTCCTGCTTCATTACATACAATTCCAGATATGAAAACCGATATAGTATCTATTCACGTATTCAGTCATTAAAATTTCTATTCATGGTCGTTCTTTTCTTCATATTCTGCTTCTAACTTGTGACTGGCGACACAAACGGTTCAACACAAGTCACATTATATCCTTAGAATAAACGAACAACATGAATGATAAAAAGGGAACATTAAAGACATAGAGTTCTGAATTCAAAATTAACATTGGAATAGCTGATGAGAGACGTGAAGGGCTAATTCATAACAGGAAAATCACTTGCTAGCGGAGTCGTATGTTACGATTGCTGCTAGCAGGAAGGGCTGAATATGAAGCAAAACACTGATATGGGCTGCCCTGTTGCTCGCAAGCATAGTGTGTTGATTGATATACATTGCGACTTCCAAGTTTAGCATGGAACCATGTCAAATTCAAGATGATTGTCGTTAGTGACGGAGCTAAATCACGTACACTCGAGCAATAATCTAGTCTGAGATGGTATGTGGTCCTTTTGTACCACACGAATGTCTTCTGACATTGTATCACTGATTAATGATGGCGTGACAAAGCAAGATTGTAAGAAAAAATGAGAAGCTAGCCAACAAGAAACGCTGGCAAAAAGGCTGACACATTGGTTGTAACAGGCTGTATAATAGTCCTTCTGAGAAGTAATTAAAGCGATTTTAAGGTGTATTAGTATGTTTATTCTGCAACTCAAATTAACTTTGAGGCGTTATTCGCATAATGAGGCTGCGTCAAGCACAGGGAAATGCGGTATGAATATTTTGCATCAAAGAATCACTAGACATTCACCACCACGTCGCATGAATTCTCTCATCATATTGGCTTCTCTAACTGATTATCTACCAACATGAATGCTGAAAGTCTTAAAGTCTAGTCCGCTCGTCTCAGCATGTATGGTAAACGAGTGTCCGACGGTTTAGTCCCCGAATGTGGCTGCTAGTTCGTGCTTTGCGGAATTAGACCGTCAATTGGTCTTCTGGTTCACCAATTACGAATATGTATATAAATATAATATCGGAATATAGACCGTCATATATATATATAGGTCTTATATATATATTATACCATATATTATATATATATATATATATATATATATATATATATATATATATATATATATATATATATATATATATATATATATATATATATATATATATATATATATATATATATATATATATATATATATATATATATATATACGAACCGCATATGAAACCTTTCTGGATTGATATATTGTGTAAAAGTAAAATATTGGATTCTTGCAAAGCAGAACGAAAATGCATTCCTAATATTCATCCGTCATGTTAATGGCAAGCACCGCAACCGAACGTTTATCACAGCTGCTTCTCATAGAAAACCAACGGCACACGATCGATCACATTCAGCAAGGGATGGCACGTTGCTCATTAACAATTATCATTCGTCTCAACATAATATAAAATTCAAAAATATCTGTAGAGGGAATATCTACATACAACTTACAAATAAAGACATTATATAGTGAAATATTATATTTATGTCTCAAATTTGCTATCTGACATGGTTGACGACATTGTTCCATCACCTAATTTCATTGATTTGGTATGCCTGTTGTACTGGCTGCTCTGTCATTGGCCACAATGATTAGCATCCATCACCATCGTTTTATCCTATCAACGATGACAACGATATCAATGTTGCATCTCATTTCAGTTTACAACAAGAGTGACGCCCTATGAGAACTAGAATGTAGAGATTTTCATTTGCCACGACCACTGCTGATCTCATAACTTATCTGATCAGAGTTGAATTATCTTATCAGTCAATAGACCAGGTTATTTAATCACATCGACGCACCGCAGTCATCTACGTATAAAGATCACGTGCAATATGATTCAAATTATCTGCGACCTATAAGAACTAATCCACATCCTGAAAGGGAATACATCACAAAGGCCACAGCCCGGCTCAATCCCTCCAAGCCTTGCGCATGTTTATATTGATAATCTATGGAAAGTGATCAGGCTTAAATTAATACAACCGACAGTATTAAAACGTCGAATATATGTAGTCATAATGTGCGTCCTAACGCTGCATGTTCAGCCACAAGCAATTAATTCTTGATCCCGTGGGACGAATAAGGCAATTTGACTACGATTGCATTATGCAAAAGGGAAATGCACCCAGATGCATCATCGAAATGATGTGCGCTGCGCGTGGTTTCAATGCCGATGTTGACTTAGACAAATCTACATCGGATGAAATGAGATGGTGCTTGTGCGATGTTACCGGATGTCCATTTAAGATCCCAGACCTTAGGATAACCCCAGCGAAACTAGTGGTCTATAGCCTTAAAAATATAATTTACGTAAAGATGCTGCTTAAATGCAAGTTACATGATGGGGCCATTCGAAATAAATTGATCGTTGAAGCGAATGTATTCACCGCACACCTCCCCCATGAGTCGAACTACTTGGACCAACCACTTCTGCTGTCAGCCAGTTTTATTCTGCGATTCAATATAAAGCCTAATCAATCAAATTATCTGGAAGCTAATATCGTCAAGAGACTCCGTACGCAGTGTGTGTCCGCTACTACGGAGATTGCTGCCACTGAGTGCATCCCATTCAACGACAGCAAGAACAAGCTGTTCGGTGTTGAAGGACAGCAGATGTCCCTGTATGATCGCACTTCATTAGCGTTTCACTGGGGGGGGGGGGGGGGGGCGGTGCACAACTCAATCGCCAACATATGTTCTGGATCCTGAGTTGGAGCCAAATCTCGTCCTAGGCAGGAAACACGTTCTACTATGTAAGGTTTTGATAATGGCTAAATAAAATTGGTGAAGACGTTTTGAAAAATCGTTGCTTTTATATTACCACACAAGTTATAATTAGACCGAACAAAATAGGACTATTAACACAACATGACTATGCATAACTGTGACCTTGTCAATTAATTGATCGTCCGTGCATTATCTATAAAAATGAGGCAATCCGCATCAACTCCTATAATATAGGTTAAGGATTGTCATATATTGTTATTATGCGCTTCCTCTCAAGGTTATTTTAAGGACAACTGACATAATTTGCATGTATCTCCTGATGTAGCGTTCGAGTATACATGCTTTTAAGATCTGATTATCTGATTATAAGACAATATGGTGCAAGCGATAATGAGCATAATTTGTCTGACGAATGTGTACACATATGTGATACATGTCTGTCCTACCAAGTGCCTGATTACACGTCTTAATTGCAAGCTGTGCAATAAAGCAAAGCTGCCTTGTCGATGCATTATGCCAAGTAAGACATAATTATCATGCAACGCCATTAACATCATCGTAACTCTGATAATGTTGTGGCTGATCAGTGGAAAAGCTTACACACTTGAGGGCGTGTTATCGTTCTTTCACTCTGAGCACACGGATTCTTTGCACTAGTAAGACTAATTTGCGTTACAATAGTACCATGTTCGTGCATTTTCTACTTGAAAAAGGTGACAATAGGATTATTCTCTCGGGAAAGTGTTATACCTCTGGGCCATCTGAATGCATGTTGTTGCGCGTCGACTTATTATGTTGTGTCTCTAGCCCCTGAAGTTAAAGCTGTTTGGTAATCCTTACTGTTTTATTGAAATATCATTGTCAGTCTCGGTCTCGAAATAAACGTTAGATAAATGCCCACGCCAATGGAGTTACTCTGTCGCAATAGTCATACCACTTAATAAATGTAATATTGCGCATGTAATATTGCGAATGACGCTGCGTAATTCACTCTAACATATTGTAAATAACTATATCGAGACCGACAGTATAGTTGCATAGTAGGTATGCTGGTACTCATGTTTATGTCACATAAGTCGTTGCCTCGAGGATATTTCGAATCTGCATTGCATTTATTTCACATATTTTATCATAGTTTATTGCCGAATATTTATCCGAATGCCTATTGTCATATTTTATATCTCTTTCAAAGCACCATGTGTCACACACATTTATACATAGTTTTAAACGATTAGATCCGACCCACCAGTTGCTACTTCTTTAAATGAATGTACGTCTGCTATTTGCATGAACAGACCTTACATTCGCATGGCAAGCAAATAAGCAGTTATAACTATTGTGTTACTATGATTTATTGATTTTAGAATCGGCTGGGGATAAGCAATGCGGATAAGTACGGTCACATCAGGATTTTGTTTTATTTTTTTATTCAATCAAAAGTGCAAATTAAATCAAGAAATGAAATTAAAAGCAAATTTATGCCGCTTTATGGAACGTTAGGTTCGAAGATATTGGTTTTCTTATGGTTTGTAATGCTGATTAATGAACGATATTTGCATGGAAATCGCTTGAAACGGCCGTATATCATGTCTAACATTTGAGGTCTTTACAAACGTGCTTTCTCTGTATTGATTAAGATTTAACAATGTATTATAATGCGGCCAATGTATTTAAAGTCAGCTGAATACGTGTTGATATGCATGCATTCCAGTCAATGCCTCAGCCAATGCTTAATTTCGGATCAGCCTACATGAGCGGAACGAAATACGGAGCCAGTAGCTGATCATTCCATTCGACTATACAATTGTCGATTCGCATAAATAACGGATGGATGAATCTGATTTTTATATCATGTTGAATTTCCTTAGATGTATATAATTGATAAATGAATTCAAATCTATTCTGCGCTCAAATGCACAAACTCATAATAATTTCAGTAACAAGCAGCCACACCATTATATAAAAAAAAACCCTCAGAAATACATAGGAAAAACGAGATGTGTGCATATATTTGAATTATGCTTTTATCCTCTCGGAACAGCGTTTTCAGACGGCTTCCTCTTTATGTAGCTATATCATTATACATGACGAGATTACAAGTGATAAACCTAGTGTGTGTTTGCGTTGCATAAATGGCTGCAATAGTTGATCTTTATTTTGCAACGTCGAATACATCACAGTTGATGCATAGATGCTCAATGAAACTGCATGAGTAATTTGAAACAGCAATAACAAGATTTTCTTGACCACGGTGCTTTGTTTATTACAAAAGCGTGACAAGCCATGCTCCTAACCGGTCCTAGGTATATGTGTGCTGTCGAAATGTCGAATTTATCAAGCCAATGATATATGGCAAAACATCTATGGTAATGTTTTTGAATCTTGTACAAAGCGTTGGTTTCCAGCATACCTAAATTGGTAATCTCAGCATTATAAGACAGTTCGTCAAATGTAGCTGTCTATGAATGTCGCTCGATCTCTAAGCACACGGAAACTATGAGACAAGGTGGAAGAATGTCATATTTTGTGTTTTTTTGCAGGAGTAATGCATGGTTATAGCAGGACGATAATTGAATTGCATCACGCGAACGTGCCATGACACCCGGACCGGTCTGCTGTGTCTGTTGTCGACAACAGTCGATAAGGTCTAATTGCTTCTTGTTACACGTAGCCCAGGAACATATTAAGAAATAATTGATGCTCTATGATCAGAATGTTCGAGCATTACATCAGAATGTTTACGTATTGCAGCTCCTCTTTGACTTCAGAAACACATACATGCTGCACCTATTGCTGTGTTTAATGTTATTTGAGCATCATGTGTTGGTGCTTGCATAGGGTGATAAGATGAGTGCATTTGTTGTCGCTTAATTGGCTGTGTAATAGGATATCATTATGCCAAGCAACATTGCCCTGGCATGTAACCTATTGATATTACTGCCGAAAATTAGAACTTCCTACAGCCAATAGAAGAGCCACTGGATAATAACTCAAACCGTTATCTTCAACATAGATATGCAAAAGAATATAGCCATCTACTCTCCTAATCATATCAGTATATTCGCAACACAAGAGCAACTAGCTATTTACTTATCATACTTCTTTAACCTCTGATCTGCATTGTATATATCAAATCCACAAAACAATCTAATGAATTTATATAAAAAATATTAGCAATTGGAAGCAAAATATTTAATAGGCTAAATTTGAAGCTGTTAACAGACATACGCGTGCAAGAAATTCTTAGGTAACAAAAACCAAGGCGACGTTGTACTAATGACACCTAAAACCACTAGAACGTCGGTTTTGGCGTACATGGGTCTATAATCATATGCAATTATACCCAACAATTTTGTCCTGACATCTCGCTTATGAATACCACTGTAGATAAGAAATACCAACGACTCATATGAGAGTAAATGGATCTCAACTCAATGTGAGAACAGGTGCGGCAAGCTTCCCTATAGTTAAAGTCAGTTACCTGAATAACGGCGCAATCGGAACAATTCCTAGTGGAGCACCAAAAATATTCCCTCTGGGATAACATTGACTCAAGTTATGCAGAGACAGTGATCTCTTCTGCAGTGAAAGAGAATCTGCCCGTAATATGACATTATAGGGAAGGGCTTGCCGCCAAAGACAGAGGTTTAGGATCAAGTTCACCTTTGTTTTGTGTGCAAATGAATCTTACTGACACTATATATATGGAATTCAAAACTTGCCCTGCATAAACATTCGACGCCTCCGATAACAGCAAATTCATTTATGAAACAACTCCAACACTATGTTAACTTACTGGAGAATAATTGTAAACCCAATGGAAAATACTATTTAATGGCACTCTTGCAGGCCCAAATGCGCCATGCATGCCCTTTGACCCCAATTTTATTATGTGAAGGAACTATTGTACTGCGTAAATACAAGGGAAATTAATGCTTAACGACAGGAAGTTGCCCGGAATTTCATATGGATTACCCCAATCCTTGTGGCTCAATTCCTCTATCTCAATTTGTAGGGTACTGTCCTTTGCTATGCATTTAAAAGATTGCTGTATGAATTTATGAACCTAACCTCATAGGCAATGTGCCATCTTGATATTTAAAAGGTATCTCTACACTGATCAGTGCAATCATGCACGATGCAGTTTAAGATGAACTATTTCCAGCCAATAAGATGCCATGCCTTGCCTTGAATAACTGACGTAGTAACATGAGCTGCAATTATGGAAAATAACGATGCAGTAAAGCATAGACGGACAATTTAACACGTCCGATTATAACATAGGCATATTAAAAGATATAAACAGTGTAAACAAAAGATAATTTCAAAATTTGTATTTGATTGCCTACAGACACATCATGTGTTGTGCTAAAACACTTGTCACATATGTCACTCCAACTGACACCCTAGCCCACAGACTATTGATAATCGCTGGACAAAACGCGTGTTTCTTTTAATCGGGATTGATTTACTGAAAGGCTTATGCCAATGGCCTTCTGTGCAGCCTGCATAAAACGAAATATCAAATATTTGTCAAATGGTATCGATGAACAGCGCCCTTCTCTTTGTATAACATCATCAAACTAAAAGCTATGTGGGGAAAGGCTGCGCAAAAAAAGGCGTACGACTGAACCAATACACTTAAATGTACAAGAGTACCAATGATATTCAATGATTTTATGAATGCATAATATTCGTGTTTAGTAGCCATATCGATGAGGACCTATTTACATATATGCTCACTGCTCAGGCTTGACACACGCACGATATAAGCAAAACTTGCACATCCCAGATTTATCAGCTTCCCCGCTAGAGGTGTGTTTTGAGAGAACAATGTACTATTTGCTAGTTGCTTAACGTTGTTACTTGTTGTGCACTTGGAATAATCGGCATATACTTAAGCAAGTGGCAAGATCAAAGCTGCGCCTTTGAGCAGGTTGTTGACACTATTTATTATGGACTAATACACGAACGTCAAAAGAACTCGAATATGCAACGTTATCCCTGGGGGTGTGTGCGTTTGGTGGAGATTACCGATGCAGCTTGTCATAATTTATGTATGAAAGTGCTAAGTCCAAATGTCCGTACAAGGGGTAAGGCTTTATTGTATGAAAGTGGAAATTTGCGTTAGTCATTCTTCATAACTGTACACGAAGGAACCGGTTGAAAAACAACTTAAATTGCTATGTCCAAATAGTAACAGGACTATTTATGTTCTAGCGGACATAATTTGAAACAATCTGTGTCTTTGCAAAATACCACATTTGGCTATGCTGCAAGTCCAGTAAGGTGTAGTATACATGGTTATTTTGAATGTTCCAGTTATGATATATTTACAGTTGATTGAATTGCAAAAAACAAACCCGTGATTCAATCATCGGTATAATATGTATATATATATAGATATATATAGATATATATATATATAGAGAGATATAGAGATAGATATATATCTAGATATAATCTATATATATATATATATATATATATATATATATATATATATAATATATAGATATGTATATATATATCTCTATATATATATATATATATATATATATATATATGTATATATATATATATGTATATATATATAGAGATATATGTAAATATATATATATATATAGAGATATATGTATCGATATATTTGCATATATATATACATATATACAGATATAGATATATATATATATATATATAAATCTCTATAAATATATCTATACATATGGATATATATATATATATATATATATATATCTATATATATAGTATATATATATATATATATATCTCTCTCTATATATATCTCTATATCTATATATATATATATATATATATATATATATATATATATATGTATATGTAATTTACATATAAATGTCTGTCGGCTTCAGAAACATCAGCAGAATCCGTCTTTGCTTTGAAACCATCACACTTTGATTAGCGTTTGCTGACTTGACGCCGGTGATAATGATAGATGCCTACCCTTTTGAAAGCTGCGCCAATTACAGCCGTTTCGAAAAATGCTACTTGGGCGACGCAATCGTTAACTGTACATAACAAAATAAAGAGAGGTTTACGGTTTGGCATATTTTGAATATTCTTTACCATTAGCTAAATAACATAAGTTAAGTTCTGGCTAACGAATTATGTTTATCATGGGAGCTGGTTAGTTTACTTACGAGGTTGCTAACAGACGTGATGCAGTATGCAATAAAATTTATGCTACTCATGGTACCATACAGATACCACCCATGCAGCTTCATAGTAAATGGGAGGATATAGGTGTTCACAGCATGTACCTAAACAAAATAAAACAGTTCTTCTTATGAGTTATGTAGGATATTAGAAGCCATCAAACAAGTTATTATAATATAATTTGCCTTTCCGTGAAATGCCGTCATAATGTTACTTCGGGGAGGAAAATTGGAGAAAACTTCTGTATTTTATTTCAGTTTTCAATCGAATGGTTCTTTGAGATTTCATGCCTCTGTATTTTTAATCTGTCCAATGATCCATTTATACAATATGCCATTATTATGTGGCTGTTCAGTATTGCTAATGTTTACCTTACGTGTGAGTTATAGTGGTATGTCAAATTTCAAATTGGGTATAGCATGGAAATATGGCGATGCAATGGTATGTTATTTTGTATTTTTATGCAGATTAGCCAATCAAATCAGCTTCTGAACATAGAATGTACGGGCGGACTATACCCCTCGCGGCCGCCGTGGCATCATCAGAATATTCACTCACGCTATTGTACATGCCCGATGAGATGAGGAATGACGCGTCTGCATATTCATCACTCTGAAGTCACTCTGAAATCGCACCACCAAGTTGCCTAGAGGTTGTTATTCAGTATTGTAGCGCTTAATTGGATAAAATTACGCAGCCTTGTTGATATACGCATATTAGTGGCGGTTATGCCAAAAGTTATTACAGACTTATAATTCATGCAAAACATCATATTTATGAGAAGTTTTACCATTTACAAATAAAAAGCAGAACCGCAATAGACCTGATACATAGTCGGTGCGCATAAACTACATAGCAGATGCGGATTGTGTGTGGAGATGAGCAACTTGGTTTGTGGTTTAGTGTATTGGTCTGTGTTAGCAAGTAATAGTTTATTGTCATTGTGAGGGCCAAATACATCCATCTTAAACGGTAATACAATCCATATGAGGCTGTTTTTGCACTTTGCATGGCTTAGCAAATAAATGTGTCTGGAATACATCCACGTCAATTAGCATATGAATTGTGCACCAACGTTAGTCAGTTAGTCAATTCAATGTCACCAACTAAGTCAACAAAATCTAGGGTATGCATGTTAACGTTTTCAATGATATAAAATACGTGCTATAGCCCTTTTACTTTGTTGTTGTACTGCCTTATTTAACACGCAGTGCTTTGCATTTTGGTCGATTATAAGGTCTGGCTAATCAGATTCATGGTTCAAAAATTATAATGCCAACCCATATTTTCGCCTCAGGCGCTTGATATCATAATTTTCGTTGCAAGTTTAACTAAATAATCTTGTAATAATCAGTAATTCAATGAGTGCTGTTTTCATCAGGCGGGTGATGTTTATCCATTCCAACAACCTTACGATGAGATATACGCAAGTCCCTAAAGGCAGCATTCCCGGGACGGATTTGCTTGCGAGAGGTGTATCAGTGCCAATTGAAGTAGCTGGAAATCAAGCCCAAGCAGTATATATAGCGTTTGTCTATTCTGTGTTATTTTATGATTAATTGATTGGATGATTGCGTACAAATTGATCAGTGCAATCGTTGTCATGATACCAACACTCACGACGTGTCCAGTAAAAAACGATTTCTCTTGCTTGGTAATTAACTCCTCATACAACATAATGACCCATCAGCAATTGTCGATGTATCAAATATTAGTTTATTTAAATCAATATAAAGTAGAGAATAATTTTTTTGAAGTGCGACTGGCAACAAATTTTGTTTATCTGCTTAGAACATTAAACGGTTGCTTGGCCTGCAGAGCACGCACCACCTGAAAAGACCTTTCATACTTGACATTTTGCGTCACTCATCAGATAATATCATATTTGGTCCACAGGGTTTAAGCATATAAGTGTTATATTGACCAGGGGGCGAGTTTTAATTTCACAAAGTGAGATTGACAATTTTGCTTATGGCAGGTAGCTGATGCTTAACCTTCGGGTAGTTCATCAATTCATTATCGAAAGATCTTGAATCACATAAGTAACGCACATACATAAATGAATATTAAGAAGAAACAGAGGATTAACGATTGGGACAACATTTTGCATCTTCCACAAGTTGAATGTCTCCGCTCCTTGATATCATATGCATAATACATGGTTTGCAATTGGTTTGTAGGATCAGTGTATCTGACATACCTTTGCAAAGCAAAATGGAAATTAGTTAAATTTTATTTATAGGTCAATGAATACTGCTTCGAGCCGATGGACAAATCACACTTGTCATCCAAAAACACTTGGTAATTAATTTCCCCTTACTCTGTATTGCCGTACCTTATCGGTTGTTTAGTACTGAACGTAAGTCCGACATCGTGACATGCGGCTTATTTATTTTTCGTATAGACGTGTCACGTGATCAACAAATTGGGGCATGTTTTACTTTTATGGTTTGCTAATGATTGTCAGGATCTAACTGCAGCGCATGTTTAATCCTCGAGAATAAATTATGCACTATCGCTTAATATGCCAATACTGTGTTAATCTACTTTTTCCTTAGCTTTGGATATGGTTTCACCACCATATGTCATCCATTAATTTCAGACAAAGTTAGCTTGAAACCATATGTAATTCAACGCCTATAAAACTAGCATTGTGCTCTCTAAGTTATTAATGCTTTTATATACTGGATATACCTATATCATAGTTGCAATCGTTACAAATAAACAATGTGCGTCATTGTTTATGAGCAATTTTATTACCCCAGCAATCTTGTGTTATGTATGAAGTATCGAAATTATGTCAGACTTAAGACTGATTTAATGCCGTGTTATCGGAAGTGGGATAAATGCATTAGGCATTTGAGAAGACTGTCAATGCGGAAGTGGATGATTTAGTAAATTTAAGACGTACTCTACTATTAAGAAATTACAACAACAAATCCTGACTGACAATTGCAAGCGAATCATTCTATAGCGGAGTTAGTATCAATATAATCCTGTGACGCATAAAAGAAACGCTTTGCCGAAATCTTTACAGGTAATAAGAATCTCGTGAGTGTATGAAATGACGTCAGGTTTAAGTACTTTGCACTATCGTGGATTACAAAAACGGGTAAAGGGATATATGGTATTTTGCCATCATCGATAAGGATCGACGAAACAGTTTGAATTATGGAATAAAAACTAAATAACAAAGAAATATCCTTTAGTAACTGTAAGTCATGTCACTGTGACAAGTGCCTCAACAGATGAAAAGTCAGTTAGCGTCATTTAGCTATTATTTATCTGCACCTTGTTTAATAATACTTGCGACTAATCTTGGCGTACGTAATTCATCATAGGTTTCGAAAGACATTGCTAATGGGAATATTGAAGGGAATGTTTCACTGTATGAATCACCACTTCCTGGGTTTTCGGTAAAGATCACTAATATACTCTATTAATGCATGTACATCATTGACCACCAAGCTATCAATTCGATAACTCGTTGCGTCAATCAAGCGGCTTCCAAAAGGTTATTCATGAACGATGGCTTCAAAACCAGGACTTGATTTATACCAACATGAATGATTTTTTGAGTGTCACATGACCTTTGGTAAAGTACACTAGAAATCTTCATAGTCACACAGCTTTATGTGTATTCACAGATGGGAACCCATATAGCTAATACATATGATGAAATACATGTCAGAGCCATCTTCTAAACAGCATCGACAATTTCAAATCAACGCTGCTCATTGATTAAGTCGTCTGTTGACAGGTTAGTAGCTATAATTTTCATTCACTGTGGGATGCTAATGAAATTAATGAAAGGATTGCATAAATGTATTCTAGGATAGAAGGTTACCATACTGGATGTAAACTTTCCGATCAATCAGCCATTGCAATGAGTGTTTAATTCAAAGCATATTTATAATTGATGTACTACCAACGCGATAAAAGTTTAGGGACAAGGCACAACTAGGGCACCATGATGCAGTTAGGGGAAACACTTGGCGCTATAGCCAATGTCTATCAAGTACCTGCGATATTTTTGAAATCGAAAATATACGTTGGTGCGCATTGTCAACATCGGACGGGCGTTTGTCATCGGACAATACAGGACAGATTAATACTGCATATCAGTTGATTGTAGTTCGTAAAGCTTAGAGTTTATACTGTACAATCTGGGTCTTGTGTGTACCTGAATGTTGCACTATCGCTTAATATGCCGAGGTTGCGCTTATCTACTTCTTCGTTAGCTTTTTATATGGTGTCAACACCATATGTTATCCATTATTTTAAGGCAAGGTTAGAGTGAAATTATATGTAGTTCAACGCCTATTAAACTCTTATTGTGCTCTCTAAGTTATTCACGATTGATATACTAGATCTACATATATCATAGTTGCAATTGCTACAAGTAAACAATGTACGTCATTGTTGATGAGCAATTTTATTACCCGATCTTTCTGGTGTTATTTATGAAGTATCAAATAGTTCCAGGCTTAAGACTGATTTAATGCCTGTGTGAGCGGAAGTGGGAAAAATGCGTATTATCGAACACATGTTGTTACAATAATAAAAATTTATATTCATCGATCGTTCGAATTCCATCCTCCAACAAAAAATATTTGATGAATACATGGGCTTTTGCATTATTGCAATGTAAGGCAATTATATCGGCTGAAAAAAGAAGGTGTGCTTAAGAAGTATATAATCATGTCCAGAAAGATTTGCCGATCAAGTTGCGTAATTAGTGTTTCTATTCGAACCGATGATCATTCTTTATATTTTGATGTCCCTAGAGTTAAACAGACTGTTCAGCCCAATATTTATAACAAGGTTGCCTAGGAAGCTGCTTGGCAACCGCATCTTGTAAACCAAAAGGGCTAAGTTGTCCGACTTTCAGTCGCTATGCGGCGCTGCGGTCTCAGAAAATAGATCCTCGGCTGTCGCCATTTATGTTGTCGGAAATAACCCTTCCTGGTTGTCGGTTAAATTTGTGCACAATGATGCTCACAACTTTAATGAGTAAGGATTTTATGAATTCTAGATTTTGTAACCAACGCAGAGGGATACACATCGATAGCGAGGTACCTTTAGAACGCGTAATGATTTACAGCTAACATTTGTGTGGTTCATGGTTTTAGGGAGGCACCGTTATCGATGGAACGACACAACGAAATAAAACAGATTTCCACAGTACATCATGAATATTTCCAGTCAAATAATAATGTTGAAAATTTGTGGCACAAATTAAAAGATGACATTTTTTATGTCTTCGTTAAACGTAGTCATGTATAGTCCGATATGGGGCGAAACAGCCTCTTTAAGTGATTACTTTTTGTACGAAATAGACGCCACGATGTGTGAAGAAATTATGCAAAGTAAGCATATTATTATGATGCAACTACACCCTACTAGATTGAATTGCAAACCACACCAATATATGACATGCAATAATTTATTCTATATTGGTAGACATTGTGATATTTAAGTAATAATGACTTTGTCATATATATTATTTATCCTATAGTTATCTCCCTTTCATCGGCCGTCGTAAATACAAAAAAGCTTTTTGAACACAATTAGAATGCTTAAAAATTTTAAATTCAGTATGTAATTGCACGCGCACTTATCTGGGCTTCACTAAGTGCTGAAATTCCTCACTGACTTGCACTCATGCAATTGTTTTGTAGGCTATATCGACCACTCGCTCAAACCGTTACACACGAATATCATAGAGCTGACAGATGTGAACGATGTTTCATGCGTTACCATAACAATATCACTTATTCCTAACTCTTGACCTATGAATCGGGTCCAAAGGTAAAGCTGTAAATTGTATACGCTATATGCTGCGTGGATATATACCGTTGTTGATATAAGTGTTCATGCAACATGATAATTATGTAACCTGACATTAACCTTCCTTGTGCTATTCGATTTAACAATGTGTCTACCACATGTGGATGGAAGATAGTCATCTGCGTCAGATTGTCAAACTCCCTGGAAACCTCCCTATTAGTCTGATGTAATCAATGAATGGTGGCGGCCAACCTAAGAAAACAAGCAAATCTATTCTGAGCTTAGATTCCCACACAGGTACTGATTTCATTAACAAGCTGCCATGCCTATTTCGTACGTAGCGTTTAGTGAAACAGCGTAAATAGGATATGGATTTATCCTAAATACATCCTAGATGACCATATATACAGAGATATACACCTGTATATCGAATAGTAATCAATTTACTGAATCCTATGAAGATTATTGTACTGGCAGCCATGCCGTAAACATTTTATTAGCATGCATTAAAATTTGCACGAGCCTCTTGTTGTTTGCCCCTTTTAAATATTTATTACGAGAAATCAAGCTTTTGATACAAATCTGAATACTTATGGATATAGCAAGGTAGTAAAGAAAGCCAATGATAAAGGTATTTAGTAAAATGTTATTTTTGCATATATGTTGGTGCATACGCCAATTGACCATTTATCCCTGGAATGTGCAATAAGGAATCATGAGTTAGCAGAGAAACAAACCATCCGTTTGCATACGACGTCCATAAAAGGGGCATTTTGAATTCTTGTCCCATTTGCGGTTTAGCTAACGAGACCGTTTATCAGAAACAGAGATTGAATGGGATTAGGTGACTAACTTCATCAATCTAAAAACATCACTGCTTTGAAAGCAAAGATGTTCCGGCCGACATTGTGAGTAAATGGCGCGGAAACTGTTGTGTATGTGGTATGTGTTTGCATACTTGATTATATAATAATCTTTGTGGCAGCTTATTGTCCATATATAGGTATAAGATGCATGCAAGATTCAAGCGGCAGTGCTTCTTGCTCTTTGTCTCAGCATAAATGCCGATATGATTCGTGCATCAGAATTACAAAGTATATGAGCATATACATAGTATTCAATCCATCCAACAGCAGCTTTGAATGGCCGAAGCACAGCCTGAGAAGAATGATTAATTGGTGATTCTTAATAATGTCGGCTAAAATTATCAGACACGGGAGTGTTCCGGTATAGTGCGATAAATTTGGAAACAATAGCCAGTCCGAAACACGACACCATGATTGTTTTCAAGTTCAAAGCCACGTACATCGCGCATGCTCGGAATGACGTTATCCATTCACGAGTATTGCTTCCTGCGTCTGAACTCGTAAGTTAGTCTTCAATTGTCAGAAATATTAACGATGCGTTTAATATTGATAGTTTATTACACCCCTCCCCCCTTCCCTCCCCCACACACAAAACAAAATATAACTGAAGGTGTTGAAACGCCTCCCCTCTTGTATTAATTAATAGCAACTGGTCCTGGGAATCAAAGTAAATGACGAAAAATTTAACAGTAATGTGCGCGAAATAGAATGTTTTTTTCTGGACCGCAATCTCCAATAATCATGCCATTTCTGTAATAAATGTTATCAAAATCCTAACGTGGATGGCAGTCTTTTACGCTTTGTTTTACCATTTGTTTATCCTAATATGTGTAATTTTATCATTCATTACAGTGCTTATACCCCTTTTCATTTCCTTACTCTTTTTACCTAGGCACGGTCGGACGGTGATATAGGTCTAATCAGACGTATTGTTGGGGTATCTTTTTTTGTCTATAATTACTTATCTAAGATATAACAGTGTCTGAATAGTAAAGCTTTCAATATGCTAAGTGATGCAGCTCTGTTGGTTTTGTTTTGTTTGCTATATGTTCAATTAGGGTGGTACATACATCAATTGATAATTGTTATCTCCTTGTTGTTTCAGTTATTCAAATTAATGTTGGATCAATATAGTTAAGATGAGGTGAAATTATTGCACAGCATCAAATATTACCATATATGTATTCTCTGCCTACAGCTTATAATAAATAAATTAATAATCTATATGATCATATCAGACAGAATCACATCCAATAGTTGACATTCTTTTGCTATTTGATAGCTGAAATATTTCAATATCATATCACCCCTATAGTTAAGTACCCTGGCTTGAGTACCTAACTTGACGTGGTGTTAGGGCCCAACCTGTAACGAAAAGGTACCCTTATTGTATTTTTACCAATTTTAATTGTCTGAATACTATACTTGTCCATAAGTTAGCTAATATCTAAGCGCATCACTTAACAGAACATTATAACTAATGCACAGAATAATGGTAGGGGTGGATCCCTCAGAAAGTAATAAACTTGATATTTCGGTGGACTACGTTTCAAATTATTTAAGGAGGAAGGGTGAGGCAAAAGGATGATAAGTAGTACTTGAGGCTTTAAAGGTCATGTTTTCAATTGTTTGGTGTACAGGAGACATGTTGGTCCTTAATAATCCCAAGTTTCAGACTTGTAAGATAATTATTGGACAAGCCAGACTGTGCTGCATAATTGTACAGTGCGAAGAGCAATCTCTCGATGAGATAGATGGCTTACTCCCTCAATCCTGATAAAAGCATTGCTCAGTAAAGAATTGAGAAGTCAACGATTTATATATATATATATATATATATATATATATATATATATAGATATATATATATATATATATATATATATATATATATATATATATATATAATGTATATATATAAATTTATTTATATATATATGTATATATATATATATATATATATATATATATATATATATATATATATTTGTATGTATATATATACATATAAATATCTATATATATATATATATATATATCTCTATATATATATATATATATATATATATATATAAATAAACTTATATACGTGTGTACTAAGCCTTTTAAGTCGTATTTTAAATTATTGTGTAACAAAAACTCCATAAGAAAAGAGGTACCACATCAATGATGTAAATAATATGTGGAGCAATGGGTTACAACATAGCGTCACCCTACGGTATTTTGTGTACATTACTGTATGATTATAATAGCAATCCACAATGTAACGTGCCTATAGTATACAAAGTAAATTGCAAGTTATAAAATTATTAGTCGCTGAAGCGTATCACTCCTTTTTTCATGCATAATGTTCCACTGTAAAATAAAACATTGGCTAGCCTACTGAATGTCAATACAACGTATGAAGACAATATACTATTTATTAAACCTAAAGCGTTGTTCTCCCTTGCAACAAAGTAGGTATATTTTGCGTAACGTATGCATTAGGACATCCACCCATCTCACATCACAGAGTTTATGTGCGTATCACTTTCATACACTATGTATTGTCATAGGGCATATCAGAGCATTATAGCATCAAAAGCAACATTGTATTAGGTTTGGTATTAATGTTAGCTTTCAGCAAACATCAGATCACTGCAAGTGATGACACAAAATCAAAACCCATGGCTTTATAGAAATAGCAGAGTAAGACGTCACATGTAGTGACAGTGCGTAATCTAAATACAAATAAGTGTTTTACGCTTCATATTATTGACACTAATCAGCCGATCAGCAGCATTCACTTGGCATGTATCATTCATATTCTCATGCTAGCAATATTTGCTATTACAAAAATATGGCAGGTACTTGCTTGACATCGTCTATAGCGCAATGTGGTTGTCCTTGCTACGACATTGTACCATCGTAGTATGTCGTCTCTAAACTGTTTGTTGGTAATAAGCAACGCTAAATCAGACTAATACATTTAATAATTGCCTTGTAACGACCACTGCCTAACTATTTATTGCTCTACTAGTCATGCGTTTTGTGATAAATTACAATGAAGTTATCATTATAGTATACCCTTTTAGTTCAGTAACAAATTACTTATATTAACTTATACTGAATGACATCACATGACAATGATTATTAAGAACGACGGAATGGCAATAGAGTAGTACGTAACCCCATGGAAATGGTACATAACTCATAGAATAGTTATTAATAACCAGAAAATATAATGCATTTTGGAGAGAGGATGGGCATAAGTGGGTGGGACGGATCGCGGTGCGTAACTCTGCTGCTGCTGCTGCTTCTGCTGCCGCCGCCACTGCTATTGTTGCGTAATCACTTAACCACAGAGACTTGTTATGATGGCTTAAAGTCATGTGAATATGTGAAACACTCTTGAACAGCACCGATGTAAAAACATAGCTGGTGCTTTTATGTTTTAAAACATCAAATGTTCTCATTTGATGAATGCTAAGAACATGGTAGGTAGTGACCCTTACTCTAGGCCCTTGATTATTGTATATTTTATTTATGTGTCCGTCCATTCTACAAATGCGATATCAATTGGCTTGTGTGCCAACTTACAAACATGAATGCAGTGGCTGATGTTAGAGCGCCACAAGCACCGCTCAATTTACTGTCGGACAGAGCCGCAGAATGGCACAAACTGTCAGCCGGTTGGATAGACTAATCAGACACATTTTTGAATGCTTATAAGATGTAATTAGCACGAAATAATTATATTGGAATCGAAAAACACAAACGCTTGCTATAACAGAGGTGGTATATGTAAGTAGTATATGTGTTTTATGATGATTAAATTCGTTCAATGATGGTCGCTTTCATTGCTGTCACATTACGGTTGACATTCATCGTTTGTTGAAATATAAATTGTACCCACCTAGATAATGATGACAAATAGCTCCTTGCAAATGACATTGACGTAATGATTACATACAACAGATATGTCCCACATCGCATCGGAGTATATTGCTGTCTGCTGATCCGTCGATGATAGCATATACAGTAAGCTGGCTAATATTTAAAGAGAACAGGTATTGTGCTATGTGTGATATTTTGTCACGGCGAACCTCTTCAAGTTACACAACATTTTGATTGACTGCCAATTGTTACCATAAGTTTATGTGAATATATTAAACAACAATGTTATGTTTATGTAATATAACTAGTTTTGATGTCGTTGCGTACGGCAAAAACAAGAACATTTGATGATATTTCTATGTACAAACGTATCCCTGTTTGATGAAAATCAGCTTTTACCACAAGACAAAACATATAAGTTGTTGAAGGTGAGTGCGTTGAAGGCTGTTCATGATCAGGTCATGAGCGTTAGGCAACATCACGGTGTTACATTGCAAGCTTATTCTGCACATAGAAATCCCCCGAAAAGCTAGGTTTTCACAGGTTTCATCCAAGTGACGCAAGTGTTGTATTACATGCAATGTCATAAGGGCATATACAAACGCATTAAAAGATAATACGCTCGAATCACTGCGATGTCGAAATAAATACGTTATATAGCAATGGTAGACAATATAATCTTAAAATTTGAAGTATGCTTTTTGTTTGGCACATAGAGTATGGTATGGCGTGTTTATGTTCCATTTGAGACTCGAACCATTTTCTGGTCGGTAGAACTAACGTAGTGACACTAATGACGACACTACCCCAACCATCTACCAAACCTAACACGACGATAGACTATGACAATGTCATATTAGCATTCAGCGACGGAGAGTTAACCCAGAAGAACGTCTAAGATCTAAGTAAAATGCGTGTACAAAGGTTCCTGTGTTATCTACCACTTATAAAGTAAAAAATCATATTCATTTTAAGTGCATCATGCTTTTTGAATTTCATTGATAGTGACGTTAAATATGACTAAAGTGAGAGTGCGGTTTTTGTAGTAGGATGGCAAATACGTGGCTTCTGGAAGTGGTGGTTTAACCGTCTGCTATGTTTTTATGAACGTCTGTTGAGTGCCACATTTACAACAAACATACTTATAATCATAACGTACCCTCTCAGTCATACGTTTGATGGAGTAACACCCAACAGCTGATATTGATTATAAACCTTAGCTTTCCAGATCCACCAGTGACCTACGTGTCGCCTGCCACCTCCCTTCTGCTCATACATATCCCATATCCATGAGCCACATACCCATCCTCCCCGACTCTCAATGACCAGGCTACTTTATGTCCCATGAGAATTGGGATAGTGTGCCCTTGTTGTTAAGGAAATCAATTGTATCCTTGTGCTCAACACATCTCTCTCCAATCAAAAGTTAAGTAGAGTAAAGTACTACCTTCATTATCCCAAGTGCGTAACGTGTGCAACTCCACACCACAGATCTCAGTACGACACGCCGTCCGTGTTGATTCTCAAACAGTCAAGTAATGCCTCAACCAATTGCTGAATGCAATGTACAAGATTGATCTGATAGCCTTGAAAAAAAGTCATATACTTGGTTTAGAGCGATATGCATTTACACATATATGAGTTATTTGCCAATATTGATAACTTAATTCCCTATCTATAAATTCTCCTAACGATTCATCAATTACACTAGGTTATATTGTTCGACTGTTTGTATCAATATCCCCTATTCCCCCGAATTCCGTCCCGCGAATCATATCCTTGCTCATAAACCAATGCTGAACGCTGATTCGTACATTCAAGGAACTGCTATGAATTCTATGTGTCTACTAACCATTATGCTGTCTGAATTCAATACAATTCAAAAATACAATTCAGTTTTATATGACTTCCTTTTACATGACATACGTCGAATTAAGATGTAATTAGATCATGCACACGCGAGGTTATTGGGTTGTACAAGTGCTTAGCTACAGATTGTGTCATTTCATAAGTCGCCTGAACTATGCTGACAGACGCATTTATTGATGATAACTTAGAATGAGCAAAAACCGTATACAAGTTGGCAAGTAAAATATTTTGATAATTAGTTGATATTCTGGTATATATAAGAGTTTTCCTGTAAATACTTTTGCGATATTTGCGACATAGTATTGCTGTTTATTCTATAGTCGCACTGAATTTATTACATTCGCGATTTACCCTTTTGATGGAAAACAAATTGATAAATTATCCTGATGTGATCGTACAAAGCAGCAATAACCTTTTTCAGCCGATTCAAGAATTAATGAATCATAGTACAATAACAGTGATAACTTGCCAGAGAGAATGTTTATCGTGGTTTAAAGTCATGCAAATGCAAGTGACTTTCTTAAAAAGACGTAAAAAAGCTGGTCCTTTTATGTTTAAAAACATTTGAAAACAGAAAAAACTGTAAAATTTGGGATTAGTTTGTAAGTATCTGCCTTATCTGTCGTGGTTGAACTTTTTTCTTAGTAAATGCTGGGGCTATAGGTTTAGCAAATACATAGTTCTTGAACGACGGACCTATTCTTGTAACACAAAGTAGACGGATCTTTACAATACGATTATGTAAATAAGTTAAGCAATACCGATAAGTTAACGTATAATAAGTACATTTGTTGTCGTTGATAACTGCAAACGCGAAACTTTGTTTAGGATACTTCTATGTATAAAAGTATTCCTGCTTGATGAGAGACAACTTATATCACAAGACAAAACATATTAGCTGCTAAAGGTTAGCGCATTGCCGGTTGTTCATGTTCAGGTCATCGGCTTGATCCTGCATATGGTAATGTCATCGTAAAGCTAGTTTACTACATGTTAATGCAAGTAAGGCATTGTCAGGAGGTCAGTTAGCTTCTTCAAAATTAGTATACGATTCTACGTTTGACTAACTGCAATGACGAACTGATTAGGTTATATAGCGATGTTCGACAATATTATCTGCAATTTAGCCTATCAACATTTATTGGCAATGTTAGGGCTCTTGTTTAAATGATGTCTCACATGGTTTAACTCGCAGACAAGTTCATTGAACTCTGTGGGTTGCATGTTATACTGTAGAAGACACAGAATCATAACGTTCGCTCACCATTCACCAAAGCGGTAAAAACACACAGGGATGGATCGGTTTGACGCAACGACGTCTAAAGCCCTAAGCTTTAGGAAACGAGTGTATTGTGGGTTTTTTCAGAGCAGACGCTGGAACCTACCGAAAACCCAATGACTAACCTGGACTTGGAGTTGATTCAATTGACTAATATGACACCAACTCTGTCAAAGTTTCAGCTGGATGATGTTATGGCAACGAGCAGATTCATCTTCATAGACGTAAATGACAACGCTATAATTATGCCTCATTGAGATTATGTGTTATTGGAAATGTGCCCACTTGGTGATAGAGCATATTTTTGAAGATTAAATATTGCCCTGTGATATCAATCAAAACTCTCTCTTCTTGCCCCGAGGCATTCTAATATTACAGCTAAGAGTATAAATCACATTTGTCGCATTATCCAAATTAACAACGCTACTTCCGCTGATGAGTTAGCGTCAGCAAGATGTATATGTCATACCTGCTTCATTACTCCCATACAATTCCAGATATGAAAACCGATATAGTATCTATTCACGTATTCAGTCATTTAAATTTCAATTCATGGTCGTTCTTTTCTTCATATTCTGCTTCTAACTTGTAACTTGTGACTGGCGACACAAACGGTTCAACACAAGTCACATTATATCCTTAGAATAAACGAACAACATGAATGATAAAAAGGGAACATTAAAGACATAGAGTTCTGAATTCAAAATTAACATTGGAATAGCTGATGAGAGACGTGAAGGGCTAATTCATAACAGGAAAATCACTTGCTAGCGGAGTCGTATATTACGATTGCTGCGAGCAGGAAGGGCTGAATATGAAGCAAAACACTGATATGGGCTGCCCTGTTGCTCGCAAGCATAGTGTGTTGATTGATATACATTGCGACTTCCAAGTTTAGCATGGAACCATGTCAAATTCAAGATGATTGTCGTTAGTGACGGAGCTAAATCACGTACACTCGAGCAATAATCTAGTCTGAGATGGTATGTGGTCCTTTTGTACCACACGAATGTCTTCTGACATTGTATCACTGATTAATGATGGCGTGACAAAGCAAGATTTTAAGAAAGAATGAGAAGCTAGCCAACAAGAAACGCTGGCAAAAATGCTGACACATTGGTTGTAACAGGCTGTATATTTGTCATTCTGAGAAGTAATTAAAGCGATTTTAAGGTGTATTAGTATGTTTATTCTGCAACTCAAATAAACTTTGAGGCGTTATTCGCATAATGAGGCTGCGTCAAGCACAGGGAAATGCGGTATGAATATTTTGCATCAAAGAATCACTAGACATTCACCACCACGTCGCATGAATTCTCTCATCATATTGGCTTCTCTAACTGATTATCTACCAACATGAATGCTGAAAGTCTTAAAGTCTAGTCCGCTCGTCTCAGCATGTATGGTAAACGAGTGTCCGACGCTTTAGTCCCCGAATGTGGCTGCTAGTTCGTGCAAAGAATTCGGAATTAGACCGTCAATTGGTCTTCTGGTTCACCAATTACGTATATATGTATATATATATATATATATATACATATATATATATATATATATATATATATATATATATATATATATATATATATATATATATATATATATATATATATATATATATATATATATAAATATATATATATTCGAACCGCATATGAAACCTTTCTGGATTGATATATTGTGTAAAAGTAAAATATTGGATTCTTGCAAAGCAGAACGAAAATGCATTCTTAATATTCATCCGTTATGTTAATGGCAAGCACCGCAACCGAACGTTTATCACAGCTTTATCACAGCTGCTTCTCATAGAAAACCAACGGCACACGATCGATCACATTCAACAAGGGATGGCACGTTGCTCATTAACAATTATCATTCGTTTCAACATAATATAAAATTCAAATGTATCTGTAGAGGGAATATCTACATACAACTTACAAACAAAGACATTATATAGTGAAATATTATATTATTATGTCTCAAATTTGCTATCTGACATGGTTGACGACATTGTTCCATCACCTAATTTCATTGATTTGGTATGCCTGTTGTACTGGCTGCTCTGTCATTGGCCACAATGATTAGCATCCATCACCATCGCTTTATCCTATCAACGATGACAACGATATCAATGTTGCATCTCATTTCAGTTTACAACAAGAGTGACGCCCTATGAGAACTAGAATGTAGAGATTTTCATTTGCCACGACCACTGCTGATCTCATAACTTGTCTGATCAGAGTTGAATTATCTTATCAGTCAATAGACCAGGTTATTTAATCACATAGACGCACCGCAGTCATCTACGTATAAAGATCACGTGCAATATGATTCAAATTATCTGCGACCTATAAGAACTAATCCACATCCTGAAAGCGAATACACAACAAAAGTCACAGCCGGCTCATTCCCTCCGAACCTTGCGCATGTTTATATTGATAATCTATGGAAAGTGATCAGGCTTAAATTAATACAACCGACAGTATTAAAACGTCGAATATATGTAGTCATAATGTGCGTCCTAACGCTGCATGTTCAGCCACAAGCAATTAATTCTTGATCCCGTGGGACGAATAAGGCAATTTGACTACGATTGCATTATGCAAAAGGGAAATGCACCCAGATGCATCATCGAAATGATGTGCGCTGCGCGTGGTTTCAATGCCGATGTTGACTGAGACAAATTGACATCGGATAAAATGAGATGGTGCTTGTGCGATGTTACCGGATGTCCATTTAAGATCCCAGACCTTAGGATAACCCCAGCGAAACTAGCGGTCTATAGCCTTAAAAATATAATTTACGTAAAGATGCTGCTTAAATGCAAGTTACATGATGGGGCCATTCGAAATAAATTGATCGTTGAAGCGAATGTATTCACCGCACACCTCCCCCATGAGTCGAACTACTTGGACCAACCACTTCTGCTGTCAGCCAGTTTTATTCTGCAATTCAATATAAAGCCTAATCAATCAAATTATCTGAAAGCTAATATCGTCAAGAGACTCCGTAAGCAGTGTGTGTCCGCTACTACGGAGATTGCTGCCACTGAGTGCATCCCATTCAACGACAGCATGAACAAGCTGTTCGGTGTTGAAGGACAGCAGATGTCCCTGTATGATCGCACTTCATTAGTGTTTCACTGGGAGGGGGGGGGGCGGTGCACAACTCAATCGCCAACATATGTTCTGGATCCTGAGTTGGAGCCAAATCTCGTCCTAGGCAGGAAACACGTTCTACTATGTAAGGTTTTGATAATGGCTAAATAAAATTGGTGAAGACGTTTTGAAAAATCGTTGCTTTTGTATTACCACACAAGTTATAATTAGACCGAACAAAATAGGACTATTAACACAACATGACTATGCATAACTGTGACCTTGTCAATTAATTGATCGTCCGTGCATTATCTATAAAAATGAGGCAATCCGCATCAACTCCTATAATATAGTTTAAGGATTGTCATATATTGTTATTATGCGCTTCCTCTCAAGGTTATTTTAAGGACAACTGACATTATTTGCATGTATCTCCTGATGTAGCTTTCGAGTATGCATGCTTTTAAGATCTGATTATCTGATTATAAGACAATATGGTGCAAGCGATAATGAGCATAATTTGTCTGACGAATGTGTAGACATATGTGATACATGTCTGTCCTACCAAGTGCCTGATTACACGTCTTAATTGCACGCTGTGCAATAAAGCAAAGCTGCCTTGTCGATGCATTATGCCAAGTAAGACATAATTATCATGCAACGCCATTAACATCATCGTAACTCTGATAATTTTGTGGCTGATCAGTGGAAAAGCTTACACACTTGAGGGCGTGTTATCGTTCTTTTACTCTGAGCACACGGATTCTTTGCACTAGTAAGACTTTAAAACAACGTCTAATTTGCGTTACAATAGTACCATGTTCGTGCATTTTCCACTTCAAAAAGGTGACAATAGGATTATTCTCTCGGGAAAGTGTTATACCTCTGGGCCATCTGAATGCATGTTGTTGCGCGTCGACTTATTATGTTGTGTCTCTAGCCCCTGAAGTTAAAGCTGTTTGGTAATCCTTACTGTTTTATTGAAATATCATTGTCAGTCTCGGTCTCGAAATAAACGTTAGATAAATGCCCACGCCAATGGAGTTACTCTGTCGCAATAGTCATACCACTTAATAAATGTAATATTGCGCATGTAATATTGCGAATGACGCTGCGTAATTCACTCTAACATATTGTAAATAACTATATCGAGACCGACAGTATAGTTGCATAGTAGGTATGCTGGTACTCATGTTTATGTCACATAAGTCGTTGCCTCGAGGATATTTCGAATCTGCATTGCATTTATTTCACATATTTTATCATAGAATACATAATTTATTGCCGAATATTTATCCGAATGCCTATTGTCATATTTTATATCTCTTCCAAAGCACCATGTGTCACACACATTTATACATAGTTTTAAACGATTAGATCCGACCCACCAGTTGCTACTTCTTCAAATGAATGTACGTCTGCTATTTGCATGAACAGACCTTACATTCGCATGGCAAGCAAATAAGCAGTAATAACTATTGTGTTACTATGATTTATTGATTTTAGAATCGGCTGGGGATAAGCAATGCGGATAAGTACGGTCACATCAGGATTTTGTTTTATTTTTTATTCAATCAAAAGTGCAAATTAAATCAAGAAATGAAATTAAAAGCAAATTTATGCCGCTTTATGGAACGTTAGGTTCGAAGATATTGGTTTTCTTATGGTTTGTAATGCTGATTAATGAACGATATTTGCATGGAAATCGCTTGAAACGGCCGTATATCATGTCTAACATTTGAGTTCTTTACAAACGTGCTTTCTCTGTATTGATTAAGATTTAACGATGTATTATAATGCGGCCAATGTATTTAAAGTCAGCTGAATACGTGTTGATATGCATGCATTCCAGTCAATGCCTCAACCAATGCTTAATTTCGGATCAGCAAGTAGATGATCATTCCATTCGACTATACAATTGTCGATTCGCATAAATAACGGATGGATGAATCTGATTTTTATATCATGTTGAATTTCTTTAGATGAATATAATTGATAAATAAATTCAAATATATTCTGCGCTCAAATGCACAAACTCATAATAATTTCAGTAACAAGCAGCCACACCATTATATAAAACTTGTGCTGTAGAAAAAAAACCTCAGAAATACATAGGAAAAACGAGGCAAAATATCGGGAGTGACGTGTCTCGAGATGTGTGGATATATTTGAATCAGGCTTTTATCCTTTCGGAACAGCGCTTTCAGACGGCTTCCTATTTATGTAGCTATATCATTATACATGACGAGATTACAAGTGATAACCTAGTGTGTGTTTGCGTTACATAAATGGCTGCAATAGTTGATCTTTATTTTGCAACGTCGAATACATCACAGTTGATGCATAGATGCTCAATGAAACTGCATGAGTAGTTTGAAACAGCAATAACAAGATTTTCTTGACCACGGTGCTTTGTTTATTACAAAAGCGTGGCAAGCCATGCTCCTAACCGGTCCTAGGTATAAGTGTGCTGTCGAAATGTCGCATTTATCAAGCATTCAAATGATATATGGCAAAACATCTATGGTAGTGTTTTTGAATCTTGTACAAAGCGTTGGTTTCCAGCATACCTAAATTGGTAATCTCAGCATTATAAGGCAGTCGAATGTAGCTGTCTATGAATGTCGTTCTGAGGTTGTTATCGTTGTATTATATTACCACCATGCGCAACCCAGTGCTCAGGGAAGGTTGTCGTAGTGCTATGTTTTCTTGCTTGCAAAAATATACTCAAAGGTAACTGTAACATATATACATAAATCAAAATATTTCGATAGGCGCATATAATTTATTTTATAATGCCATTGCTAATTTATATTACTACAACTAAGCTCAAGTATAAACGGGACTTTGCCGAGCCTACATATCAGCTGGGATTTATTTACCGCTCAAATTGCAGTCAACGCCTTCAGGCGATATCTCCGTTCCACATTCCATGATGAGCAACTGGCTCGATCTCTAAGCACACGGAAACTATGAGACAAGGTGGAAGAATGTCATATTTTGTGTTTTTTTGCAGGAGTAATGCATGGTTATAGCAGGACGATAATTGAATTGCATCACGTGAATGTGCCATAACACCCGGACCGTTCTGCTGTGTCTGTTCTCGACAACAATCGATAAGGTCTAATTTCTTCTTGTTACACGTAGCCCAAGAACATATTAAGAAATAATTGATGCTCTATGATCAGAATGTTCGAGCATTACATCAGAATGTTCACGTATTGCAGCTCCTCTTTGACTTCAGAAACACATACATGCTGCACCTATTGCTGTGTTTAATGTTATTTGAGCATCATGTTTTGGTGCTTGCATAGGGTGATAAGATGAGTGCATCTGTTGTCGCTTAATTGGCTGTGTAATGGGATATCATTATGCCAAGCAACATTGCCCTGGCATGTAACCTATTGATATTACTGCCGAAAATTAGAACTTCCTACAGCCAATAGAAGAGCCACTGGATAATAACTCAAACCGTTATCTTCAACATAGATATGCAAAAGAATATAGCCATCTACTCTCCTAATCATATCAGTATATTCGCAACACAAGAGCAACTAGCTATTTACTTATCATACTTCTTTAACCTCTAATCTGCGTTGCATTCTAATGATATATAAAAAATATTAGCACAAAAGCAAAATCTTTAATAGGCTAAATTTGAAGCTGTTAACATACGCGTGCAAGAATATTTTCTTAGGTAACAAAAACCAAGGCGACGTTGTACTAATGACACCTAAAACCACTAGAACGTCAGTTTTGGCGTACATGGGTCTATAATCATATGCAATTATACCCAACAATCTTGTCCTGACATCTCGCTTATGAATACCACTGTAGATAAGAAATACCAACGACTCATATGAGAGTAAATGGATCTCAACTCAATGTGAGAACAGGTGCGGCAAGCTTCCCTATAGTTAAAGTCAGTTACCTGAATAACGGCGCAATCGGAACAATTCCTAGTGGAGCACCAAACATATTCCCTCTGGGATAACATTGACTCAAGTTATGCAGTGACAGTAATCTCTCTCTGCAGTGAAAGAGAATCTGCCCGTAATATGACATTATAGGGAAGGGCTTGCCGCCAAAGACAGAGGTTTAGGATCAAGTTCACATTTTTTGTGTGCAAATGAATCTTACTGACACTATATATATGGAATTCAAAACTTGCCCTGCATAAACATTCGACGCCTCAGATAACAGCAAATTCATTTATGAAACAACTCCAACACTATGTTAACTAACTGGAGAATAATTGTTTTGCCATATCTTCTTATAAAGCAAGCTAGGTGTTGAAGTTGCTCCAAAATGCGCCTTTTGAGAGATAAAACTGCAATCAATCTCTAGTAAAGTGTAATTGTAAACCCAATGGAAAATACTATTTAATGGCACTCTTGCAGGCCAAAATGCGCCATGCATGCCCTTTGACCCCAATTTTATTATGTGAAGGAACTATTGTACTGCGTAAATACAAGGGAAATTAATGCTTAACGACAGGAAGTTGCCCGGAATTTCATATGGATTACCCCAATCCTTGTGGCTCAATTCCTCTATCTCAGTTTGTAGGGTACTGTCCTTTGCTATGCATTTAAAAGATTGCTGTATGAATTTATGAACCTAACCTCATAGGCAATGTGCCATCTTGATATTTAAAAGGTATCTCTACACTGATCAGTGCAATCATGCACGATGCAGTTTAAGATGAACTATTTCCAGCCAATAAGATGCCATGCCTTGCCTTGAATAACTGACGTAGTAACATGAGCTGCAATTATGGAAAATAACGATGCAGTAAAGCATAGACGGACAATTTAACACGTCCGGTTATAACATAGGCATATTAAAAGGTATAAACAGTGTAAACAAAAGATAATTTCAAAATTTGTATTTGATTGCCTACAGACACATCATGTGTTGTGCTAAAACACTTGTCACATATGTCACTCCAACTGACACCCTAGCCCACAGACTATTGATAATCGCTGGACAAAACGCGTGTTTCTTTTAATCGGGATTGATTTACTGAAAGGCTTATGCCAATGGCCTTCTGTGCAGCCTGCATAAAACGAAATATCAAATATTTGTCAAATGGTATCGATGAACAGCGCCCTTCTCTTTGTATAACATCAATAAACTAAAAGCTATGTGGGGAAAGCTGCGCAAAAAAAAGGCGTACGACTGAACCAATACACTTAAATGTACAAGAGTACCAATGATATTCAATGATTTTATGAATGCATAATATTCGTGTTTAGTAGCCATATCGATGAGGACCTATTTACATATTGGCTAACTTCTCAGGCCTGACACACGCACGATATAAGCAAAACTTGCACATCCCAGATTTATCAGCTTCCCCGCTAGAGGTGTGTTTTGAGAGAACAATGTACTATTTGCTAGTTGCTTAACGTTGTTACTTGTTGTGCACTTGGAATAATCGGCATATACTTAAGCAAGTGGCAAGATCAAAGCTGTGCCTTTGAGCAGGTTGTTGATACTATTTATTATGGACTAATACACGAACGTCAAAAGAACTCGAATATGCAACGTTATCCCTGGGGGTTTGTGCGTTTAGTGCGGATTACCGATGCAGCTTGTCATAATTATGTATGAAAGTGGAAATTTGCATTAGTCATTCTGCATAACTGTACACGAAGGAACCGGTTGAAAAACAACTTAAATTGCTATGTCCAAATAGTAACAGGACTATTTATGTTCTAGCGGACATAATTTGAAACAATCTGTGTCTTTGCGAAATACCACATTTGGCTATGCTGCAAGTCCAGTAAGGTGTAGTATATTTGGTTATTTTGAATGTTCAAGTTATGATATATTTACAGTTGATTGAATTGCAAAAACAAACCCGTGATTCAATCATCGGTATAATATGTATATATATATATATATATATATATATATATATATATATATATATATATATATATATATATATATATATATATATATATATATATATATATATATATATATATATATATATATATATATATATATATATATATATATAGAGATATGTATCGATATATGTATATATATATATACATATATATATATATATATATATATATATATATATATATATATATATATATCTATATCGATATATTTATATATATATATATATATATATATATATATATATATATATATATATATATATATATATATATATATATATATATATATATATATAATATATATATGTCTGTCGGCTTCAGAACATCAGCAGAATCCGTCTTTGCTTTGAAACCATCACACTTTGATTAGCGTTTGCTGACTTGACGCCGGTGATAATGATAGATGCCTGCCCTTTTGAAAGCTGCGCCTATTACAGCCGTTTCGAAAAGTGCTACTTGGGCGACGCAATCGTTTACTGTACATAACAAAATAAAGAGAGGTTTGCGGTTTGGCATATTTTGAATATTCTTTACCATTAGCTAAATAACATAAATTAAGTTCTGGCAAACGAATTATGTATATCATGGGAGCTGGTTAGTTTACTTACGAGGTTGCTAACAGACGTGATGCTGTATGCCATAAAATTTATGCTACTCATGGTACCATACAGATACCACCCATGCAGCTTCATAGTAAATGGGAGGATATAGGTGTTCACAGCATGTACCTTAACAAAATAAAACAGTTCTTCTTATGAGTTATGTAGGATATTAGAAGCCATCAAACAAGTTAGTATAATATAATTTGCCTTTCCGTGAAATGCCGTCATAATGTTACTTCGGGGAGGAAAATTGGAAAAAACTTCTGTATTTTATTTCAGTTTTCAATCGAATGGTTCTTAACTTTGAGATTTCGTGCCTTTGTATTTTTAATCTGTCTAATGATCCATTTATACAGTATGCCATTATTATGTGGCTGTTCAGTATTGCTAATGTATACCTGTGTATATATATGTGTGAGTTATAGTGGAATGCCAAATTTCAAATTGGAAATATGGCGATGCAATTATATGTTATTTTGTATTTTCATGCAGATTAGCCAATCAAATCAGCTTCTGAACATAGAATGTACGGGCGGACTATACCCCTCGCGGCCGCCGTGGCATCATCAGAATATACACTCACGCTATTGTACATGCCCGATGAGATGGGGAATGACGCGGAGGCGCCAATACATGCGTCACCCAATGCAGCGTCTGCATATTTATCACTCTGAAGTCACACTGAAATCGCACCACCAAGTTGCCTAGAGGTAGTTATTCAGTATTGTAGCGCGTAATTGCTCGTTGGACAAAATTACTCAGCCTTATTGATATACTCATATTAGTGACGGTTATGCCGAAAGTTATTACAGACTTATAATTCATGCAAAACATCATATTTATGAGAAGTTTTACCATTTACAAATAAAAAGCAAAACTAGGGTATGCATGTTAACGTTTTCAATGATATAAAATACGTGCTATAGCCCTTTTACTTTGTTGTTGTACTGCCTTATTAAACACGCAGTGCTTTGCATTTTGGTCGATTATAAGGTCTGGCCTAATCAGATTCATGGTTCAAAAAATTATAATGCCAATCGATATTTTCGCCTCAGGCGCTTGATATCATAATTTTCGTTGCAAGTTTAACTAAATAATCCTGTCTCCAGTAATTCAATGAGTGCTGTTTTCATCAGGCGGCTGAGGTTTATTTATTCCAACAAACTTACGATGAGATATACGCAAGTCCCTAAAGGCAGCATTCCCGGGACGGATTTGCTTGCGAGGGGTGTATCAGTGCCAATTAAAGTAGCTGGAAATCAAGCCCAAGCAGTATATATAGCGTTTGTCTATTCTGTGTTATTTTATGATTAACTGATTGGATGATTGCGTACAAATTGATCAGTGCAATCGTTGTCATGATACCAACACTCACGACGTGTCCAGTAAAAAACGAGGTCTCTTGCTTGGTAATTAATTCCTCATACAACATAATGACCCATCAGCAATTGTCGATGTATCAAATATTAGTTTAATAAAATCAATATAAAGTAGAGAATAATAGTTTTGAAGTGCTTAGAACATTAAACGGTTGCTTGGCCTGAAAAGACCTTTCATACTTGACATTTTGCGTCACTCATCAGATAATATCATATTTGGTCCACAGGGTTTAAGCATATAAGTGTTATGTTGACCAGGGGGCGAGTTTTAATTTCACAAAGTGAGATTGACAATTTTGCTAATGGCAGGTAGCTGATGCTTAACCTTCGGGTAGTTCATCAATTCATTATCGAAAGATCTTGAATCACATAAGTAACGCACATACATAAATGAATATTAAGAAGAAACAGAGGATTAACGATTGGGACAACATTTTGCATCTTCCACAAGTTGAATGTCTCCGCTCCTTGATATCATATGCATAATACATGGTTTGCAATTGGTTTGTAGGATCAGTGTATCTGACATACGTTTGCAAAGCAAAATGGAATTAGTTAAATTTAATTTATAGGTCAATGAATACTGCTTCGAGCCGATGGACAAATCACAATTGCCATCCAAAAACCCTTGGTAATTAATTTCCCCTTACTCTGTATTGCCGTACCTTATCGATTGTTTAGTACTGAACGTAAGTCCGACATCGTGACATGCGGCTTATTTATTTTTCGTATAGACGTGTCACGTGATCAACAAATTGGGGCATGTTTTACTTTTATGGTTTGCTAATGATTGTCAGGATCTAACTGCAGCGCATGTTTAATCCTCGAGAATAAATTATGCACTATCGCTTAATATGCCAATGATGTGTTAATCTACTTTTTCCTTAGCTTTGGATATGGTTTCACCACAATATGTCATCCATTAATTTCAGACAAAGTTAGCTTGAAACCATATGTAATTCAACGCCTATAAAACTAACATTGTTCTCTCTAAGTTATTAATGCTTTTATATATTGGATATACCTATATCATAGTTGCAATCGTTACAAATAAACAATGTACGTCATTGTTTATGAGCAATTTTATTACCCCAGCAATCTTGTGTTATGTATGAAGTATCGAAATTATGTCAGGCTTAAGACTGATTTAAAGCCGTGTTAGCGGAAGTGGGATAAATGCATTAGGCATTTGAGAAGACTGTCAATGCGGAAGTGGATGATTTAGTAAATTTAAGACGTACTCTACTATTAAGAAATTACAACAACAAATCCTGACTGACAATTGCAAGCGAATCATTCTATAGCGGAGTTAGTATCAATATAATCCTGTGACGCATAAAAGAAACGCTTTGCCGAAATCTTTACAGGTAATAAGAATCTCGTGAGTGTATGAAATGACGTCAGGTTTAAGTACTTTGCACTATCGTGGCTTACAAAAACGGGTAAAGGGATATATGGTATTTTGCCATCATCGATTAGGATCGACGAAACAGTTTGAATTATGGAATAAAAACTAAATAACAAAGAAATATCCTTTAGTAACTGTAAGTCATGTCACTCTGACAAGTGCCCTATCAGATGAAAAGTCAGTTAGCGTCATTTAGCTATTATTTATCTGCACCTTGTGTAATAATACTTGCGACTAATCTTGGCGTACGTAATTCATCATAGGTTTCGAAAGACATTGTTAATGGAAATATTGATGGGAATGTTTCAGTTTATGAATCACCACTTCCTGGGTTTTCGGTAAAGATCACTAATAAGCAATGCATGTACACCATTGACCACCAAGCTATCAATTCGTCAACTCGTCGCGTCAATCAAGCGGCTTCCAAAAGGTTATTCATTCATGAACGATGGCTTCAAAGCCAGGACTTGATTTATACCAACATGAATGTTTTTTTGAGTGTCACATGACCTTTGGTAAAGTACACTAGAAATCTTCATAGTCACACAGCTTTATGTGTATTCACAGATGGGAAACCATATAGCTAATACATATGATGAAATACATGTCAGAGCCATCTTCTAAACAGCATCGACAATTTCAAATCAACGCTGCTCATTGATTAAGTCGTCTGTTGACAGGTTAGTAGCTATAATTTTCATTCACTGTGGGATGCTAATGAAATTAATGAAAGGATTGCATAAATGTATTCTAGGATAGAAGGTTACCATACTGGATGTAAACTTTCCGATCAATCAGCCATTGCATTGAGTGTTTAATTCAAAGCATATTTATAATTGATGTACTACCAACGCGATAAAAGTTTAGGGAAAAGGCGCAACTAGGGCACCATGATGCAGTTAGGGGAAACACCTGGCGCTATAGCCAATGTCTATCAAGTACCTGCGATATTTTTGAAATCGAAAATATACGTTGGTGCGCATTGTCAACATCGGACGGGCGTTTGTCATCGGACAATACAGGACAGATGAATACTGCATATAAGTTGATTGTTGTTCGTAAAGCTTGGAGTTTATACTGTACAATCTGGGTCTTGTGTGTACCTGAATGTTGCACTATCGCTTAATATGCCGAGGTTGCGCTTATCTACTTCTTCTTTAGCTTTTTTATATGGTGTCAACACCATATGTTATCCATTATTTTAAGACAAGGTTAGAGTGAAATTATAGTAGTTCAACGCCTATTAAACTCTCATTGTGCTCTCTAAGTTATTCACGATTGATATACTAGATCTACATATATCATAGTTGCAATTGCTACAAGTAAACAATGTACGTCATTGTTGATGAACAATTTTATTACCCGATCTTTCTGGTGTTATTTATGAAGTATCAAATAGTTCCAGGCTTAAGACTGATTTAATGCCTGTGTGAGCGGAAGTGGGAAAAATGCGTATTATCGAACACATGTTGTTACAATAATAAAAATTTATATTCATCGATCGTTTGAATTCCATCCTCCATCAAAATATGTTGTCTGGCACAGCACCATTAAAAGTCTATTGCACAACCTTACATATTTGATGAATACAAGGGCTTTTGCATTATTGCAATGTAAGGCAATTATATCGGCTGAAAAAAGAAGGTGTGCTTAAGAAGTATATAATCATGTATTCGAACCGATGAACATTCTTTATATTTTGATGTACCTAGAGTTAAACAGACTGTTCAGCCCAATATTTATAACAAGGTTGCCTAGGAAGCTGCTTGGCAACCGCATCTTGGAAACCAAAAATGCTAAGTTGTCCGACTTTCAGTCGCTATGCGGCGCTGCGGCCTCAGAAAATAGATCCTCGGCTGTCGCCATTTATATTTTGTCGGAAATAACCCTTCCTGGTTGTCGGTAAAATTTGTGCACAATGATGCTCACAACTTTAATGAGTAAGGATTTTATGAATTCTAGATTTTGTAACCAACGCAGAGGGATACACATAGATAGCGAGGTACCTTTAGAACGCGTAATGATTTACAGCTAACATTTGTGTGGTTCATGGTTTTAGGGAGGCACCGTTATCGATGGAACGACACAACGAAATAAAACAGATTTCCACAGTACATCATGAATATTTCCAGTCAAATAATAATGTTGAAAATTTATCTACATGATTTTTGATCAAGTAAAATTTGTGGCACAAATTAAAAGATGGCATTTTTTATGTCTTCGTTAAACGTAGTCATGTATAGTCCGATATGGGGCGAAACAGCCTCTTTAAGTGATTACTTTTTGTACGAAATAGACGCCACGATGTGTGAAGAAATTATGCAAAGTAAGCATATTATTATGATGCAACTACACCCTACTAGATTGAATTGCAAACCACACCAATATATGACATGCAATAATTTATTCTATATTGGTAGACATTGTGATATTTAAGTAATAATAACTTTGTCATATATATTATTTATCCTATAGTTATCTCCCTTTCATCGGCCGTCGTAAATACAAGAAAGCTTTTTGAACACAATTAGAATGCTTAAATATTTTAAATTCAGTATGTAATTGCAAGCGCACTTATCTGGGCTTCACTAAGTGCTGAAATTCTTCACTGACTTGCACTCATGCAATTGTTTTGTAGGCTATATCGACCACTCGCTCAAACCGTTACACACGAATATCATAGAGCTGACAGATGTGAACGATGTTCCATGCGTTACCATAACAATATCACTTATTCCTAACTCTTGACCAATGAATCGGGTCCAAAGGTAAAGCTGTAAATTTTATACGCTATATGCTGCGTGGATATATACCATTGTTGATATAAGTGTTCATGCAACATGATAATTATGTAACCTGACATTAACCTTCCATGTGCTATTCGATTTAACTAGGTGTCTACCACATGTGGATGGAAGATAGTCATCTGCGTCAGATTGTCAAACTCCCTCAAAACCTCCCCATTAGTCTGATGTAATCAATGAATGGTGGCGGCCAACCTAAGACAACATGCAAATCTTTTCTGAGCTTAGATTCCCACACTAGTATTGATTTCAATAACAAGCTGCCACGCCTATTTCGTACGTAGCGTTTTGTGAAACAGCGTAAATATGATATGGATTTATCGCAAATACATCCTAGATGACCATTTATACAGAGATATACATCAATATATCGAATAGTAATCAATTTACTGAGTCCTATGAAGATTATTGTACTGGCAGCCATGCCGTAAACATTTTATTAGCATGTATTAAAATTTGCACGAGCCTCCTGTTGTTTGCCCCTTTTAAACATTTATTACGAGAAATCAAGCTTTTGATACAAATCTGAATACTTATGGATATAGCAAGGTAGTAAAGAAAGCCAATGATAAAGGTATTTAGTAAAATGTTATGTTTGCATATATGTACAAATAATCGTATGTTGGTGCATACGCCAATTGACCATTTATCCCTGGAATGTGCAATAAGGAATCATGAGTTAGCAGGGAAACAAACCATCCGTTTGCATACGACGGTCCATAAAAGGGGCATTTTGAATTCTTGTCCCATTTGCGGCTTAGCTAACGAGACCGTTTATCAGAAAGAGAGATTGAATGGGATTAGGTGACTAACTTCATCAATCTAAAAACATCACTGCTTTGAACGAGTAAATGGCGCGGAAACTGTTGTGTATGTGGTATGTGTTTGCATACTTGATTATATAATAATCTTTGTGGCAGCTTATTGTCCATATATATGTATATGATGCATGCAAGATTCAAGCGGCAGTGCTTCTTTCTCTTTGTCTCAGCATAAATGCCGATATGATTCGTGCATCAGAATTACAAAGTATATGAGCATATACATAGTATTCAATCCATCCAACAGCAGCTTTGAATGACCGAGGACCAGCCTGAGAAGAATGATTAATTGGTGATTCTTAATAATGTCGGCTAAAGTTATCAGGCACGGGAGTGTTCCGGTATAGTGCGATAAATTTGGAAACAGTAGCCAGTCCGAAACACGACACCATGATTGTTTTCAAGTTCAAAGCAACGTACATCGCGCATGCTCAGAATGACGTTATCCATTGACGAGTATTGCTTCCTGCGTCTGAACTCGTAAGTTAGTCTTCAGTTGTCAGAAATATTAACGATGCGTTTAATATTGATAGTTTATTACACCCCCTCCCCTTCCCTCCCCCCTCCCTCCCCCACACACAAAACAAAATATAACTGAAGGTGTTGAAACGCCTCCCCTCTTGTATTAAATAATAGCAACTGGTTCTGGGAATCAAAGTAAATGACGAAAAATTTAACAGTAATGTGAGCGAAATAGAATGGTTTTTTTCTGGACAGCAATCTCCAATAATCATGGCATTTCTGTAATAAATGTTATCAAAATCCTAACGTAGATGGCAGTCTTTTACACTTTTTTTTACCATTTGTTCATCCTAATATGTGTAATTTTATCATTCATTACAGTGTTTATACCCCTTTTCATTTCCTTATTCTTTTTACCTAGCCACGGTCGGACGGTGATATAGGTCTAATCAGACGTATTGTTGGGGTATCTTTTTTTATCTATAATTACTTATCTAAGACATAACAGTGTCTGAATAGTAAAGCTTTCAATATGCTAAGTGATGCAGCTCTGTTGGTTTTGTTTTGTTTGCTATATGTTCAATTAGGGTGTTACATATATCAATTGATAATTGTTATCTCCTTGTTGTTTCAGTTATTCAACTTAATGTTGGATCAATATAGTTAAGATGAGGTGAAATGATTGCACAGCATCAAATATAACCATATATGTGTTCTCTGCCTACAGCTTATAATCTTAATAATCTATATGATGATATCAAACAGAATCACATCCAATAGTTGACATTCTTTTGCCATTTGATAACTGAAATATTTCAATATCATATCACCCCTATAGTTAAGTAACCTGGCTTGAGTACCTAACTTGACGTGGTGTTAGGGCCCAACCTGTAACGAAAAGGTACCCTTATTGTATTTTTACCAATTTCAATTGTCTGAATACTATACTTTTCCATAAGTTAGTTAATATCTAAGCGCATCACTTAATAGAACATTATAACAAATGCATAGAATAATGGTAGGGGCGGATCCCTCAGAAAGTAATAAAGTTGATATTTCGGTGGACTACGCTTCAAATTATTTAAGGTGGAAGGGTGAGGCAAAAGGATGATAAGTAATACTTGAGGCTTTAAAGGTCATGTTTTCAATTGTTTGGTGTACAGGAGACACGTTGGTCCTTAATAATTCCAAGTTTCAGACTTGTAAGATAATTATTGGACAAGCCAGACTGTGTTGCATAATTGTACAATGCGAAGAGCAATCTCTCGATGAGATAGATGGCTTACTCCCTCGATCCTGATAAAAGCATTGCTCAGTAAAGAATTGAGAAGTCGACGATTTATATATATATATATATATATATATATATATATATATATATATATATATATATATATATATATATATATATATATATATATATATATTATATTTTATTTATATATATATGTATATATATAAATATATATATATGCATATATATATATGTATGTATATATATATATATATATATATATATATATAAACTTATATACGTGTGAGTCGCATATTTAAGTCATATTTTAACTTATTGTGTAACAAACACTCCATAAGAAAAGAGGTACCACATCAATGATGTAAATAATATGTGGAGCAATGGGTTACAACATAGCGTCACCCTACGGGATTTTGTGTACATTACAATAGCAATCCACAATGTAACGTGCCTATAGTATACAAAGTAAATTGCAAGTTATAACATTATTAGTCGCTGAAGCGTATCACTCCTTTTTTGCATGCATAATGTTCCACTGTACCAGAACCATCTATGTTATTGCAGATTTGCATTTTCATCACCACATATTTGGAACAAAGGCAAAAAAGTGTTTACAGACGGCTTAGCAAAGAAGGCTTTTATCGGAATACAAAGTTTGTCAGTTGCTGTGAAAGATGCATTTACTGTATTGTGTTAAGAAAATTACACTGCGAAGAAGATGGAATGCAGACAATGTGTATAATTATTAATAAATTACCATTTAGTTCCAACCAGATTTGTTTAATACAACTATGAGAAACGATAAATATCGATTTCAATTGCACAATAGCATGTGGTGGATAATAAGAAGTATTGAGAGAAGCTACCGTTTATTTTAGAATAAAACATTGGCTAGCCTACTGAATGTCAATAAATTGTATGAAGAAAATGTACTATTTATTGAACCTAAAGCGTTGTTCTCCCTTGCAGCAAAGTAGGTATATTTTGCGTAACGTATGCATTAGGACATCCAACCATCTTCCATGACCGTGTTTATGTGCGTATCACTTTCATACAATATGTATTGTCATAGGGCATATCAGAGCATTATAGCATCAAAAGCAACATTGTGTTAGGTTTGGGATTAATTTTAGCTTTCAGCAAACATCAGATCACTGCAAGTGATGACACAAAATCAAAACCCATGGCTTTATAGAAATAGCAGAGTAAGACGACACATGTAGTGACAGTGCGTAATCTAAATACAAATAAGTGTTTTACGCTTCATATTATTGACACTAATCAGCCGATCAGCAGCATTCACTTGGCATGTATCATTCATATTCTCATGCTAGCAATATTTGCTATTACAAAAATATGGCAGGTACTTGCTTGACATCGTCTATAGCGCAATGTGGTTGTCCTTGCTACGACATTGTACCATCGTAGTATGTCGTCTCTAAACTGTTTGTTGGTAATAAGCAACGCTAAATCAGACTAATACATCTAATAATTGCATTGTAACCACCACTGCCTAACTAGTTATTGCTCTACTAGTCATGCGTTGCGTGATAAATTACAATGAACTTATCATTATAGTATACCCTTTTAGTTCAGTAACAAATTACTTATATTAACTTATACTGAATGACATCACATGATAATGATTATTAAGAACGACGGAATGGCAATAGAGTAGTGCGGAACCCCACGAAAATGGTAAATAACTCATAGAATAGTTATTAATAACCAGAAAATATAATGCATTTTGGAGAGAGGATGGGCATAAGTGGGTGGGACGGATCGCGGTGCGTAACTCTGCTGCTGCTGCTTCTGCTGCCGCCGCCACTGCTATTGCTGCGTAATCACTTAACCACAGAGACTTGTTATGATGGCTTAAAGTCATGTGAATGTGTGAAACACTCTTGAATAGCACCGACGTAAAAACATAGCTGGTGCTTTTATGTTTTAAAACATCAAATGTTCTCAATTGATGAATGCTAAGAACATGGTAGGTAGTGACCCTTACTCTAGGCCCTTGATTATTGTTTATTTTATTTATGTGTCCGTCCATTCTACAAATGCGATATCAACTGGCTTGTGTGCCAACTTACAAACATGAATGCAGTAGCTGATGTTAGAGCGCCACAAGCACCGCTCAATTTACTGTCGGACAGAGCCGCAGAAAGGCACAAACTGTCAGCCGGCTGGATAGACTAATCAGACACATTTTTGAATGCTTATAAGATGTAATTAGCACGAAATAATTATATTGCAATCGAAAAACACAAACGCTTGCTATAGCAGAGGTGGTATATGTAAGTAGTATATGTGTGTTTTATTGTGATTAAATTCGTTCAATGATGGTCGCTTTCTTTGCTGTCACATTACGGTTGACATTCATCGTTTGTTGAAATATAAATTGTACCCACCTAGATAATGATGACAAATAGCTCCTTGCAAATGACATTGACGTAATGATTACATACAACAGATATGTCCCACAACGCATCGGAGTATATTGCTGTTTGCTGATCCGTCGATGATAGCATATACAGTAAGCTGGCTAATATTTAAAGAGAACAGGTATTGTGCTATGTGTGATATTTTGTCACGGCGAACCTCTTCAAGTTACACAACATTTTGATTGACTGCCAATTGTTACCATAAGTTTATGTGAATATATTACACAACAATGTTATGTTTATGTAATATAACTAGTTTTGATGTCGTTGCTTACGGCAAAAACAAGAACATTTGATGATATTTCTATGTACAAACGTATCCCTGTTTGATGAAAATCAGCTTTTACCACAAGACAAAACATTTAAGTTGTTGAAGGTGAGTGCGTTGAAGGTTGTTCATGATCAGGTCATGAGCGTTAGGCAACATCACGGTGTTACATTGAAAGCTTATTCTGCACATAGAAATCCCCCGAAAAGCTAGGTTTCTACAGGTTTCATCCAAGTGACGCAATGTCATAAGGGCATATACAAACGCATTAAAAGATAATACGCTCGAATCACTGCGATTGCGAAATAAATACGTTATATAGCAATGGTAGACAATATAATCTTAAAATTTGAAGTATGCTTTTTGTTTGGCACATAGAGTATGGTATGGCGTGTTTATGTTCCATTTGAGACTCGAACCATTTTCTGGTCGGTAGAACTCACGTAGTGACACTAATGACGACACTACCCCAACCACCTACCAAACCTAACACGACGATAGACTATGACAATGTCATATTAGCATTCAGCGACGGAGAGTTAACCCAGAAGAACGTCTAAGATCTAAGTGAAATGCGTGTATAAAGGTTCCCGTGTTATCTACCACTTATAAAGTAAAAAATCATATTCATTTTAAGTGCATCATGCTTTTTGAATTTCATTGATAGTGACGTTAAATATGGCTAAAGTGAGAGTGCGGTTTTTGTAGTAGGGTGGCAAATACGTGGCTTCTGGAAGTGGTATTTTAACCTTCTGCTATGTATTTATGAACGTCTGTTGAGTGCCACATTTACAACAAACATACTTATAATCATAACGTACCCTCTCAGTCATACGTTTGATGGAGTAACCCAACAGCTGATATTGATTATAAACCTTAGCTTTCCAGATCCACCAGTGACCTACGTGTCGCCTGCCACCTCCCTTCTGCTCATACATATCCCATATCCATGAGCCACATACCCATCCTCCCCGACTCTCAATGACCAGGCTACTTTATGTCCCATGAGAATTGGGATAGTGTGCCCTTGTTGTTACGGAAATCAATTGTATCCATGTGCTCAACACATCTCTCTCCAATCAAAAGTCAAGTAGAGTAAAGTACTTCCTTCATTATCCCAAGTGCGTAACGTGTGCAACTCCGCACCACAGATTTCAGTACGACACGCCGTCCGTGTTGATTCTCAAACAGTCAAGTAATGCCTCAACCAATTGCTGAATGCAATGTACAAGATTGATCTGATAGCCTTGAAAAAAAGTCATATACTTGGTTTAGAGCGATATGCATTTACACATATATGAGTTATTTGCCAATATTGATAACTTAATTCCCTATCTATAAATTCTCCTAACGATTCATCAATTACATTAGGTTATAATGTTAGACTGTTTGTATCAATATTCCCCCGAATTCCGTCCCGCGAATCATATGTTTGCTCATAAACCAATGCTGAGCGCTGATTCGTACATTCAAGGAACTGCTATGAATTCTATGAGTCTACTAACCATTATGCTGTCTGAATTCAATACAATTCAAAAATACAATTCAGTTTTATATGACTTCCCTTTACATGACATACGTCGAATTATGATGTAATTATATCATGCACACGCGAGGTTATTGGGTTATACAAGTGCTTAGCTACAGATAGTGTCATTCAATTGCAATGGAAATTTCGATGCAACAATCGTAGTCCATTTATCTGATCTGTTGTTGCATCCCTGGAAATGTTGATTCATTCTATCTAAAGCAGGCTTCACATCAGCCGTGCGATTATTATGTCGCACGATTTCACAATTCCGAGGCACCGTAGACAGAACGCAGACATGTCCACACAGGTCGTGTACATTGCAAGCCAGCAGTACGATGCTTGCACGATTGTCTCACGGGTGACGATGCTCGCAGCTCAGATAGGAAACATTTCGTACAACTGCTTTTGATTGCCATGAAAAAGCCGTACACATTTGCAAGACTGACGCAGGGCTGTTGGTAATTCGCAAAAGATTCTTGCGACCATCGTGCAATAAAAAAGAGTGACTCACGAATATCTTACGATGATTGTGCGTTCATCGTACAAATTCGTCCCATGTGACAGTATAAATACAAGGGTAAGTTTATTACAGCCGTCACATCTTCATCATAGTTTGTCGTAAACACATCTCTTCTTTGAAATGGATATTCTTCCACGAAGATTGCGTGTGGTCGAACTGAGAAGAATACTGCTAGACGAAGAAGAGCGTCATGAAGTACTTCTGATACTACTTATCCGTGAGCAACTTCGTCGAAGAAGGCGAGAGAGGCGTTGGTGGGTAAAACCCTGGATTGAGCGTCGTCGGCTGTTTGGACAGTATCACACACTCTTTCCAGGAGCTAGAGTCCGAGGGCGACTTCATGAATTACATCAGAATGAGCCGCAACATGTTTGCCGAGCTGCGGCTACGGGTCACCCCGCGCATCACAAAATCTAGAAGGCACGCACAAATCTTATTTTCACATTTAAATGCAACTTAAATGTACAACATATGTAGTTTCTGTTTTATCAATAGCGACCTTTAATTTTCAATTCACGATTTTGTTTACAAGATCCCTGATTTCATTGAGTCCGGGGAGTAGTTGTTGATCACGTAATGTACAATATATGCAGTTTATGTATGATTTATAGCAACCTTTTTTCGTTTTTGTTTTGCAGGGGCCGTGGTTCCATTGAGCCCGGGGAGAAGTTGGTGATAACGCTTCGCTTTCTGGCCACCGGAATGAGTTTCATGTCCTTACAGTACGGATTCAGGGTCACACACAACACTATCTCACTCTTTGTCCCTGAAGTGTATCAGGGTATTTACGAGGAGTACAGAGAGACATTTTCACCCATGACCAATGCCGAGCGTCGAAAAATCGCCCGAATTTCGCAGAAATAATGTGCATGTCGAAAATTTAGTTTGCGACGATGCGACTGCCTTGCGTCATGTGAAATTCGTAAGAAGGTCTTGAGACATTCTTCGTTGACAAGTGCACGGCTGCCGAAGTTGACATCGTGCTGAGTTTTGCTGTCCACGTTAGCAAGCAGAATGCATCACCACAACTTGCACTTTTATTACTCTTATGGCAACTACAATCGTTGGAGAAAGACTGTTTACACTCCGTTATCACTTTGTAAACTATGCGATTATAACATTTAGAGGCAGCAAATAAAGTATGTTTCTGCATACATTATAATAACGGAGACAAGAAGTTACTAAATAAACTTTAGGAAAGTTAATTCTTTACATAAAATGTCCTTGGGGCGACTCCTCGATCGTAGCCTGTATATATATATAGATAGATATAGATAGAGAGAGAGAGATATATATAGATATATATAGGAGAGAGAGAATCTAGAGAGAGAGAGAGAGATCTCTCTCTAGAGAGAGAGAGATCTGTAGATCTATCTTTCTCTCTCTCTCTCCCTCTCCCTCCTCTCTCTAAGAGATCTATACTCTCTCCATACCCTAAAAAGATAAAGAGAGATCTATGGATATTTTCTCTCTCTCTATAGAAAGAGAGATCTCTCTTTCTCTTTCTCTAGATCTTTTAGAGATATCTCCCTCCTTATCTATATCCATATATATCGTAATATATCTATGTATATATATATCTATATATTTCTGTATATATATAAATGTATATATGTGTTGGTGTGTGCGTGAGCGCGCGTGTGTGTGTGTTCGTGTGTGCTCGCGCTTGTGTGTGTGTGTGTGTATGCGTATGTGTGTACATATATGCCAATGTTGGAGCATATGCCAATTGATCATTCGTCTATGGGAAAAGTGGATATCAGTTACCATGGAAACGAACAAAGCCATGCAATTGCGCATAACTGTCTATAATTGGTACATTTCACATTATGTTTCCGTTTAATTGGGCTAGCTGACTGTGTATGTGATGCAGAACCGTTAGGTGGCTGACTTAATCAATGCTAATAAGAGCGTGCGTAATTGAAGTACAGCCAAGTCCCTGATTATGCAAGGTCTTACTGTTAACCTTATGTACAACGATCAGCCAATAACTATTATTCATATGCCGTATATTGCTCGTTGACTATTTGTCATATCAGATAAGCATTAATCAACTTTGCCATTTCAAAATCATTGGTACGTGCTTGACTCTTAACTGTAAACTTGTTAGTAGTACTCAAAAAATTAATAAGCTTTGCTTGAAAACCATGGGTTGAAAATGTGTATCAATGGGAAAGATACTCGGCTATGTCATTCACATTGCTTTGTATAGTACAGGTCTCAGTTTATATGATGAACATTGTATTCAGTTTGTTCGCATCCTTAAGCCAATTTTTTTCAAAGCTTGGGATCAAATTGAGAGTTTTCTTCGTCATGAATGGTCAAGACTTATCTTGGTTTTTTTCAATAGTACAGCAAAGATTGACCAACAGTATTATCTTCATTGGCAAGAGATACGGCATCATAAATCGACCCACAAGATCACGCATTCCTGTGACACAGCGTTACACTTCTGACCCGTGGGATACATCACATTTCAAACGGCGTCATCGAGAAAATGAACGAATATTGCCCCATGCAACTCCTAATAGACGTAGCTATGAAGGTGTGTTAGTGTAAAACATCCACGTTTCTTGGGTTTCAGATATAACAGTCACATACCCTTCCATATAATATAGTAAGATAAAGTAAATGAACGCTTTTACGCCCTCACGTGTGACAGCTGCACTACTGTTTAGAAGCCGCAACGAGCGCAAGTTATCTGCATTATGAGGGTGTTATTGTCGTCGCAGGATACGTATTTTGTACTAGGCGCGAAACATATATAAGGCTATTAAGTCTGTTATGACCGAGCTCAATGAGTCACATACGTCTACAGGTAGCCTATCGATACGGCACCTTGACCATTACGGCCCCTAGACAGTACGCACTTCACGGTCGCGGCACCTACCGGTACGGCACCCGAGCACCAGTACGGCACCCTTATTCAATTAGGGCAGTTAAGCATCGCAAGATTATGAGTGCGACAGCAATGTGTGTATTATGAACATTATTACAATAACGTCATTGTACGGTGATTGTCAACTACTGGGCACAAATTATCTTGTTGTTAGTGCACAATTATAACTGCTATAACATAGATCGATACCGTATGACACGAGTCATGTCCGGCAAGCATCCATCACTCTAAGTTTGCTTATTATCACTTGCAACGGGTTGTCTGGTATACATGAAAACAGATCAATAAACATTCAGAAGATGCATGTTAATAATGTAAGTGGTCGTCCTAAAAGCCTTGAGAGGAGTCGCATGATCACAATATATGACAGTGCTAATCTAATCTAATAAGATTTGCATCAAATTCAAGATCCAATGAGATATAACACAGCATACGTTTACGATTAAGTGGACTGCACTCATGTTACAGCTATCCACTCGGTGTTAGGTAACGACCTAAGATAATGTTTTGATGATTGCAATGAGTTGTATTTTCTTTGTGAGTCAAGGCAATTGCACAGTATTGAGATACAACTTTAAGGTGTCATTAGTAAAATATTGCAGTGGTTTGTGTCACCTAAGTAGCTGGAAATACGCGCATTTTGATCGACAGCTTCAAGCTTGTATCTATTTAATAACTTGTTTGGTGCTTTTATACAGACTTGCTCGATTGTTTTGAGCCTTAAAAGCATCCAATATAGTTCATCCGTACAAAAGTGGGATCCGTTAATGACAAGTGTTCTTGAGCAGCGGTAATATGGCTTTGAATAACAAGTACAGATCGCGTTGTTATTCTGCGTATGTGTTGGAGATAACGGTTCGTGTTGATACCAGTTGCTCCGATATAAGTCATAAATATTTCCTGTTATCATCTCTAGTATTAATAAATGAAAAGGCAGAGCGAGCTTTCTCGGTGCATTTACATCCAATTACACAGCCAATGGAGCCAGAACAGATGCGTTCACTTCATCATTATATGGGAGCACATGATGTAGAAATGACATAAAACACAACAGGTGCAGCATGGCCATGAATTATAAATCACCAATGAGCCGCAAAGCTTGTGGTGGATTAGGCATAGTGGTAAGCCCAAACACCAATAAGGGGAAATACTTAAACCCCAGAACGTGCCGAACAACATTACTTGAAAGCTATCTGCTAACTTCTAGACGAGGCGAATGTTCTTAGAACGTTCTAGCTAACTGCTTCAGTTCTGAATAAAATATTAAAGCCTAATTACAATGTATTTTAACATACCGAGACACGTCACTCCCGGTATTTTGCTCTCTTACAGCTTCACAAAAACACCGTTTTATTGCTCACCGACTCATTTTTGGTATTTCCGGAGATCTTTCTACGTGTTCGTTTTCTCCTAAAACACTCTATGTAACGGTGTGGCTGCTCCTTGATGAAATCAGTACTAAATATGGCATCTAAAATCAGAATAAATGTTCTTGTTGGCTAATTCAATCTAATTGCATAATTATGTGAATCTAGGGTCATTCTACGTGATATAAAACTCTCAGTCACCCATCCTCGCCATTGGCCTTTATCTATGCATATAATTGAATGCCATAATCAGCTGATCGCTCACTATGACGTGCTACCTATGTATGCCTATACTTATTCGAGCTCTGCATTGTGGCAATGATTTCTAATTTGTGCGTGTTGTTCTTGTAAATTCACGCATGTTGGATCCAAGTGTGTCTTTCTTTGTCTTCCAATGTTATGTCAGCATTTATAAAATGCGCATCTATAGGAATGCATATGTTTAAGGAAATATATTTGCCCATCCTCATCGTTGGAACTTGTTACTACTTCGAAATGAATGCAATAATCGATTAATAGCTCAATGTGACACGCTGCAAATGTATTCTCCTCCGTCGTTGAGACTCACGTAGACTTGTGTTTACTCGTCCCATTACGCGTATGTTTTTTTCAAACATGTCATCAGTTGTCTTTCAATACGACGTCTGAAAAGCCATAGTTATCTGATTAAATCAGACTGCTTCGGGAGGTTTTGAGGTAGTAAAAACCTATTTGACATCCACATGTGGTAGACACGTATAACTGAGTTAAATCAAAGAGCTCATCGAAGGTTTATGTCAGGTTACATGCTTATAATGTTTCATGAACACCTATATCTACAATGGTCTATATTAACGCAACATATAGCGCATCAAATGTACAGCCCTACCTTTGGTTCTCGATTTATCGGGACAGAGAAAAGAAGAAGTGATATTGCGGTGGTTACGTATGACACATCGTTCCCATTTATTGGCTATATGATATTAGTGTGTAACGCAGGCAAGGTAACGTTTTGGGCTCATGATCGATGTAGCCTACATAGGAAACTTGCAAAGTCAGTGAGATGATACGCTCTTATTGAAGCCCAAGTTTGCGAGTATATATACCTGATGTAAGGGCGACTTTCATTCAAAACATACTTCAAAATATTAAAATCTTCTCAATGTGTGTTTTCATGTTTACGACGGCCGATGACAGGAGGAGAATTGTTGGATAAATAGAATAATTACTTAAATATCACAATGCTTACTAATATAGAATCTTAGTGACCAATATTGTAAACATAGCACCTCATATATTGGGAGAGTTTATATTTCAATAAGATAGGGTGTAGTTGCATCAGGATAATATATCTACTCATCAAAACAAATTACATATCGTGGCGTCTATTTCGTAAAAATATATTATCTCTGGAAATTAAAACGAATGGAAATGTAATCTGTTCAAATGCAAATACTCATTATCCAGCGCACGGATTTCAAAATTCAGCACCTACAATGCAGGTACGAACAGAAAATCAACGCGCAGTCTACATGATGTCATTATCAGCAAACTCAAGTATCTATGTAAATCAACTGTACATGCTTATGTACGCAACAAAGGGCGTTACAAAAGCGCTTTCATTCATAAAAGTTTAATCAACTAAACATGAATCTTCAGGAGTACTACCAGTCACAGTTGTGACTGTTGCACCAACTAAATTGGATAACCATCGAATCTGTGAAGCATTCATAGCACAGTATAATTGAATTCGTCGATACATGTTCATACACAAACACAACCAACGGCAAGTATTCGCCTGTTACTGTCTAGCCACTGTCACTGCTTGATTTATACACCTTAATTGATGGTATCAAGCCTTGCGTATTCCAATTAATGTTTTTGAGTTGATAGTACTGATCCTTTAGTGAAATAGTCTAAATGGAGGTACAAATCACAAATACATCCTAGATTAACCATTTACCCCGAGATATACACCAATTGATCGAATAATATCTAATAAACTGCATGTTAAAAAGATTACACACATTTTATCATCATGCATGTAAATGTACACAATCATCCTGTTGGACGCCTCTTTAAAACCAATATCACGAGAAATCCAGCGTTTGATACAAATTGTAACCATTATGGATATAGCAATTTAGCAAAGAAAGCAAATATTAAAGTTGATGATAATAATGTATTGTATAAAATTTTATCCTTGAATATATGTTCAAATATTCATATGTTGGTGCATACGTCAATTGACCATTTGTCCGTAGATGGTGGAAAGTGGAATCATTAGCTAGCAGGGGAACGAACGAAAAAAACCATCCAACCACGCACAACTCTCCATAAAATGGACATTTCACATTCTTTTCTCGTTCAGGCAGTCTAGCTGACGAGACCTAACATGCGAAGCAGAGCTTGAATGCGATTGCGAAGAGTTACTTCATTGAGTCAGGTTGCTTAATTCATCAATCTAATATAACATAGCGTTAAAAGCAAACGGCGCCCGATCTTTGTCAGTGTATATGTTCAAAACTGATCATGCGCATGTTGCGCAATCATACTCATCATGCCCATAATCAATTATATTATAATCTTTGTGGCAGCTCATTGTCTATGTACATTATATATCACAGGATCAAGCGGCAGCGTTCCTATTTCACAGAACAAACTGCCGGTGTAATTCCTGCATTCAAATAACGAAAGATACAAGCATGTAAAACGGACATTTTAGGCAATTCATCCAACAGCAGTTCTGCAGCATTGGCACAGCCTGAGAATAACGACATACGTGTGATTGTTAATAATATTGGCCAGATAATATCAGGACAATACCAACCAACCAATTGCACGAATAAATTGCATGAGTGTCCTCTATGCGCCCTTAACCCATATCCATCCCTACCCCCACATTCGATCCCATAGCTGTAATCACAAATATTCCAGTTCTTTTTCTCATAGCAGTTACTATTCGGACGTCTATAGCAATGAATTAATGACAACCCATATTTATCTACGGTTGTGCAAACCATACATCAACGGGTGCATTGCGGTAGTGCATTGAAACCAATATCCATTACGTTCGAATTGATTTACATACTTCGTCCGTTTTTGTAGTTACGTAAGACAGAACTTAAACAAAAAACTTAAATGACAGGGACGGGAGTATTTGCGGAACAATGGGTTGCTACGTTGCATCGACACTAAAACAGTTTTGTGTTCAAGAAATGGCCTTTCACAGCAACCCATTATATATAGTGCTTATAGTATAAAACAGCAATTACATCGAATAAAGTGAGTTAGCCACTGAAATATACCACCTTTCATTGGTATCCCTTATATAATGAGCAACGTTGAAACACAGCCATGTACGCCTTTAAGAATGCCTCGAGCCCAGTATGTGCAATGAAACCATAAGAAACAACAAAATTATCAATTATATTATCATAAACCTATGTGTTAGATAATACGTATTTATTCCTCTAGCGCTAACACAGGCAGCAAAATATTCGTTAGCCAAGGATATGATTGAAACGGTATGCAGAATATGGAACATTTGATACCTTCGTTGCAACAATGTCGATATTTTATAAGGAACGAGGACGGAAGGATAATTTTCATCACCAATGACGTAAGTTGTTCACTTGCAGCAGTTGAAACTATAATATATGTATATCTAGTATATCAAAGCATGAATAGTTAACAGAGCACAATCTTAATTAGAAAGACTTTGAATTACATGTAGTTTCATGCTAATGCTATCAACAAATATTGGATGACATGAAATGGTGACGCCATATCATAAACAACGGCAACATTTGAATAGTAGGACGTCACCATATGCACCGATAGTGCGTAACATATATTTTCGATTTCACACCCGCATATATTCGTTACCACACCGAATATGCAAAAACCAATTTCTATACCAATTACCTAATAACACTTTTGAAGTTATCAGTACATTCTATCGCAAATATGATTTCTAAATAGGGAAGGGGAACGGGAGCACTACTGTGTGGGCGTTGATTTAAACAAACGCCCAATTATTACACATGTGCGATATCTGCAAATGCGAGGGTTGGCAATATCCTCGAACATAATGTTTCATATTGCATATAAAAGTGCTGCTTATTTTATAGTCGCACCCAATGTGTAACAAATATAAATGTTATTCGTATTGGATGGCATATAAATTGACAAATTATTCAGATGAGATCGTATAAGCAACAGCAGATTCAAGAATTAATGAATCATAAAAATAAAACAGTTATCACCGTATTATCATTTGCCATAAATACGTGTTAATGCAAGAGCAATTCATGAAACAGCTGACGTATAATTAGCTAGTGCACTTATTCTACAAATGACACATTTCCTCGAACAAGCCACTGTTTGGAACGTTGCCCTTGCCTCTGTTGGACTATTATATTCCCATTGTAAGGAGTGACTTTAATGCAAAGATGCACCGTGTCAGTTGGCGTAAAAAGGGATAGGAGTGGTTTTAGCCGAATAATGAGGTGCAATGAATCAAGTGCTAAACTTGCAATATTCCTTCATAGGGGCCTCACTTTGACCCTCCGCAAGGAATCACATGTTATGATCAATAAGACTGAGAAGCTCAAATTGCTTTGAAATATTTAGACTTTGCCCCTTGCCATGAATGTCCGTGGCATACCAATGCTACTCCAACAACACAGCAAAGAGTGATCAGCTTCAACTTCATTGGCTAAAGATACGACCTCATGCATCACCAAGCTGGAGCATGTATTCAAGATACGCAACACTATTATCCTGATCGATGAGAGACATATTGCAAAGAGCATCGTTATATATTTTGTTTTGTATGGCTAAATGATTGATTATGGTCTTATTGCCCTCATTAGACGCTGTTATTTAAGTTCTTTGTAAGTGCGTATTATCCGTTGGCTTTTGGTTTCAGATATAGAAATAGCATACTCTAACAAAAACTAGTATATGCCCCAAGTCAATGAACTTGTGCTGGCAGTTTCAATGTTTAGCAAATACAACATTATCAACATTACGATGACGTTATCGTCAGCGTTTCATGCTTTTTCTACACGGAAGCTTTGTTTCTATCGCACAGCTAAATCAAGATGGATACAACGCTTGTTACGACATACATGAGTCTAGTACGTCTGCAAACCCGTCATGTCAATTATCACTTGCAGCACATTGTCTGGTAATGGTGTCGGAAATGATTATACTCGGAAACAGATCATTATACATTCAAGAGATAAATGTACGTATCTCAGTTGTCACGGACTTGACCGGAATCACAATGCAGGACCATCCTAATGTGATCTCATATATGATTTGATGCCTCATTTCTGGAATGTTATGGATAGCCATATTTTGTACAGATTAATAAAGCCACGGTCTTTGCAATTATGTATTGGTCTACAAATGTACATTATGTTGCCATTCAAGCAATGCTCACTGTACGTGTTTCCTGTAACTCATGATACATGGATAGCTTATTTGACATGCGTAGACAATGTATCTATTGGCATGCACTAGGAGCAACGAAGTGGTTACCCAAGGTTGTTTGGAGGTTGTTCACAACCTTTAACAACACTCAATTGAAATTGTTATAATGTTTGCAATGATCAGTATATCCCTTGAAGTAACGGCAATTGCTCAGTAATCAAAGTGAGACAATAAATAGGTGTCATTAGTTAAAAGTTGAGGTTTGCTTTTACCAAAGTAGCAACAAGACTTTCCGGGAGTAGGATAATGCACGCATGTGGATTGCTGGCTTCAAGTTTTGATCCATTAGCTCCTTTGTTGACAACTTGCAGTGTCCAATTGCAAAAGCTATCTCAGAAAGTCATTTGATTTGGGGTTTTAAGCACCTCAAGATAATGAGCATGAACAGTGAAAATACCTAATAGCAGGCCAACCCAAGCTCGAACATAATGCTTAAGTTGACAAGTTTAGTATCGTTTTGTATATACATCTTAAGGATGTTGGTTTGCATTGATATCTTGTTCCTGTTATTATTAGTCTTAGATATTATCCGCAGAATTATTCATCAATAACATGACACAGTAATGCGGCTGATTATGGTTTTATCTCTTTCCACAGCCAATATAGCGAGGACTTCATCATGATATCACGGTCCCAGCACATGATATTACTATGGTATAACCAACAGGTGAAGCCTGCACATGACATTAAAGTCACGAAGGAGCCATCATACTTGTGCAAAAAATGAACATTCCAATCAATGAACATCTAAACACTGAATTCTCTGAGTAGTTTTCGGTTGCCGAGTATGCCAAATACGTCATACGCGAGTGCTAGTTACATCGTTATTGTTCGCGAAACAGTTACTTTCGCACTAAGTAATGCAATGTTTGACCTGCAGTCATCATGAATAATTATGAAAAACAAGCAAAAAATACGAAACCCATCTACCTGATGTTATTTTATATCGTGCACATCACTGACCATGAAAAGAGAGCGTTTGAGTGCGCTAATAATTAAGGGGATGTTTTCCGCGCATCTCATATCGGTGAAAATCCCCTAGAGCCTAGCTCTTTTAAAAAGTTAATACTGCCAAGTAGGTATATGCGATCTTCGAACGTGGCAATTACGTTACACCTTCTCTGAAAAAACTGTAATCTCTAATAGTATATTAATAAAATGAATTGATACTCTTTTAATATAAATGTTTCGTACCAATGTTTCGGTAAGCTTTGTGCCATTTGATACAGTAGACAGAATAACGCATTGGATATATTTGAGCGATTGATCGATGTTGTCTGCAAATGCATTGCATAATCTTAACGAATGCCAATCAAGGAACTAACAGTGTGAACATATATACACATGCGTTAAGAGAGCTTCAAATAAAATATTGAATTAAAAATAAGAAAATCATTCAAGTACATTGAACATATGTTGAAGTAGTCGTAATCGTAATTTCGTTTTCATGACGGCCAATAGCAGGAAAATAATTTTGTGATAAAAAACATGCATGACAATATCATTATCATTTACATTTCATACTGCTCACACTTATTTACAAAGTTAACAAGACCTGTAAACTATCACGTCATATACAGCTTCATTGTAGTTTACAATGAGTAAACCGAATCAGACTGTTATATCGTGAACTCACGTAATACTTGGTGAAGCAAATGAAGTTATTCGCTGCAGCATTGTTCCGTGTTATCCTAAATTGAAGACAAGGCTGGTCAAGAAGGTCTTCTGACTCTCCTATGAATGCCGCTTTAAATTTCGAGCATAATAGAGACACCACCCAGTATCATTTGATGTTGCTACACTGAGGCTGGACAAACCACGTGAAGTTAACGGAGTGAGAGTGAATTACTTGGGTCAAAGGGATGTAATGCATCATTCAATTAAAAAGGGTGTTATTGCGCTCTTCAGTTACAGACGTGACTGGTTGCACCTTTGAAAGGCGCCTGAGCTGCTCGACGGGACTGCTTCAAGTGTCATACAGCCTTTTGCATAAAATATAACCTCTTAACTCAATGGATATACACATATAAACAACTCTAATCTTTTTGATACCAAACTCCATAAGCGCATGTGTTTAACGACTGAGTACTAACAATACAGGTATTTATACAAAAGCAACGAGAAATCTGCATACCGACTGTATAAACAAACTCACAGCTATACGAAAACCATCAAGTGTCATGCTCAAGAGTTTGTTATTATAAGTATATATAAATATAATATATATATATATATATATATATATATATATATATATATATATATATATATATATATATATATATATATATATATATATATATATATATATATATATATATATATATATATATATATATATATATATATAGAGAGAGAGAGAGACAGAGACAGTGATAGGAACAAATATGTGGGTTCATATGCAAATTGCTAATCGCCATTAGATTTTGCCTATAACTAGAACACTTGCAATTCCCATCCCGTTCAAGCGGTCAGGCTAACGAGACAGTATATGCGAAGCAGATCTTAAATGGCATTACGAAGGGCAATCTCGATGAGTAGGGTGGTTTATTCCATCAATCTTGATAAAAACATCGCGCGCTGTAAAGAAGTAAGAAGTCGACGATTTTACGGTATATATATATATATATATATATATATATATATATATATATATATATATATATATATATATATATATATATATATATATATATATATATATATGTATATATATATATATATATATATATGTATGTATAAATCTATATATATACATATATATATATATATATATATATATATCTCTCTATATTTTTATGTATATATAAAACATATATATATATACATAGATAGATATATTTAATATATATTTAAATATATATATGTGTGTGCATATGTGTGTGTGTGTGTGCGTTTTTGTGTGTGTATGTCTGTTTGATACTTTCTCTCTCGCTTAGACGTAATTTCAAAGTAGACATAGGTGCATGTCATCGAACTATTGAGTCGCTCCAGCCATCATCGGAACTAGAATAGACTGCTGATTCGTTGCAATATATACCTGATCTAACCAGGGTGGATTCTTGCTAGCTCAGTTTATGCACATATTATACGTGTTGCCTCATTCCATCCTTTAAACCATCTCCATCGCTATCTTCACCTGCGATCTCTCAGCTTTAACCATAAATATAAAGTTATGTGTTATATCAGACATAACAATTCGGATTTCTACGTAAATTCAATATCCCAATTAGAAATAACTGTTCAATGTGTTTATTTACGGTGTTACAAATTATACCTTAAAGGTTACAATGTTTTAAAAAGGTCTGTGCGTACAAGGCCTGTTGTGTGATTCGTATATTAAAATCGTAATTCCACTTTCTGTGTGACAAGAACTCCATGAGAAATTTGGTATCATATCAATCATGGGGATACTTTGTGGAGCCAGTTGTTGCATTGTTACGTCACCACTAAGGCACTTTTGTATACGCCTATATATGATTATGACAGAAACCCACAGTTTACAAAAGATATTATAGCACTACAACATTAATATTAACTAATACTTACATATAATATGAATTATCACGAATGGCAGGTTGATAATTAATAGTAAGGAAACCAGCGGAAGTGTAAATAAAACTAATAACAAGATATTTATAATTTAAAAATTAACATTGTAAAAGTATGTTGCCGAGAAGAGAGGGCGTGATTGAGCGGGAATGATCGCAATACCTAGCGCTTTTGCTGCTACTGTTGCCGCCGCCGCTGCTGCTGCAGCTGCTGTTGCTGGCGCTGCTGCTGCTGTTGGTTGCTGGCCTGCCGTTATGGACCAAAGTATAGCATTGACCCAAAATCTTTTATACCAGTCTCAGAAACTGCTGTGCCTACACGGGAAGCAGTGCCACCGCCCCCCCCCCCTCCCACCTATCCTACCAGTTGCACCAACGAGAGCATTTATGCTTGCATACCTTGTAGCTCGACGAGGTTGACCATAGTTTCCGAAAGGGTTGTGTAATTGGGGTCAAAAGACAGACATCATTGTGGTTGCCCAGTTGTATGCCGATACTCGAAGTACTGAAATGCGGTAACTGGGCGAGAGTCATGCATTGTACAACAGTCATGGTTTTATGCGACCATTGATATTGACCTATGTGTCTCTATGTCGTAATAGGAGCAGGGAGAGAGGCAAGTTATCTTCAAAAATAGCTCCACTTCATAATAATGAAATACCATATAAATATGTTTTGCATTTATACCATGAATCGAAATTGTTTAATAATAAAAAAGTTCTTGATTGCGTTACATATTATGATATATAGTACCGGTTTATATTATGGACATTGTATATAGGTATCTAACAGTTTTCCTTCGTTATATTTATCTGTCTGTGTTTAATCTAACAGTTTAATGCGTATTTCTTCACAACTGTTTCATGAGTGGCCTGAACTATGCGGACAGACGCATTTGTTGATAATAAATGCAAAACCCATACACAAGTTGGCAAGTAAAATATTTTAATAATAAGTTGATACTCTGGTATATATATGAGTTTTCCTGTAAATACATTGTCGATATTTGCTAATGCAAAGGGTTGGCTATACTCCCCAACCTAACGTTCCAAATTGTGATACATGTGACATAGTATTGCTGTTTATTCTATTGTCGCACTGAATTGATTACATTGGCTAATTTGATTTACCCTTTTAACGGAATACAAATTGAAAAATTATCCTGATGTGTTCGTACAAAGCAGCAACAACCTTTTCCGGCCGATTCAAGATTTAATGAATTATAGTAAAATAACAGTGATATCTGCGAAACCACTTGCCACAGAGAATGTTTATGGTGGCTTAAATCCATGCGAATTCAAGGGACCTTCTTGAACAGTACAGACGTAAAACTAGCTGGTGCTTTTATGTTTTAAAGCATCATATTTTCTTAAATGATTGATTGCTAAGAACGTTATTTGGGATATGATGGTATGTTGTGACCCTTTCGGTATAAATGTATCCGTCCATTCAACATATAAATTGGCTTGTGTGCCAACTTACACACATGAATGCAGTAGCTGATGTTATAGTCGCCACAAGCACCGTTCAATTGTCTGTCGGACAGAATCACAGAAAGACACAATCTGTCAGCCGGTTAGACAAACAACTCATATACTTTTTTGGATGCTTATAATACATAATGAGCATTGTATAAGAACGTTGGAATTGAAAACCACAAACGTTTGCTTTGTCAGGGGTGATATATGTAAGAAGTATATGTGTGTTTCAGTGTGATTGAATTCGTTCCACGATGGTCGCTTTTTATCCACAGCTGTCACATTACGGTTGACTGGCGGTCGTTCATTGTTTAAATAACATAAAAATAATGCTCACATAGAAAATGATGGCTAATAGCTTTACGACACAATGATGATTTATACAATGTGTTTTTAGCGCATCGCAGTTTATGGATGCTGGCTGATCCCTCAAACGCGTCGATGATAGCATGCCAAGTAAGCTGACTACTATTTGAAGAGAATAGGTACTGTGTTATGTGTGGTATATTTTCAATGCAGTAATATTAACCCTCCAGTACTATCAATAGTATTGATAGGGCTATTACGGGATGTTTTCACATAAAACATTTATACCATCGACGGCTTAAGCCAAAACGTATTTTAACTTGTAAAAGATGTTTGATATATACTGCAACCTTTACGACTGGCTGAAATACAGTCAGAGCCCAATGGTTGTTTAAGGTGACAACATTATTTTACCAAATGTGGAGATATCTCAGCGCTTTGCCTCACAACGTTCCCCGCCTGTCCCATTCGTTGGCATTTTTACCCACATATGGATGGGAAATGTGGAATTGAAGCACATCCATTTTGCTTATAATTTTGTCTTTTGTTGCTTCTACATCCACATTTATGAAATACTTAGTCTTCAAAATACCTCAACAACGGATATATACCAGGACTAGGGGTGTAATAACATGTTCATAGGCTCATTGGAAACAGGAAAAACTGTGTAATTTAGAATTTGTTTGTAAGTATCTACCTTATCTGTCATGGTTGAATTTTTGTATTAGTTAATGCTGGGGCCATATGTTTAGATGAATATACCATTATCTGATGGGTAAATTTTGCCTGCAATTATATTAGTTACACCTATGAATATATAGTTCTTGAATGGCGGACCTCTTCTTGTTACACAAAGTATTGTGTAACTAAGTCGACGGATTTTTAAAATAAGATTATGTAAATAAGTTAAACATTACCGTTATGTTAATTTATAATCAATTCATTCGTTGTCGTTGCTTACTGCAAAGCCGAAACTTGTTCCTATGATACTTCTAGGTATAAGAGTATTCCTGCTTGATGAGAGTCAACTTATACCGCGAGACAAAACGTATTAGCTGTTGAAGGTTAGCGCGTTGCCGGTTATACATGCTCAGGTCATCGGCGTTAGGGAATATCACGAAGTAACATTTACAGCTTGATCCTGCATATGGTAATGTCATCGAAAAGCTAGTTTTCTACATGTTGATGCATGTAAAGCAGTGTCAGAAGGTCAGTTGGCTTCTGCAAACTTAGTATACGATTCTACGCTTGACTAACTGCAATGACGAAATGATTATATTATATAGCAATGGTCGACAATATTATCTGAAATTTCGCCTATCAATATACCCACGTTTCATTGGCGATGTTCTGGCTCTTGTTTAACTGATGTCACACATGGATTATCTCGCAGACAAGTTATATGGGTTGAATGTTACATTGCGCAAGAAGCAGGAGCATAACGTTTGCGCACCATTCACAAAAACAGTAAGAACACACACGAATGGATCGGTTTGACACGACTACGTCTACAGCAATGACCTTTGAGAAACGAGGGTTTGGTGCTTTAGTTCGGAGCCGACGCGGGATATGAGCCTACCGCATAACTCAACGACTAACCTGGACCTGGAGTTGATTCAATTGACTAATATGACACCAACTCTGTCAAATTAATGTTTCGGCTTGATGATGTTATGGCAAGGAGCAGATTCATCTGCAAATACTTAAGTGACAACGCTATAATTATGCCGGATTATGCAATTTTCGATTAACATGCATGAACACTATCTTCGACTAATGACGCGATAATGATTGATTGATTATAGCTCACCAAGCCTTTTATCAACTTAAGTGAAAGAGGTATTTGCCACAAGAATCTAGTTCAATCACATTGTGTTAACCGAACAACACAATATCACTATGGCAACGACTTGCATATTTCCGTGCCTGTGATTCAAAACAGTTATTAGGTTCATTACGGAAACTCCGTTGATCGACTCGCGCCTTTTATAAGAGTCAATCAGAACCGAAATATCATTCGTTGGCGAAATAAATTTGTCTTCAAAGGTAACTGCATGAAGTTGTTTATGTAATCACGAATTAATACAGTCCTCATCTTCGTTTTGATGCACGACCTATTTTCTGATCTGTAGAGAGCATTTATAATCCGATATCTAGTGGCACGAATGAAAACACAACTTCCGCCAACTACCCCAACCCACCTCAACGGTAGACTATGATAATGTCATATTGGCACTGAATAACGCCACATTCAGTGACTAAGCGTTTTCCCTTTAAGGCAAGTGTATCCTTTAGTGTCAATTAAGTATACAGGAACTAAGAAACGAGTGTTAGGAATGGATGGGCTCGTTTGGTAGAAAAAAGATTTGCAGTTCTCAAGTTTTGCTTTCACAAATCGATGAAATTGTCCAAGATAATAATTGCTCTTGGAGAAAGTCAGTGGGATCCCGTATTGATGGAGTAAGAGATCAGCTCAACTGATTGATGGCGAATGAAATGGTCATTTGTTTTGACCATGGTATATGGTACAAAGTACACAGCACTAGTAGATTAGACCGGGAGACAAGCAATGGTTTCCCGCTTTGTCGAATAAGAAGTGTATCTTTGAATACCAAATGATACCTCTCACAGTGGTTACATTTTGTTGCTGAACAAGACGGGCATCTTGCCTCTTTTACCACAGCGGTATTTACCATTCTAAAACCGGCTCACGCAGGAGATGTTTCCTTCCCCAATCATTCGGACCATTTGCTATGCCATATCAAAGGCATAGCCACACAATTAAGATGACAGCAAAGATTTATAGTCCACTTAAATCCACATATATCACAATTATAACAACCAACAATTTTTTATGCAGACAGTTTTCTCGTGCGTTTGCTAAAGATCGCAGTTCCAGGGCAATCGTACTGCGATAGCAATTGATCGTTTTCTCTTAAAAACATTTCATTCTTGATATCTCACCAGGCAAAAAACACTCCATTGACAGCTGACACATCTCTTCGTCCAGGTCAAAGCGGAGGACATTGCAGGGGCGTAATGCCAAACATATGCGACGATAAACTTATAGATAGTTGGAGGAGCAGCCACGTGCAATACTTGCTGAACCAGGTCAATTTTGTTGTATCGTGCGCAACCTCCGGTGTGGTGTTTCCGCATTGGACCACCTTAACTCTGGACAGCTGACGTGTATGCAACATGCGGGCGGACCTCACGTACTTTGACACCAGCTCTTCTCACTTCATCACACACAATACACCCGTACTAATAAGAAGGTCGCAGGCAAAATGAAAGTCGTGTTTGTGAGAATACCGAGTAGGAAATATGTTTGCCTGCGCCCTAAGATTTACTCAATCCTGATGTCTGACATGGGCCAGATCAGAAACGGAAGAGAGTGATGAAGGTTGTAGTGAAGAAGCAATAACAGCACGAACAACTAATGGAGTCGCTGCTTCCACAGATGCAGTTCCGCCATCGGGTAAACATGCTATGCAGTGATGGTCGCAAGATGAATGAGCTACACGTCAGCAAGGTGTCACTCTCCCCGTTTGACCGCAAAGTTGGGTAGCAATGTTAGTAGTCAGCTAAAAATGGCATATAGACTACCCTAGCTTTAGTGGATATTCACCCACCCAAACAACTGCAAATTGCCTTTTAGTGGAATTTGACATTTATATATAGAACGGATATATATATATATATATATATATATATATATATATATATAGATATATATATATATATATATATATAGAGATATATATATATATATATATATATATATATATATATATATATATATATATATATACAAATATAAATAACGGTATATATATATATATACAAATATAAATAACGGCATATATATATACATATATATATATATATATATATATATATATATATATATATATATATATATATATATATATATATATATATATATATATATATATATATATATATATATATATATATATATATATATATATATATATATATATTTATATATCACCCTTCGATGTGTAGTAATGAAGCAACATCGAGGCTTTTACTTGCATTGGGCTACGTCTGTAATCGATGTGTATTTCCCGGTATAATTTGTCCATTGCTTGGTACAAACTGTTCGACCAAGGCAATGCTGGGATTCGGTCATTGTTCCTTCTCGTTGTGGTCGTGCTACAGTGTTGTAAGGCACGGAGGAATCGCTTTGATGTATATACCGAGACATTCTGCCATTCTAGATTCACAGTATCAGAACTGTGCTTCGACTCGCGCTTGCTAGCCCAACGTTTCTTGAGATTCTGTCACTTGGTGGAAAGAAAAACTAAACACCACCTCAATAGCCAAACTCGTAAAACTGCAATCGCATTCACGTGAAATATGAATTCATTCAAACTTGCAATTTGATTAACAGCCAAACGGATGATGTAGACAAGTTCTACCAATTTTTATCAGCTAAAATATGGCTGATATAAATTTTCTCTGACAGCAACGCACATGACGTATGGTAATATTCAGTGTTTCTGTTGTTACAAATCACTAATCTTTAATCAGCATCCTTCCAACAGGTTTCTTGCTCTCTGTGATGGGGTAGTTGTTCAACATCGTCGCTGTATTTCTATACCTGATACCAATTTGGTTAACGGCTTTAGTAGTAGTGTCCTATAATGAACGTTCTTCTCCTGTAAATGCCATTTTCAAAAGGTTATGGGGGCAACTAGACAAACTAGTATCACCCTTATCAGCATATGATTGTTACATGGCGCCTGTCAATTGACCGCTGCAACCTCTTACCTAACATCGGCTTGAGTATGGGCATGTTGCGTTGACATAGTTTACACAGTTTTGCTGGAAAACATTTACTAGTATCAGCTTGTTATGGTTTTACTTACCTGTTGTTGCGCGGCCACACATCGTAATGGTATTTCACGATACGATCAACAATTTTATTTCGTCAAAAGATGACATCGGATCTTTCCAGTTGAAAATTTGGGTGTGGTGCTCGCTTGTTTGGAGAAGTGATTGCCTGTTGGTGTCAAAATGGTTTTTCTCCCGGGCCTACCTCCTCCTGGCAAACGCTAAAATCGCAACCATGCCTTTATTTGACAGCATAAGTGGATTCGAGATGCGTTGATCCGTGATCAAGGTGAAAAGTTTAATACAGACGGCGGGAATAATTTGATTTATGTTGGTCCAAAAATGCCTTTAATCAGATTATGTATCAATCTAATGTCTTAACACACATATCATTACAGATCACCGTTGGTTATTTGGTCGTGGATATCAGGTTGCTCCTAAAACGGCACGGACTAAATGGTAGCACGCTTAGTGGAAACATTATTTTGTAATTATTATAAACAAGGATAATATAAAAACCAGAGGGCAACTTGCACAATCCACGACCTCTAATTACGCAGGCATTGAGTTTATGTGTGGTAGGAAATGTGCCTACTTAGTGATAGAACATCTTTTTGAATATCAAATATTGCCCTGTGAAATGAATCAAAACAGTCTATTCTTGCCCGAGGCATTCTAATATTACAGCTAAGTGTAGGAATCATATTTGTCGCATTATCATGTCTTTTCTTTCATGGGAACTAGAATTGTCTGTTTAGCGTACAACGATACAATGCATTACAGAATATTCTGCAAAGCCATTTACATTTCAAATGAAACGCGAATGTCTGAAGTAAACATGTTGCGTCTCATCTATATAGGGACACAACCGTTACCATGCATGTAACGCTATTCCAGATGTGTTTAATATATGCAATGCAAAGAAGTTATCCTATCCGAGACTAATGGACAAAAATGTATGATTTGTTTTTGCATCGTCTTTGCAATGCAAATTACAAATTCGCACAGTGAATAAACACAATATAGAGACGACAGTTATCCAATATTATGTCAGACGCATGTCTGCATGTTCGTATATTTAAAAGCGGCATTATCAGCTAATATACATCGCACATGTGCTCGGTACATTTTATAATGTTCGCGTGAATAATGAGACGATGGTACCTTTAAACGATTGTTATGAGAAAGGAAAATGCCAACAGCTGGCAAATTCAAAAGGCATACTTTAATAAAATGTTTCGAGCCGTAGATCGTGGTTCGTTGCCTCTCTCTCACACCGACGTAGAAATACCCTGGCATCTTTGTGAGAACACTATGTTAAAATGCCACCATAATAATATCCAGCATCATGTTCTATTTGCTAACGCAATCGTCGTTTCAGCGAAGCATTTACCAGTTAGATTAGTCATGTGTCAGTGCGTAGGACTAGGGCCGGTAAATTGAATCCTGCCATTCGATATGACATAACAACAAAATATCTGAAAACTGATATAAGACTAAAGGAACTGTGACAAGTAACTTCTCGTGTCAGGTTGGCGACCTTGGGCCAGTTTACAGGCACTGAAATGGTTTCATCCCCCACAAACAACACTTTCAGGTTCCAAGTATGGCAGTACTGTATGACATGGCAGTACTGTATGACAAAATGCAGACATTTTTGGTCAAGGCAACCTTAGGTTCCCTTCTGTGACCGCAAAACCAGGTAATAATGGTCAATGATCAGGGTTAGTCTATGTCCAACTGTTGTCTCACTTTGGTGATGAGTGTGCGTTGAAATCGACTTGGCTTGAGGTGCAAGTATTATGCATGGTACGCTTTTCGTGTAGATTTCGCATGAATTGGACGATTGATTGGGGAATGATGATTGTTGGCAATGCATGAGATGTTATTGTGCTCAGTCGCAGATGTCAGTGAGTTATTAGGGGGTAGTTAAATAAACAAGGGTATTTAAACTGCTTCATCCACAATCCGTATTGACTGATTGGTTATCTACATATAAACTGCTGACAGAACACGGATAGGGTGTGAAAACATCAAATCTTAACTAATAATCTAAGTGTAAATGTCACATAAGCATAAAAAGAAGTCACAATTATGTATCAGTGAATAAACCGGAAATTACATTACGCTAGTTTTTCAACATCCTGTTTTAAAACATCCTAATTTTATCGAGTCCAATTATATAACAAATAAACAGAATTTTTTTCGATCAAGACTTTTGTGATAGACATGTTGCGTTTCTCTTAAGAAGGTCGGTCAAGCAAGTATTTCCATTTGTCACACATAGCATCAAGGTCGGTCATCTATCACAGCAAGTGTGGATTATAATCTATGCAATTCGATGCACGCTTTAGCTACCATCGGTATATATGTTCAACACAAACACAAAGGCTATATCCATGATCAATTGGTTGCAAATGTCGCAAGTGTTCTTTTCGAGATGCTCTCTGAAAGACATTATGATGTTTTAGTCAGTTTATATCGCTACTCAATCTACATTAATTGATATGCCAATGCTTTATATACATAGCGAGACCAGCAAGAGGGTTTTATAACATATAGTTTCTGGCGGTTATCACATTTGTTGTGCCGCACATGGACATCGTATATGGATTATGCTTATTTCTTCATTAAGTGAATTCTGTGAGACAAACCGATTATCTGAAACTTCTGCTATGGGATTCAAAATATAATCAGTGAAACGAACCCTGTAAGTACATGCTGTACCTGTATAAATAATTATTTTGCTTGCGTTGTGACCCCATAGAAACGCTTATAAGTTAAACCAGTTAAATCCGGCTCGCTGAGCTCATTCACAAACAACCTCGGCGTGTTTTGAAACACAAGCAGTTTAGGTGATGCTTTTACCAGACTGTATGACAATTTTTACATTAGTAGTTGATGCAACGAACGACAGGGCACATACGAACTGGCCATCGATCACATACGGTCTTGCGTGACAGTCATAGCATATCCTTATAAATCTGAATGTTTCACTACTGACGAACGACAGGGCACATACGAACTGGCCATCGATCACATACGGTCTTGCGTGACAGTCATAGCATTTGCTTATAAATCTGAATGTTTCACTACATATTCTATGACATACTTTGTACCATCTAATGATCCATGTAATGATCCTTCATAGAACTTGGATATGATGCAAAATAAGCAAATTGTACCAAATGGTCGATAACGCTCCCTCACTGTTTCCGAAAAACATTTGCACTAGGTATTTAACGACTTATCGAGTCAGACCGACTATTGGTTTAATTGGCGTCGGTGGTGCAAAACGAAAAGCTGAGATTAACATACCTGTAACACTTCGGTATATACTGCGTAGTAATTCATCACTTAAAGTCATTAAATATCTTCGTATATCAGGACCTGGCTGGGTTGTTGTTGATTGGCTGCGAATTGTCCAAGGCATTTGCACTATGAGGCAAAACCATAACTACCAAATTAACAACGCCAATTCTGCTGATGAGTTGGCGTCAGCAGGATGTCCATGTCTTTCCTGCTTCATTACTCACATACAATTCTAGATATGAAAACCGATATAGTATCTATTCACGTATTCAGTCGTTTAAATTTCTATTCGTGGTCATTCTTTACTTTGGGCAAGAGATAATCACATTCTGCTTCTAACTTGTGACTGGCGACACAAGCGGTTCAACACAAGTCACATTATCTGATTACATCCTTAGGGTAAACGAATAACACGAATAATCAAAAGGGAACATGAAAGACATAGAGTTCTGAATTATAAAATAAACATTGGAATAGCTGATGAGAGACGTGAAGGGCTAAATTAATCAGACAGGTGAGTACACATCCATAACTTATCAAGTACAAACAGAAAAATCACGTACTAGTCAACTCGTATGTTACAATTGCAGTAGTATAGAGACTGGGGGTACAAGCGCAGTTTCCAAATTGACTCACATAAGCAAGCCTGCAGTGCGCTCGCACCTCCCCAGTCTCTATACTACAGTGTCAACCAGCCCTTCCAGCCGATCTTCTCCAGGGCCACACTAAAAGAGGCGATCACCAGGACCTTGCGGAATAAGCTCTTCTAAACGACTCACACGCTCCAAAAGGTCCTCATACTTTGATTCCAAATCCCTCACCTCAATCTCAAGGTCCACCTTCTCCTCCGTTAAATAATTCACATCTACCCGCAGTTCGGCCATCACATTTTGATCGGTGCTCATTCTATACCTCAGCCCTCATCTGTTCAACAGATCGACGCGTGCGCATAAGCGCAGGACCCAAAGCTTCACTGTAAGCGCCTCAAAGTCAGCATAGATGACGTAGGGTGCAGCAAGCTGTTTTTGCCAGTTCTGGAAGGATAATATCTTCTTCCCTTCCTCAGGGTTTGCCCTATCCCCGTACACTCAGGCTTATGCGCCAGGAGCAGACCCTGTGTGGTATTTCCATGAAGACATAGCTCACAGAAGAACTTGCACTCTTTATGCTTGGTCTGGTCATACAGCAAGCGGTTCAGGTCTTTGATTTGCCTGTAATGAAACTTGCCGTCCTTCTCAATCAGCATGAGGTTTATACGAGTACCAGAGAGCTTACTGATGCGGTGTACAATAGTGGTCTTCCCACCCCAGCCAAAAACGTTCAAGGCTAGGTAAGCATGCTTTTCTAACTTCTTAAATGCGACACTGGTGTAGGATATTCTACACCTGCACCCTCAAGCAGATCCAAAAGCCACTGAATGTTGTATTTTTGATGGTCGCTGTGGGTCCTTGGCAACCGGGTGCAGAGCGGCTACAACAGCCCATAGAATGCAGAAGTCGTCCCAGTTCTTTACGTTTATGATGGCCTGCTTAGCCGCCAGCGCAACCGGAAGTCCCTTCAACGGTTGGTAGTTGGCAATATCAATCCACAGAGTTGTGACCACCTCAAACTCCCAGCAAGAACCTTGGCTGGTCTACTTCTCCAACCGCTCTTGGATATTAACAACACTCCAGGTCTTCTGAGGAGAGAACCACCTGCTACTTATTTCGCAACACAGGCTCAGCATACTCAGTGCTGTCATCATCGGCGTGCTTGGAGAGTCTTACATTAGGGCAAACTGACACTTGATTCCACCTAGCTCTTCCAGATCACCAGTCAAAACTTTATGCATCTCCCCACGCATCATAAGGTTCGAGCTAAGGAGGTGAGACTCAGGAACATTCATCAGCCATCCACGCAAATAGTTTTTAACAGCCCACTTAGTCTTCTTGAAGGCAAGACGCGCTGTGGGGACTGGGCACTGGGTTGTGGGGACTGGTCTGCATGGGGCAGGGACTGGTCTGCATGGGGCAGGGATGGGGACAGGGGGCGTGCCAAATAAGATAGCAAATATCCTTGTATGTACGGTCATACTCATTTCACACTTGGAGTGCTCGGAGTGCAACCTTAGAGCGTGGATAAGGAGGCTTACAACCGTGAATTGAAACATAATCGTTTTGGGCTTTAAGTGCTTGCTGATTATGAGTCATGTTTACTATACAAATCCATTTGTCTAAAAGGGAATTTGTTGATACACAAAAGACAACGCCAATACAGCGAGCGGCACCACAAGATTTCTATTTTCATACAGATGGGAATCCCTGCTCTGTGGCGCCGACTGGCGAGTCAGTGTCCCCAGCTATAGGCCGTTGTGAAGCAATTTTTTTCTTTTGACGAAGACGACTGTGGTTGACTTTATCGAACCCACAATCCATACACAATCCTACCTTATTATTTTTTATAGCCTTCTGACAACCCGCACAAAGACGATTTATGACACCATGTTTTATCTTATATCTGTGTAAATTACAAAACTCTTGCGTACAGGGCCTGTTATAGGGGTCTTTCTTTCCGAGTAATATCCACGGGCAATTATTGTCAAATACTACCATTGTTGTATATAGATCTCTATTAGTCTAATTGGTAATATCGTCTGGTGGCAACTGGGTATCAGACGCACTACAAGCAACACCTCCTTTACAAAGCCACGGAGGGGTCCATTCAACAAATAGTAAAGTACAGGCTCACATGATTTAGTGACAGAGCTTCCAATCGGGTAAACATTGAGTGACAACACAGGGTCGGTGGCCAGCCGCCGCTGGTCTTGCTCTGCCTCACCAGGCTGGTAGAGGTAGCGAACACCAACACCAGAGGGAAGCTTTTGCTCTTTGATCCCCAGCGGGCGCCCTGGTACGACTGAAGAGGGCTTTTGTGCAACTCGTTTTGCCTTTATAGCATCTTTAGGTTTTTTCCAGTCAAGCGGCTCATAATTTATCGCAGAGACAACAGCCTGCAGTAGAAAAACCCACTCAGTAGATCGTTTTTCAGTATCCTTTAACTCTACGGCATACTGGTGACCAAAGAGTCGCTCAGCCAGTGTTCGGTTAAAGCGTTCCACTATACCCTGGTCTCGATGGATATTCACACGGCCACGCCTGACTGATACTCCATGTTTTGCTAGCAGCTGATTTACTGCACCCATAATCTCCCGTCCGGGGTCGATCTGAAGTAGTTTAGGCCAATGTAATGGTCCTCGCTTGTATATCATCTCTAGTGCACCTGCGACCTCTTTAGCCTTTTTTGTAGTCAACGGCTCAGCCGCTTTGTAGCACGAGGCAACATCAACCACTGTTAGGGCATACTTGTAAGTCCGGCGCTTCACAACGTCATGAGGAAGAAATAAGAGATCGGCTTGGTGAACCCTCATTAGGGACAGGGACATGAAACTTTGGTCTGGGAATGTGTTTTGGCACTGGCAGGTAGATTTGCCATATAGATTGCTTTGTTAGCCACCCCCTGGAAACTTTCTCAGAAACCCTCACTTCTGTTGCAAGCTTCTTGATAGCTGTTATGACTTTCCAGTAGCCCTTAGGACTATAGTATATCTTCTGCATGCGATTATCCATATACAGTAAACGCTCGAGTCTCCAAATGACCTACTTAGCAAGCAACCAGCAGCATGAGTGTGGCCATTATTTCAGTATATCAACTGGTAAGATTCCTTGTTTAATTAGCATATCTTTTGTGACCATAGCCAGGTCGCGTGGGGTGAAATCTAGATGTGGCACCTCACCACCCAGAGCAGTCTTAGCAAGCTTAGCATAAACTATTGAAATACCGGAAACAACTGTACCGTGGTACAGTGCGTTGACGAGCATTTTTCCATCAGTAATTGGTGTTGTCATCTTATTCCATAAAAAACAGAACCTTTAAATGGGCGACCGTAGGCTTTTGTACCACAACCTGTTTAGGGTGTGAGGTTACCATCTAGTGCCTGTAGCAATACAATGCTAGTCCAAACACCCCAACAACCACAGGTGCAGCCCATGTTGGCCACGCCTACCTTTACGGAGGCTCGCTGGTTGATATTGGCTCGACAACTTCGTCTCTAGCATCTGTAAGCGCGACCTTAGCCTCTCGGAGCTCTCTCAGAAGCTTATTTTGATTAGCTTTTCGAGCTGCAGCTCCCTTTCGTCCTGCCGCAACCCTTTTAGCGTCTTTCATAGTGGTCACTGACGGTATCTCCACCGGTGTTGTCTCCCCTTGATTCGTGTTTGTTTCTTCCATGTTTACTTACTACATTTATTTGTCCAATTGACAGCTCTTAGTAAGCACCTGTTATAGCGGAGTGAAGCACATGCTATAGCAAAGTTAAGTACATGCTATAGCGGAGTTAAACACATATATAGCAAGGAAGTGGTGTCGTCATCCCCACCAGCCCCTGTTGATTCGGTGTTTGTTTTTCCAAATTGACAGTGCTTAACTGTTGTTAAAAGCCGCGGTTAATGGAGCTACAAACATACCATAGCGATGATATAGCTCACAAGTGGCAGTGCATAGCGCGTGTCCAACAAACGGGTCAGTCTCGAGGTCTGTAATTAGCTTTGGCTGGTGTTCTGGTGGGATTGGTAGAAACATATAAGCATTACCTGAGTATAGCTGTAGCAATGATTGACCTAGAGTGTGCGTCATACTAGTGACTAGCCAAGCCTCGTATCTCACATACAGCTTTATGATCTCTTCGTCAGACATTGATTCAACCTGGTCAATTGTAAGGCGCTCCAAACCATGGTACTGACGGACCTGACCCCCGGCTATGACGGCAGCAAGCCTATCTCTCTTAGAAGACATATCTACACCAGGGGTGCAACTAGGTGCCGGTCCCCCAGACTTTGTCTCCACTAAGCTAGCCGTGTCCTGTTCAAGGAGTTTATCAATAATGGTATCAGGATACATGAATATACGTATACGCCCTCGATCTTCAAAATACTGCACCACTAACCAGATGAAGAAACCTAAATTGGTTACTGAGGCAGCGGCTGATATCAAGGCCAATATCACTTCAATCGACAGCATATGCAGTCGGTTGAACTTCAGCAGCAGTTTTGCGTGCTTGATCTTTGCTAGTAGTTGGCGTACTGTGGCACGTTCCTCCTTTGTTGGAATTACATCATTTTCAAGTAAGGCGTCTTCAAACGAGTCACGGTCCTGGGTGTGAAAGAGCACCATCCAGAGAGTCTGCTCACGTAAGTCCTTCAGCACAGAGATTATACTTTTGGGTGACGATCCACACACTTTGCTGCGCATGGCGGCCGCTAAAAGCCAGTTTGCATAACATGTCTTTCTTCTTGGATAGGGCCTTTGTTGCCAAACAGTCATCAATAATGTAGAGGCTCACCCTTAAAACAATGGTAGAAAGCCCTCAAGTGGTCATGGAGCTGCTCAGTTTTCGGTTTCATCAAAACCTTGTTAGTAGACTGCGCTGACGAACCTGCCATCTTTAATATTAAGCTGTGTATCCATTACAATATACATATAAACGTTCAATGCGCCGGCCGCCTCTGCCTTTTTTGTGATCTGATTGGCGATACCCTCAGACGCATTCTCCACTGCCCTGCCACTACCGTGCCGCTGGTCATCATCACTCGTCCTTAAGTCGAGCCACAGAGCATACTAACTGGTTAGGTACTCTCCTAGGGAAACGTCAGACAATGCTAAGTCGTTTGCAGCTATTACTACACTGGGGTCTCGCTTAATCGTTGCCGCAAAGGCCTTCTTCACCTCATCCCACTGCTGGTGGCCACGCATGCCCTAGGCATAGAGCTGGTTGGGGATGCCCTCAATGGTCACCTCAACTTTTGTAATCTTTGGGTTGTAGAACGACTCTGTCTTCCTGGTGAATGAGGCGCCCTGGGGGACTTCAAAGAGCAGTAGGAAGCTTCTGACATGGAAGAACAATCCCAACAACTTCCTCTCTCCTAGTAGTATAGAAAAGTACGGTGGTACACAGCTTGCTCGCGCCCTTGGAGTGAACACTGAACTATCCACAAAGGCAGCAAAAGCCCTACAAGGCGTTGACCAAGCCGCTGGTAAAGCGGAAGCTGCCCTTCCAGATATGTTAGAAATGAGCAGCCTTGAAGCCATGCCAGAGCAAGGTGGTGTGGAAGAAACAAGCTTCAAGACCTAGGTACACAAACAGACAACGAACTACCACTCAGAGAACTTATAGGGCTTGACAAGGCTATGCAGACCCAGAGGGGTGAGCTGGTCAATAACCTAGCTAAGATAACTGTGATAGAAAGGGTTATAAAACATCAGGCAGCTAAAATGGCAAGCCTGGAGGAGGAAGGGAGGAGCAGAGATCGAGCATGGAGATTCCAAGCAAATGAGCTTGCAGAGCTGCAGGACCTGAGGCGTGTCCGTGTTGAGGTTGCCTCTGTAAACCGTGAACGTCTGCGAACCCGAATTAACCGCATCAGGGAAACGATCAACAGACTACTTAACTATATGGGCAGAAGCAAGTGGTGCTCTTCGCAGAGGGTATGAGTGGTCGTTTGGCCATGGGGCTAGGGGTCGAATATGAAACAACAACCAACCATTCCGACGGCACCGTTATATCCGCAGCTGTCTGATGAGAATCCATGGCACTTTTATCGGGTGAATGAGATCTGCCTCAAGAAGCAATACCTTAAGAAAGAGATTGTGCTATGTACAAGAAATATAGGCGTGCAGTGAACTCGGTGGATGTAGTACACACTGCGTTAGTTACTGTTGGTTTGTGTCTTGGCGCAAGTGGTGTAGGTATAATGTCTACTATAGTTGCTATTCCTATTGCCACAGTCTTGGGTGTAACTGGAGCCGCTTATGGGCTACTTGGAATTGCTGGAAAATTCGTCAGTCGACGACTGAGCATCAAGGTGAAAAAACATGATCAGATCCGCGCATTCTAGCGCAGAGTAAATTGAATACTATTGCTGACATTGTATCAACAGCACTTGGAGATGGTAATATCTCTGATCATGAGTGTAAACTCGTTTTAGCTGAGGTCACAAAATATACCCAAATGAAGGGCGAAATTAAGGCCAGATCTGTAAAAACGCACCAGACTGTTTCAATTGATAAAAAACGCGCTGATCCAACGTGGAAAAGACGAAGCATTGGAAGGTATCAGACAAAAATTGGGTGCTTCTTTACCATTAAGAGGACTGTGAATGATATTGACCCGCCTCAATACATAGAATAAAGCCAGTGTGCGCAGTCATCTTTGGTCTGTACTTATCTATTTCAACAGTGGATAGTATAAGGTATTGCTTGGTAATGGAACAATTGATTAAGTCGTTCTGTATCTCACATGACGGGATCAGACAAAAGACAACTCAGTGGGGGAATAAAAGAAAGCACTGCATTGGTGGAAGCGACCACTCCGCGGTTATTGGTCAGGACTACATTAACAGCTATAATAAGAAGCTGACCAAGAAAACTAGGAACGAGGGCGGCCACATGAGCGTCGCCTACCTCTGGGGCCAGGTCTTTGAGGAGGTTGCAATTGCAGTCATTGAGAGCAGATACAACACAAATGTTTACGGGAACAGCATTTACATCCACCACGGCGGGGAGGATACAGCTTATTCCCCAGACGGATTTTGTGTCCTGCCGGTCCAGTCTGATCGTGACCTCCTCTGTCCGCCTGGGGACCCAAGTCAGGAGGAGATTGCGCTGCTCGAAATAAAGTGTCCTCACCTAGGTATCCCTGGGAGGAGTATCCCGCCCCAGTACAAACCTCAGATTCGGCTTGGGCTTCACCACAGTCCGCCGGCGACCCTCGGGGTGTTTGTGGACTGTGTGTGCCTATGAGGAACTGGGGAGGGCTGAAGCGTACAACTTGGAGTACCACCATAAGGACAGGAAGAAGTACAAGGAGACGGTCGCTTGAGGGTACACAACCATCCAAGACATAGATGATGAAGGGGACTACGCCGCAAACGGTAAGTTTGACACCATCTTCGACTACGATCTGGATCACCACAGCCCCTGGATGGGCAGGCCGACAAAGATTCCAGAAAGACCAGCTGGAGCTTTCTTCTGCTGGAAACTCTTTACGATGAGAGTGACAACAATTCGCCCAGATCCCGAGAAGAACAAACCTAAGGTGTCTCAGATCATGGAGGACCTCGAACGGGTGAAGAAGGGAACTTACAGCAACGGTCGCAGATATTTCTCACTTGCTGACCTCTATGGTGAACCACCGGTGTGGCCCTGGAGAAGATCAGCTGGAAGGGCTGGTTGACACTGTAGTATAGAGACTGGGAGGTGCGAGCGCACTGCAGGCTGGCTTATGTGAGTCAATTTTGAAACTGCGCTCGTACCCCCAGTCTTTATAGTACTATTGCTGCTAGCAGGTGGGGCGGAATATAAAGCACAACACTGCTATATGGCTGCCCTGTTTATCGCAAGCATAGTGTGTTTATTGATATGCATTGCGACTTCCAAGTGTAGCACGAAACCATGTCAATTTCAAAATGATTGTCGCTAGTCACAGAGCTAAATAGCGTACACTCGAGCAATAAACTAGTCTGAGATGGTATGTGGTCCTTTTGTACCACACGAATGTCTTCTGACCTTGTATCACTGATTAATGGCGTGACAAAGCGAGATTGGAAGGAAGAATGAGAAGCTAGCCAACAAGAAACGCGGGTTAAAGCAAAAATGATGACAAATTGGCTGTAACAGGCTGCGGAGTAGTCCGGCTGAGAAGTAATTAAAGTGATTTTAAGGTGCATTAGTCTGTTTATTCTGCAACTCAAATTACTTTTGAGGCGATATTCGCATAATGAGGCTGCGACAAGCACAAGAAAAAGCGGTATGAATATTTTGTATCATGAAATCACTAGACATTCACCAGCACGTCGTAAGAATTCTGTCAGTATATTGTCTTCACCAAATGATTATCTACTAGCACGAATAAAGTCAAGTCCGCTCGCATCAGCTTGTATGGTTGACAAGGACTGAAAGCTTCCGACGGTGCAGTACCTGCATTTGTTTTGGATTTGGGCAAAACAGATCGAAAAGCATTGCTAATGTTCACCGTCATGTTCATGGCGAGCACCGCAACCAAACGTTCATCACAGCTGCTTCTCACGGAAAACCAACGGCACACGATGGATCACATTCAACAAGGGATGGCACGTTGCTCATTAACAATTACAATTCGTCTCAACATAATATAAAATTCAAATGTATCTATAGAGGGAATATCTACATACAACTTACAAATGAAGACGTCCCAATATGATATATAATACTATTGTGTATCAGTAAATATCTCGATACGCATTAAATTGTTTGTCTGACACAGTTGACGACATTATTCCATCACCTAATTTCATTGATATGGTATGCCTGTTGTACCGGCTGCTCTGTCATTGGCCACAATAATTAGCATCCATTACCATCGCTTTATCCTATCAACGATGAAAACGACGTCAATGTTGCATCGCATTTTAATTTACGGCAAGAATGACGCCCTATAAGAACTAGAATGTAGAGATTATCATTTGACACGACCACTGCTGATCATAACTTATGTTATTAGAGTCTATTTATCTTATTAGTCAATAGACCAGGTTATTTAATCACATCGACGCACCGCGGTAGTTTACGTAAGAAGCTCACGTGTAATATGATCAAAATTATATTTGACCTGTAATTGCTGATGTCACAGACCCGCTCCATCCCTCCAAACTTTGCGCATGTTTATATTGATAATCTATGGAAAGTGATCGGACTAAAATTAATACAACCGACAGTATTGAAATGCCGAATTTTTAAAGTCATAATGTGCGTCATAATGCTCCATGTTCAGCCAAAAGTAATTAATTATTGATCCCGCGTGACAAACACGGCCATTTGACAATGATTGCCTTATGCAAAAGGGAAATGTACCCAGATGCATCATCGAAATGATGTGCGTTACGCTTGTTTTCAATGTCGATGTTGACTGAGACAAATTGACATCGGATGAAATGAGATGGTGCTTGTGCGATGTCACCGGATGTCCATTTAAGATCCAAGACCTTAAAAACATCCCCCGCGAAACTAGCGGTCGATAGCCTCAAAAATATAATTGACGTGAAGAGGCTTAAACGCAAGTTACCTGATTGCAGCGATTGTATTCAACGAACAACTCCCCCATAAGTCGGAATACTTGGACCAACCACTTCTGATGACAGCCAGTTGTATTCTGCGGTTCAATATAGAGCGTAATCAATCAAATTATCTGGAAGCTAATATCGTCAAGAGACTCCGTACGCAGTGTGTGTGTCCGCTACTACAGAGACTGCTGCCGCTGAGTGCATCCCATTCAATGACAACAAGAACAAGCTGTGTTCGTTGTTGAGGGACAGTATGATCGCGCACTTCAATGATGAGAACATAAGCGATTCACTGCGGGGAACGTGTGGGGTGGGCGGGTTGGTCAAACATCAAATCACCTCCTGCTGGAATCTTGAAATAAGGTGAGACTCGCGCTTAGTAATCATTCGCAGAGATTCGAGCCCGGACCTACATCGACCGAACAGCACAACGATGATGTTTGACGTGAATCACACGCGACGGAAATGGTGGAAATATATATCATGTGGTAGTGGAAAGAAGGGGTGTCAAATCTGCTTAGTTTTTAAGTCGATCCAAGTTGCGTTGATATTCACGTAGAACAACACAATGAACGAACGGCTTCATCTTCACAGCGTAGGATGTCAGGAGATAAAACAGGTGGTTTTTTTCTGAAGCAGATTCAGATCGCAGTGAATGAAGCTAATGAGTTCGCTTTGTTAAGGTATTAAGTGCAAGAAACGCTTGCCCCGGGAATATGCACAATTGTTACACACCTCCAACGTCTTGCTGCGCAAATCTAACCAATTTCTGCGACACATATAGGAGCATTTTAACTGCTTCATCCACAATCGGTATTAGTCAAGTTGGTGATCTACACACTGGATGCTGACCGAATAGTGATATGGCGGAGTATAAATCTGAACTAATAAACGTAAAAATAAGTCGTTTTCAGAGCGAGCATGGATGGATTCTAAAAATTAACATCTTGCCGTGGGAGTTAATATTCTTTCCTCAGTACACTCATATGCCACTAATGTGCAGCTTCATTACAACTGTTAGGCTGAACTCTTGCTTCGGGTTGACATGTGTTTGAAGCCATTAATGGAGAATCGTCTGGCGTATTGTTAGAGCCTTGAAGAACCCTTGGTGGTGCAAGAGGCATATAACACCCTCGTTTTGGCATGCCATTATACCCTATAGTTACCTTATGTTAACAAGCGTGGTGCTAGGCATAGTGGTCATTTGGTGATGTTTAGCTGACCCAGTAGAAATGCCACTTGCAGCAGCGCCAAATTGTATATTCTCGATGCATACGCGGGACCGGGTTTGATAAGAGTTTGTTCATCAGTGTCTTCTGACCTACAATATCAATGATTAACGACATGACAAAACCAGATTACAGGTCTTAATGAAGGTAGTCGCAGAACATTCATACTATATATTGCCTGGATAGCAATGTTTCTGAGGCCGGCTTTTACTGATATAGACACATCAGGGCAGATGGTTATATTCGACGTCTGTATAAAAAAACAAATGGTAATTATATTCTTCATGAACAACACGAAAAGTGTGTGGGGAATTTCCAACCCCCCTTGCCGATTTCATAATATTCAGTTCTTAGACGACATTTACCAATGCAAAAACAAATAGCAATCAAATTGCAATATCTTGTAAGACTGCGAAACATGAATTCATGGCCATAAATGGCACTATTCCACAACGCCATCCATCTGGAAGCATATTTGCCATTTGAAGAAAAAAGTGGCACCACGATTGGCACATTTGCTATTTTCATAACAATGTACATCCCTCAGGCGAGGGTAAAAGTTGCCGACGGTTGGCATATTTTTCTTTTACCCCCATACATCAAGAGCCAATCCTTGTTTGCTTAACTGTTAAGATGTCAACCACCCAAATAGCACCCAAGGCGCTCTGGTCACAAAATATCTAAACATGACAAAACTCGTGGAATAAACATGTGACTATTTTGGTTCAACTCAGAGAAAAAACTTTTTGGAACGAAAAGCAAAAGAATGCTCCTAAATGGTTACTTTTCAGCCCTAATAATCAGCAAGAACAGTCATTCCTGTGTTAAGAGGAGCATTTTTACTGCTATATAATACGCTGAATATCTTGAAACCGAAAATTAAAAGCGATACAGCAGGCAGGTTCATAGTAGCAGCATTATATATTGAACCTTGTCTAGAGGCCCACTCATTCATTACATAACACTGCCGGGAAGAATAAGGTGAATGGCCATTTTAAAAACATGGCCACTCTAGAATGATGGTCTATAAGAGAATAATATAGAGATTTTAGAGTTTGACAAGAATGCATTGAAGGTCGCGGGAAGGACTCAACTGGCTTCTGATGAAAAATCTGGCTGGAAAAGACTCGCCATATTGCTTGAGCTAAATAAACGAAATTGTAATATAAATACACACATGCACATTTAAACACTAGTGCTATCATATTTACATATCACTGAATGAACTAGAAATCATATTACGCTAGGTGTTTTACTTGTAGTTAATGCAAACAATGCCATGGCACATACGGATTGGCCATCGATCACATGAGGTCTTGGTGTGGCCATCATAGCATATCCATGTAAATCGGAATGTTTCGCAGGGGTTTAATTACATAGTCTATTACCCACCTTCTACAATCTAATTACCTCTCTAATTAGCCTTTATAGGACTTGGATAGGCAAGTAAGCAAATTGTCGATAACGCCCTCTCACTATTTCTGACGTCTGTGATGCAAAATGAAAAGCTGAGATTGGTATAAATGTAAGCCGTTGGTATAAACTGCGTAACAATTCTTCACAAATTGTCATTGAGCGTCCTCGTATATCAAGACTTGGTTGGGTTGTTATCGATTGGCCGCGAATTTAAAGCACCTCACTGTTGTGAGCCGATATGTTGCTCGCAAACATAGTGAGTTTACTGGCATACATTGCGACTTCTAAGTGTAGCAAGGAACCAGGTCTAATTCAAAATAAATGCAATAAGTGACAACGTTGAATCGCGTAAAAATCGAGATATACACTAGTCCGAAATGATATGTGGTCTTTTTGCGCCAAATAAATGACTTCTGACCTTGTATCACTGATTATTGGCGAGACAGAGGAAAATTGTAATGATTATCAACAAATATTAATCTATATCTATATAAATAAATATATATATATATATATATTGATATAAATATATATACATATATATACAGATATATATTTATATATATATATACAAATATATATATATATATATAGATATATATATATATATATATATATATATATATATATATATATATATATATATATATATATATATATATATATAGAAGATCGTCCGTTCTTATATATATATATATATATATATATATATATATATATATATATATATATATATATATATATATATATATATATATATATATATATATATTCATTCGGTGTGCTGTCGGGCCATGTTATACGAGCCCGTGTTCAGTCACGGAAAACAACACGTTTGAACCGTATATGCGACCTTTACGGATTGATATATGGTATAAATGGAAAATACTGGAAACGGAGCGATAAAGCATTCCTAATTTTCCCCCTTCATGTTCACGGCAGGCACCGCAACCGAACGTTTATCACTGCTGCTTCTCACAGAAAACCATCGGCACACGATAGCTAACGTTCAGCAAGAGATGGCACATAGCTCATTAACAATTACCATTCGCCGCAAAATGATATGTAATACCAATGTATCTAAAAAGGAATATCTTCATACGAATCTGCCATCTTACACTAATGAATAAATATGTAGATACAAACTAAATTGTATATCTGACACAGTTGACTACATTGTTCCATCACCTAATTTCATTGATCTGGTATTGCTGTTTTACTGGCTGCTCGGTCATTGGCCACAATGATTAGCATCCATCACCATCGCTTTATCCTATCAACGATGACAACGACGTCAATGTTGCATCGCATTTCAATTTACTACAAGAGTGACGCCATATAAGAACTAGAATGTAGAGATTATCATTTGGAACGACCACTGTTGATCTCATAACTTATCTGATTAGAGTTGATTTATCTTATCAGTCAATAGACCAGGTTGTTTAATCACATCGACGCACCGCGGTCATCTACGTAAAAAAATCACGTGCAATATGATCCAAATTATCTGTGACCTATAAGAGCTGTTTGACACCCTGAAAGCTTAGTCAAAAGAAAAGTCAAAGCTCCGCTTCACCTCTCAAAATGTTGTGCATGTTTATATCAATGATCTACGGAAAGTGATCATCAGGCTTAAATAAATACAACCGACAGTATTAAAATGTCGAATGTTTGTTGTCATAATGTGCGTCATAACGTTCCATATTTAGCCACAAGCAGTTACATCGTGATCCTATTTGACAACGATTGCATTATGCAAAATGGAAATGCACTGATGTGCACTGCGCGTAGTTTCTGTCTAAATGTAGACTGAGACAAATTGACATCGGATGAAATGAGATGGTGCTTGGCGGTGTCACCGGATGTCCATTTAAGATCCAAGACCTTAAAATATCCCTTTTCGAAATCAGCGGGTTATAACCTCTAAAATATAATGAAGCGCGAGTACAATGATGGCGCATTCAAAAATGAATTGATCGTCGCAGCGATGGTATTCTTCCCCCATGAGTCGAACTACTTGGACCAACCACTTCTGCTGTCAGCCGATTGTATTCTGCGATTCAATACATAGGCTAATTAATCAAATTATCTGGAAGCTAATATCGTCAAGAGACTTCGTACGCAGTGTGTGTCCGCTACTACGGAGATTAAACCTACCGCTGAGTGCATCCCACTCAACGACAGCAAGAACAAGCTGTGTTCGTTGTTGAGGGACAGTGGATGTCCCCGTATGATCGCACTTCAACGATGAGAGCGTGAACGAGCACTGAGGGGGACGTGGGGCGGGCTCGGTCAGACATAGAATTACCTCCTGCTGGTATCTTGATACGAGGTCCGACTCGTGCTTGGTAATCATTCGCTGAGATCCGAGCCCGGACCTTCATCGACCGAACCGCACAACGATGAGGTTTGACCTGAAACATACGCGACTGAAATGGTAATGTAATCTATCATTGGAGAGAATGCTAGTCAAATCTGCTTAGTTTTTAAGTCGATCCGATTTGCGTTGATATTCGCGTAGAACAGCACAATGAACGAACGGCTTCATCCTCACAGGGGAGGATGTCAGGAGATAAAACATGTGTTTTTTTGTGAAGCAGATTAAGATCGCAGTCAATAAAGCTGATAAGTTGGCCTTTTTTAGTTATGAAGTGCACATAACGCTTGTCTCGGGAACAGGCTGCGATTGTTACACACATACCACGTCTTGCTGTGCGAATCTAACCAATTTCTGCGGTGTTGGCGTTTCCTGTTCACAACAATGCGGTCTTAGTATCGCTTCTACTCTCGAGCTGTGGTAGCTGTGAGACATATCAACCCCCATTTCTTAGCTACGACCGCGGAGATAAATCTGGGAAAACATTTCATGACCAGTTCCTTCTGCAGAATAGATCAATAACCAAATCTTGTATTCAAGTAGTGTTCCTGTTTTGACAAGCAAGAGCGCAATACGGCTCACACATGGAGTAAAAGACAAAACGGGATCATTATGATGTTGTACGTGAAAGCTTTACATGCACTCAATGCTTTTGTTCGGCAGCATAGCTTTTTCATGACATGACATGATGGTTCCAGAAGCAAATGTGATTGTCCTTTCTATTTGCACTCAACATTTGCCCTGTAAAATATCTAAATGAACGTAGTGAGAACCCCTATAAGGCACTGAGCGCAAAGTGCACGCGCAGCAGCACGAACATAAAAGTGCAAATCCTTCCGATTCATTTTATGCAGCATAAGTCATCGTGAATATTTGTCCATTAAAGGTTGGTATTGAATGGCACCAAGTAACTACTTGCGACCCGTTGGTTTCAGCCATGTACACGACCGAACACAGAGTTCTCAGACTGATTGATTAATGGCACGACGCGACAGGAAGGCCGCGTTCGCTCCCATTACCATGGTAATTAATCTTAGGCAGGTGGTCTTAGGCAGTAATGATTGAGGTATCACCAAGCCACTGTTACGACACGATCGCAAGAATCAGGAGGCACGCGTATAAACCCTGGTGACTGGAGATGCCACGCCGACGTAACAATGCCCCGAAGAATGCATTCAGGGAGCGCCCGAAGATACACCTGGGTCCAACAGCCTTACATAATAGCATACACGCACATGTATGCATGAATTCTTTTGTACTACTTACTAAAACACATGAGCGAGATGCAACAGAGCAACATGCAGCATTTTCTATTCCGCGATTCCGAATGCACACACACACACACACACACACACACACGCACACACAAACACACACTCGCACACTCTCGATATATATAGATATATATTTATAAATTTATGTATGTATATATATATATTTATATTTATATATATACAAAATATATATATAAATATACATATGTATACATAAATGTATATATATATTTGTATATATGTGTCAGTGTGTGTGCATAAACAGATATGTATAGATGTACACAAATAAAAAATAGATATGTATATAAACATAAATATGTGAATATATATACATTAATATATATATATATATATATATAAATTTATACATATATAAACTATGTTTACACTTGTATATATGTATCGTTATGTATATATATATATATATTCATATATATATATATATATATATATATATATAGATATTCACATATGCATACTTATATATATGTATATTTGTGTATATATATACACATATATATATTAAATTTATCTATACATGTATAAAGTTATGTATCTAAATATATCGATATATATGTATATATATGCATATATATATATATATATATATATATATATATATATATATATATATATATATATATATGAGTACATATATATATGATATATATGTAAAATATATGTATATATGTACATTTACAATTATACACATGCATATATATATATATACTTATATATACATATATATATATATGTGTATATATATATATATATATATATGTGCATATATATATATATATATATATATATATATATATATATATATATATATATATATATATATATATATATATATATATATATATATATATATATATATATATATATATATATATATATATATATATATATATATATATATATGATAACATTCGCTGAGGCATATTTTCCATGACGCTTTCAATAGGAGCCGCTTTTTCGTGGCAATGCTTTTGTCCTCGCCTTTAAGTCCGGGCCGTATTTTGGGTGATGGGGGCGGGGCATCGTTGATATGTGTCAATGTGCTTTTGAAGCTTATTGTTGTGGACAGTGCTTGGTGTGAGAGACCATTCGGGGCAAGGTGCGTGTTAGTAATTCATGAGTTGGTATTCTGTTTGTCCCTTGGTCTGTGTAGTGGGGCTCTTTGCGCGACATAAATTATTCCGGGACCGTCATTCACACTCTAACCGCAATAGCGTGGAGGAGTGTACGTGAGTTGCTATCTGGTGCCTGCCAATGTGATAGAATACGGACCGCAAACTACTCCTAGGCTGTCTTTGATCTAAGGCTAAACACCTAATGTTATGAAATCATTTGGGTATAAACGTGTAACAATAATATCGCAGCATAAACTTGTTCCCTCAAAGCACAGAGTTTGACAAGATAGAATTAGTTTCAATCTTCAAGAGAATGAGAATTCAAGTTGCGTCTGTATTATACAAGTTATCCTAATTAGCGCCTCCCCACGATGCCGTAGCCACCTAGCGTCAGACCAATGACGTAACCAGTTAGCGTCAACCCTTACCACAATACGAGCCCATCAAGTGTCCGTCGCTCCCTGAACAATACCACGCTCTGACCTGCTTCAGACTTTTGACTACCCGCTGACTCGATAAATACCACGCTCGAAGCTCTCATAAATTGGTCTTTTTATGAATCGAGACAACCGCTTTATTTAATTGTAATCGTAATTGAGAAATTACCGGGTTGATCACGCCTTTCCGGCGCAGTTACCCGAGCGCACAATGTCGCTGTCAACAACAGCAGCAATGTTACCCATTCACAACAAGGGATGTATTTAAATGAACGCAGCGGGCATCGGTCACTAATCCAGAAGTTGATGTAACAAATAACTGATAATTTTGCTCAGTTATTTGCGTTATAATTATTGTTGTGATCAGCTTACTGCTTCGATGTCTACAATATCCTCGTCATGCGCCGGTGTAAAGACTTCAAGCTACCCCCCCTTTCAAGTTACCCCCGGTAATCTGAAATCGATTTCAAGTTACCCCCGGGGGTAGCCTGAACCCGATTTCATATTACCCCCACCACTTTCACATTACCCCCTCCCTGATAAAATGATAACTGGTTAAGCTCATGACAATGACACGTTTATTGAGCAGAACATGTGGAATATGCAAGATTGAAAGCTAGTTTCAAAGTTTCCATGTCTGGTCTTAATATAAGTCGCCATTGAATATAATACATGGTACCATGGTAATGATCTGTCTATTTCAAAGACAAATAAAATAATGGTTGACGGACGTGTTATTTCTTTGTACAGGGGTCTGTGCGGTTATTGCCAACCAATGCAAATAATAAAGGAAAGTACATGATACCTAGAATCAGACGAAGTCAATGATAAGTTGGCAAACTTTGATGGTGATCTTGACTGCCTTACACACTACATTGGCTTCAATACTGTGTGCCACGGTATTCATGTACTTGAATATGCATGCACTGGATACAGGCAAGGGTTTTTCAACTCAGCATCCTCATCAGTAAGCTACCCTGATACTCTCTCGATCAAGAATGTATTTTCAACTAAAACAATGACAATCTAAATACACAAGTTGCTATTGCTAATATTTCCGATACAAATATACCAGCTACAGGCAGTTTGTCAGATGGAAAATAGATATCTGGACAAGGAGTGTGTGGTGGCCTGATTTTTGTGGCTTCAGATATCCCCACCTTCCAAAAGTTGTAATGAATTCCGACAAGATAATCGAAACGATTATGCATATGGTTGATAAGATTCCCAAATGGTTTTTCCGTAATTAGTTTTCAATATTGGTTAAGTTATCAATTTAATTACTATTTTGTTTCGTAAATAATTTAAATAAACATACACAAATAAGTTTTTTGAGGGGGGTAATCTGAAATCGTAGGGGGTAGGATGAAATCGATTTCAAGCTACCCCTGGGGGTAGCTTGAAATCGATTTCATCTTACCCCCCGATAATCTGAACGCGATTTCAAGTTACCGGGGGGTAAGGTGAAGGGGGGGTAATTTGAAATCGCTACACCGGCACAGTTGCTGATGTCGAGCAAGTCTGCTATGGGGATGCGGTGCAAATACGCGTTGTCGCAGGTTGACGCTGTCACCTGGGCGTTGCTCATCAACATATGCTTCAGAAAATGCATCTTATGTCAAGATGATATTAAGCGGCAAAAGCCAATAACACATCATAGCTAAAGAGACCATAGTTTGTCGCTTACGACAAAACGCACAATATAGCTACTGTATGCACTCTGAGTTCCGTTATGATTAGCTTTGGTGAATCGGTTCTCGACCAATTGCTTTCTTTTAGCTGACTCGGGGGGTCACCGGCAAATTATCTCAGTTGCTTTATTGATGAGAAGACGGAACACAACGAGGTAGTGGGTTGCAGTTATAGAGCTGTGGGTGCAAGGTGTATGACAATGATGTTAATGTGATTTTTCCATCAGAGACTACGAGCCGATCTCATACGGAAAATACGTGCGGAGCAATAACGAATATTATAAGGGAATCTGTGTGACCTCAACCACAAAGATGGTTGTGCTTTTCGAGTAGATTATGGAGAAAATACAAGGTGTTGTGGAGAAAATGCTCGCATGCTTCGCTTGGGTAAGGAAATGAGCAGGCTGCGCTTTGCGCTACCATATGCTAGTGAGAGCATTCAATTTGGTGGGCGTCTGGTGGATGAAGGATGGCTTGGGGGTAACACACTATATATGGAGACGCTGCTTTCCCTGTGGCTGTTAACGACAGTTCATGTAGATGACTTATGAACTAATTAATTTTTCTAATACGGAGGCATCTTGGTTAACAGACGGCGCTTCATGAGTGCCAGACAGCAGCTTACTTGCTTGGCTCGGTTACGTCTTAGGAGAAGGGCCTCTGTGTTCGGCGTCAGCGAGACGTTGCGTCACAGCAATGCCGTTAATGGGACGCCACGACATCTCTTGCGTGTGGATGATTAAGGGAGCTGACGTAATTCCAACATTGCGACATCACTACGGCTTTCTCCTACCCATTAAGGTTTGTGGAAATTGGATTGTACAGCTTCCGACGACAGGACTGAGTTGATGTGAGGAGAGGTAATATGATATAAATATAGATATTCCATTGGCGTTGGAATTATAGAAAGGTATTGAGGCCGTGAGGGACATTGCAAGAGGCGATCTGAAGCGGACATTACTCGATTTGCCCAGGCCGGGAAGTTATCATAGGAGAATTATACTTATCAGCCGTGCCATCACTCCAGCGTTGATGACATGGGAGGATGATATTGGACAAACACATCACATATCCTTTCCATCTTACAAAGCCACTTTATATTACTAATTACGCGCCCCGATCAGCTGGAGATGTCGCCAAAGGAAGCAAGATAATTGGGATATATGCGCCATACACATTCATAATAAAGTCATCTCCATGCACCTAGCACCTCAAGTAGAAGCCGCCTGTTTGGCTGCTCGCTTCAATTAAGCAGCGGGTTAACTGCGGGCTACAGCATGGAGCATTATGATATATAGTGTTAAGTGAGGATGTTGACAGCGGATGTGTGATTCCCTATAGGCCAGGGCAATATAGATGTATAGTTTCCCGCGGGATTTCGTTGCTAAAGAAAGTGATTTCGTGATTTTGATGGTGGGTGCGTCGAGAAATAAATGGCAATGGCTTAAGCTGTAAATAAACTGAGACTGAGTGACCTCATATAATCTCCGCGCCCTGCTCCATAAGACCCAGTTACATAGTATAAGGATTGATCGTACAGCCCGTTCTACACTGAAAGCATGACAACTGCGTTCCCCGGTATCATTTATCTACGTTGTTTTATCGGAAGAAACTTAATTGGTTTTTAGATGTGATAAACGGCTTGTCACTGGAAACACCGAGGCTACGGGTAGAACAGGTTCCCACACTGGCCACCGGGAATAAAACAAGAGAAATATATTCTAGTATCACCCAATTAGACCCGTGCTACAAGTGAATAAAACCATTTTGTGAGTGACTCTTGTCGTATTCGATAAACGATTAGCAAGCACGCTGACTTGTTTTCTATATATCTTCATGTCATTCAGGCTAAGACTAAGTAAGTCGCTAATGTCCATCTACAGATGTAAGGATATATTTGATGGTTCCATGGCTTCCCTCGCTCTACGCATGCGCTAGAGTAATAGTCCTGACAGGAGTTGTCGTCCACACGCCGGTGTGTTATTAGGCGGGTTTATATATATATATATCTACCCATTACGATCCTCTTCTTAATGCGACGGCTGTAACATGGTCGTATGCTAGGTATAATAAGGTTTTCTTGCAGAACTTGCGCGGCAGCTGCATGCGTGTATTCCTTATAGAACTCCTTGCTTGGCGTTAAGTGCCCATTATTGTCCGCCCCGTGATAGAGACCTTACGCAAAATGCTTGTTGTAGGTACGCCGCAACCTGTGGGACCACCATCTCATGAGTCGATGTTCACCCCCAACGCGATGGTCGAAATATATCGTGTATCGAACACATATGTTAAGGAGGAGGGTATACACTCTGTGTGTTCTGTGGGGCCTGATTGATAAATGTGTCTGCAGATATACCGACTACCTTGACAGCCCGCCCCATACCGAATCGATATGCTCCGTCACGGAATAGCAAAACCGTAGGACCGCATGGGTAGAGGGAGGTAACCTCGACCATATTGTAGAGCTAATGACCGTACTTGACGATTGATATATAGTTATAGCTACTGGGTCGTATACCTTTATCATAGATCGAACCACCCTGGCAAGTTAATACGATCAGTTACTTCCCCGACATATATATCCACAGTCGTTACACTAACAGCGGCCACAATATGAACATAGCGGTGAGCCACACGGTTCGAGCGCCATCTTTTCGCGGCGTGTGTGATTGCGCGTGCTGAGAGAGCAGAGAGCCGGAAACGCGCACAGGCAAGGGACACGACCACGCCTGCACAGCGCATGTAGAGGTGGATGACGCGCAGGTGGTGAGCCGACATACCAGGCACGTCCCGCGGTCCCTCCTCACGTCACAACGCGTCAATCTGCGTATTACCAGCCGCTATTACCGGTCTGACAAGCACTCACCATCCTTAATAATCCCCAACCCGCCCCTATAATCCTCCCCGACATCCCTCACGAATAAAGACTCCTCCACAGCAGAAGAGGAATAGCAGTTTGTCCAATTCTCAACTACGTCCGCAGCAAACTACTAGGGAAGGATTAATTACACCGAGAGGGAAAGCAAATCATATGATACGAGCGACTTGGTCTTCAACACCACGTTGAAACGACTTATCCCTACGGAGTACATTCACATGTACCGGCATATAGATGTGTCGTAACACCCTGTCAGAAGAGTGTCTCTCTCCAAGTCCCCTCTCATTGTCAATGAATACAAACTAATTAAGAGCGAAGTGTACACTGATTTAGCGGGTAGACTTATCAACAATGGGGCAGACGGAACAATGTTTTATAGGCCGTAATTAAAACAGGCAATCCTGTTGGTTCGGCGAAATACACGAGCGGAATAATGATACTGCGGGTGTTACCCATTGAATTTACACTGGCCGCCAATATTGAATCAAATACTGCTTGATTCAATATGTGTTTGGCTTACACCGAGCTGTTGTCGGAGCTAAATGACAGGTAAGCGATTACTTATAACACCTGGCTATGTAACAGGCATTGTTTTCCTACTCACAGAGGAGATGCAAGGTGCCTGCGCTAAAACCGTCCAGTAAGCACTTTTACTGGTAGGCATACACTTAAACTTATGGGCAGACACTAATACTGGTAGGCATACACTTATACTGATGGGAAGACACCAATACTGGTAAGTATACACTTATACCGATTTGCAAACTCTAATACGTATAGGCCATCACTAATACTCATCGGCATTTACTAATACTGATAGGCAAACACTTATACTGGTAGGTATATACTAATACTATACGTATGCATATACGTATACTGGTAGGTATGTTATGATACTGGTAGGCATAGACTAATACAGATTGGCATACTAATACTGATCGGCATACACTTATACTGATCGGCAAATACTAATACTGATCGACATAAGCAAATACTGATAGAAAATTATTATTGATAACAGGCTAACACCTATTATTATAGTCATATACTAGTACTTATCGGCATATACTAATGGTGATAGGCATAGACTAATACTGATTGGCATACACTTTTTCTGGCATGCATGCGCTAATAAAGAGAGGCATGCACTACTAAGTTGATAGGTTATATGACAGGTGAGAAAATGGCGGCAATTATTTACACAAATAGATGTAAAATGGACCTGCCAAAGGGTGGGTAGAGATCAATGCGTCCTGTTAGATATACACATTAATATGTAATACCCGAGGCTTACGAGAAGAAAACAAACTGCCTTGTTTAAGAGTCATGCAATATCTTGAGAACGAACAACGATCGACATTCAGTTAGATTCATGGACAATAGATTCACTTGGCATTGTGTTGGGTAGACAGCGGCGAGAGACGTTGATTTCTGGCATGGAGCAGGTGAGCGCGGGCTGGTCACGAACAGACGTAGATTGTCATTGATGTAAACTAACGAGAAATATTGACACCGTCGACAATTTACTTTGTCGACAGCGCCCAGTGTTTTCTGCAATGTAACTTTGGCCCAGGCTAAAGTAAACCAATCTGTGAAGCAAAAGCCTCGTGGCGTCCCCTTGATGACAGGTCCGGATCGTCCAATCAGGCGCCATTGTGACAGGTTATCCATACATGACTGTAGGTCTTAAATCTCCCCGGACCGGCCCCCCCTTCAGTTAGCTATTGTACCTCCCCGGCCAATCAGAGAGCGGCGTTGCAAGTCAAATCTCCTGGCGCACAGAGCCTTCCATTCGCACTGACAATCACGCGGCAATGAAAGCAGCTCTGAATGGGAACACCTTCCACTAGCACTTTTCTGCGAGCAGCTAAGGAGATGGGTGAAGTCTGAAGTGGTGACGAAAACGAGCCGACTGAATCACTCAAAGAATAGGTGTTTGGGATCGCTACCTGCGGTGATAATCTTAAGTTTCATTTGATGTTCGCTGGGAATAGCTCGGAGCCCACGGCTAAGTGTCTCATGTTGGATTAATCCTCATCAGTTCTAACGAGCAATTTACTTGGTGTTTAGACAAACTGGCAGCTCCCTGGTCAGTGTTGTCTCATTTATATCAATTCATTATAGGTAGGTTGGTAATGTTTTATTAAATCAAATTGGTAAATTCATTCGTACAACTTCATTTATCTTCCTAACGTCCTTGAATATATCTTGATCTGGATTAAATAGACTCTGTTTATAATGTCATTCCTCGTGGGCTGTCCACTCATTTGATTGTCTTGCAGTAACATAAGAGCATATCTTTGTAATGACACTCTTAGCTCTCTGCGCACGTCCTATTAGACGAGACACATTGCTGTCACACCAGGTAGCGATTCGATAATATGGAGAGTTAGTATGCTGTCTTGGTACCAATGGGATAAGAGTTGCGCCGGGGAACGAAGGCAGATAAACTCGGGGTTTCAGCTGGAGCTCCTTGCAAGACATCCCACATTAACTTGTAAATGAGTTGAGGCTGTGTTTGTGTAAAGGCGACAACATTGGCACCCTGTCAGAAGCTGGCTGGATGAGAAACCCCCCAAGGGAGCCGCAACCGTGAAGCTAATCTACAACGAGGAACGGCTTCTATGTCATCTACTGCTGAGCTTCCTCCGACCGAGCGCTCAGTGAATGATAGCTGATTGTCTGTGTCCTAAGACGCAGTCACCGTCGCCGTCTCCCCTCACTCACTCGTTGCCTTATAGCGAGAATGCCACAGATGTCGGGGAAATTTATCGGATATTAGCGCTTAGTGGAATCGAAACACGAAAGAATTGGGATTTCCTGTCCCGAGGTATCTTATACTTATGTCAACTGCACCGTCTACATGCATATTGCGAGACGCATTGTCGACTGCGGGGCATCTGATTGAAGCGCAGCGAATAATGCAGATCACTAAGAGAGGGTAGAGGCCTCAAATTGGATGCTAGCCGTAGTGACCATTATTAGGCAGCAGGCAAGGGAATGTCCATTTGTCGTTTAACGGGCGAGTAGCGTGAATGGTCGCAGCAGCAGCAGCAGCCGCAGCAGTAGCAGCAGCAGTAGCCGACTCACTAGTAAAGGGATGGAGGTGCTGGTAATGGTATCTGTCGGAGGTCCCGACCTTCTTTTTCTCACACTTATGGCCTCTCTCATCACAACGACGTTCACTCAAGAGGAACAGCAACTCTACTACCGAGTCGAAGAGGAGGTATCCGAGGGATATGTCATCGGAGACCTTGTCACAGATTCGGGTTTGAGTGATAAATACACCCGAGATATTCTTGATCAGCTTCAGTTTCAGTTTCTGGTTGAGAATGACGTCAATATATCTGTGGGTTCTAACTCAGGGGAACTGTTCACAAGTGGGCGTATTGATAGAGAACAAATTTGTCCGAGGCGAACAGAATGCCATGTGCTTCTTGATATAGCCGTACAACCTGTCAGCTATTTCCAAATTATCAAAGTCATGATAGAAATCGCAGATATCAACGACCATGTTCCTACTTTTGGTAAGCCATCTGTTTTCACTCTATCCATCAAAGAATCATCATCTTTAGAGAGCACCTTTCTGATTCCCACTGCAACCGACGAGGACAGTCCCATGTATTCCGTACGAAAGTACGAACTTCTACCAGCCTCGCCAAAATCGAAATTTGACATTAAAGTTAACAATAAGTTGGATGGATCGACAGATGTGAGACTTGTTTTAAAATCCCGATTGGATAGAGAGGAAGAGGCCGAATTCGTGTTAGGCGTTGTGGCGTTCGACGGAGGATTAGACCCGCAGATGGGAGAACTCGAAGTCCGCGTAATCGTACAGGATTCTAATGATAATGATCCTGTGTTCGACAATAGCACATATGAAGTCACTATAGTTGAAAACACCCGTGCGTAGCATGATTTTACGAGTGCATGCTACGGATAGGGATATTGGCGAGAATGGGGAAGTGATTTACGATTTCTCTGAGACAACCAACCTTCTCTACGGTGCCACATTTGGTATCGACCAGGAAAGTGGCGAGATTTATATTAAAGGAGAAATCGACCATGAAACAGTGCCCATATATCACTTAACTGTGATGGCGGAGGACCTGGGGCCTGATTCGCTGCCGGCAGATACCACGGTGATTATCAATATTGAGGATATCAATGACAACGCTCCTCTAATTACAGTGAGTACCTTGAGCTCCCCTGATACCAATCGAGCAGCAGTGACAGAGGACTCGCCCGAAGATACCTTCGTGGCCCATGTTAGAGTGAAAGATCCTGACGGGGGCAAAAATGGACGGTTTAATTGCACTCTGAACGACGACAATTTCCGATTGATTCGCAGAAATGAGAGAGATTATCAGGTCCTGACATCAGCCGTTCTTGATCGCGAGCAAACACCCCACTTCAATCTAGCATTGGTCTGTAAAGACGGCGGAGATGAACCTAAGATTGCCATCAAGCATCTTCAAGTGTATGTAGACGATGTCAATGATAACGCACCAATGTTTTCGCACCGGACTTATACGGCAATTTTGATTGAAAACAGCTATGTAGGTGCGATAGTAAAACAGGTCAACGCTACCGATGAAGATTCGGGCGTTAACGCGCTATTAAACTTCAGCCTATCAGGAGGTGGTGCGGACAATTTCTTCCATATCAATTCACATGGCAGAATCACAGCTCTCCGTTCAATTGACCGCGAGAAACACAGCCAGTTTCAATTTCACGTCATAGCCTCCGACAAAGGAACTCCTGCCCTAACTGGATCTGCGCTTGTGGTCGTGACAATAGAGGACGTGAATGATGAGGCACCCACGTTTGTTGAAGAGCTCTACCTATTCAAAGTGACCGAGAACCAGACGTCAGGTGTACTTGTCGGTGCATTAAACGCAACAGATCCTGACGGCCCACCCTATAACTCATTTCGCTACTCAATTGCTTCTTCGAGTGGTCGACCCGGTGCTTTTGCTGTCGATCCTGTTACTGGGGTGATCAAAACAGCTCGTTCTATTGACCGTGAACAGCAATCAGTGTATTATCTTGTCGCTCAGGTAACTGACCAAAACGCCCCCATCTTGACAGGTACGGTCAGTATTACGGTGTATATCATCGACATCAATGATAACGCACCCCGCTTCGAATTCCCAACAGCAACCAACAACACTGTCCACATATCCAATCAAGTTCCACTAAGTTTCATCGTTACCAAGGTCACGGCGCATGACCTTGACTCCGACCGCAATTCCCGCTTGACCTACAGCCTTCAGGGAAATACAAACTACGAGACCTTTGGCATCGATCCGAACTTGGGCACCATATCTGTGGAAATGAGTCTAGAAGATGTAACATACCGCGTGTATGACCTTACCATTTCAGTCCATGACCATGGAACGCCGTCACTGTCAGCCCGAGCACATCTCAGTCTTGTCGTCAACAAATCCATTCCTTTCCCACTCACGAACTCCTCCAACCCTTTATTGGCAGGTCACAATTTCGTCATCGTCGTTTCTCTCTCTTGTATATGTGCTGTGATTGCAGCCATTTTGGTTATTGCCATCGTATTGATACGACGGCAGGATCGCGGTCGACAGCAGAATAAATACAACTGTCGAATGGAAGCGCTCTCCCACAAACCTCCCTCAGACGGGGTGTACTCTACAGAGAGCACCCCAACCAAAATTGCGCCTTCCCTGAACGGCAAAATGAATGGGGGTGGCAGTTTCCTTAGTATCAACGACCTACAAAAAGAGGTAAGGCTAATTGTTTTATTGTGCACAATGATATTGGAAAAAACGCTTGTGGTATATTAAAAAAAACCGCTGTCACTTATACCAAAGCCTGAGGTTTTGGTTGCTTGAAATGGAACACAGCGATTGAGGTCGTGAAACCCATTCATAACAGTTGACTCTTGATGAATAATTCCGCGAGGGCAGATATGACATTTGCTATGCATGTCAGGGGACTCGGAGATAGCACATCGTGGCTTGATAGGACCGTTAGTTTTATCTCCGGTCACGCTTGATGTTGAATCATGTCAAATTGTGTGTTCCCCACATTTCCGCAACCCGTCAATTCCACCCATCTCCCTATACCATCGATGAATGTATCAATTGAGATTATTCCCATATACCACACAATTTCGCCCGAATTATTGCATCCCCACTCGCTATAAGTAACGGAACATAAGTCTATGAACTGTCAAACGAGTGTTCTGCAGAATGTTATATTAATGCCGAAGTGTGGTCAAGTGACCTTGATGTTGCTCGTTAGGGTCGATAAATCATGGGGAGCATCTCCTTGGACGGCGGAACTCAATTCTACGAGGAGCTGCGATCATAAGCTCTCAGGCTCGCCGTGGCGTAGGTGTTTGGCGCGCGACGTCCCAAAAGCTATTGAGTAAGCCTTCGCTCTGCGCGGGGATCAAGGCAAATATTGCTTGAGAGACCCGCCACAACACACCCACCCCACAAAAAGCCGTTTGTGCAATCCCCTCCATTGTTCTAGTCAAGGGTGGTTAGGTGGGTTAGGCAAGCAGCTTCGACCGATGGGATATTGTGTGGACGATGGATGACTACTACAACGACCACCTGCTACTTTGTCTGTCTGATTGCGCGGAACCGGTTATTTAATAAATGGGACTCCCCACGAGAACGCTGTACCACAATGTCCGTTCTTATATGCCACGCAAAACACATTGGTTTTGATTTATATTAGCATGGGTGAGCGCGCATTCCGTCCACATGGCGTAGATTTTGTAACAGTTTTATGGAACCAGGCCTATTCATCACCAGTTCATAGTGCAGTAAAGCAAACTTCCTCCGTAATTGGAAGCTGTTTCCTAGGTAATTGCCATCGCATTAAATGTAATTACATTATGTAGTGATTGCCTATATCGGCTATACATTATCTGTGTCTGGCCGCTTCGGACAATAACAACACGAACAACCCCATTACCCTGTGTGTTTCTCTGGGCTGTATTTCCGCCTCATACCGCTATACCAGACTATTGCGATCATGGCTGAGGCAGGAGCAAGAATATTTCATTCCAGCCAGGGACAATCCATGTCATATGTCAAATGCTGCATCTACGAAGCTGGGCAATCGAATCAGGCAAAGTGCGATTTGGTTTATTTGCCGTCATAATCTGGTAGAACACGAGCCAACAACCACACGCACATTTCAGTTTTGATGCTTCGATTGACACTAAAAATAAGGGTCCGTGGTAGTATTTCACCCAGTTCGTGACGGTTTGATAAACGAATTCAAAGTCACCATATATAAAATAAATACCATACTATATGCAGTATACTTCTCATGATTGACGCCAGGGGCACCGGATGTCATACGAGAAAGAACACCATACCTGATCAATTGAGCGACTGTATATAACGAAGGATACCATCAATGGCGGGGGCGGGGGGGGGGGGGGGGGGGGGGGTTGTTCTCTTTGATATCATGTATAGATATTTGCTGCCAAGTGGCTTGCTATAGCATATCTGAATTGCACCCTAGCACAGGCGATATGCGACGCAGCGGGAGTATTATCCCAAGTGATATTTACCTACGGATCAGGACGTTTTCAATTGTCTGTTTTCCGCACAATGCAGCAATTACCAAGCGTCACGGCGGGGGCAGTATCAAGACAAGTGAGCACTTGGCGGGCATCGGGCCGTGTAATCGCATTTGTGTTGGCTTTTGTCAGTGCAAATTGTGGTAGACCCGCCTGCGCTTGAGCAGCAATGATGCCATGATTGACTACGGCCACTGCTCCTCGCTCACTCAACATTTCATACCTTTTTCCATGTTCCCGATTCACCCCATCATGCCTCTTTTAACCTGGTATTAATGACCCCACTAAATCACAATCAAACACTCATCGACGAACTAACCATCCAGAAGATCTCTGGCAATATAGAAGCCAGGGGATCTTTCCGAGTATGCTGACCGGATTCAGCGTGGCAAGAGGAAAGGGAGAAGAGACACAGGTCGAGAAGAAGTATCTGTACCAAGCAGTTTGCTGGTTCAAATGTGACAGGTTGACGACGCAGGATATATAAACGTCTAGTAAGTCCGGCATGTATCACGGGAAGACAGTCGGGCTTCCTGCATGTCAGGGCACTGATGTTTATTGCAGTCGCAGGATATATAAACGTCTAGTAAGTCCGGCATGTATCACGGGAAGACATCCGGGCTTCCTGCATGTCAGGGCACTGATGTTTATTGCAGCCGGTGGTCAAGTAGACGTTAAATATATAGCCATATATATATATATTTGCCTAAGTATCTTGAGCTATGTATATACCCCACTCTTGTCAAACACCATCAAATACATCAAAGTCAATTGTATAAAGAGTCAAGATCATTAGTCGGCCGGCTGGAATGCATGTAAAGCATTGTCAATATTTAATCGTGACTATGTACAAGCTGCTACATGAGGGCCTCTTGGTGGAGCTACCGGCAAACTAACTGTTGAGACACAGATTTCCATGAGAACACACCAACACAGATCTATATGCATATATATATATATATATATATATAGATATATATATATATACACAATATATATATATATATATATATATATATATATATATATATATATATATATATAGGCCATGTTTTGTATGTTTGTTTCTGATGCAAATTCGTTGCTGTATTGCTTTAAATTGAAAAGCCCTTGTTTGAAAAACAACTGTCGTTTTGCTATAAGTCGGTCGTCAATTGTCAAGAAATTAGTCGGCCGGCTGGAATGCATGAAAGCATTGTCAATATTTAATCGTGACTATGTACTAAGCTACCGGCAAACTAACTGTTCCGCCGACACAAGGGCCATGTTTTAGATATTGTATTCTAGTTGTTTGAAGTGTTTGCGCGGACGAATTTCTTGAAACTGAAATGAGACCCATGAAACCTGTTGGTAAGCGCCAGGAGCCTAGTCAGGAGAAAACGCCCACGGAACGTGCCGCAGCTGCCTGAGGTAATGGGAGCTCTATTTGATTATTGAGGGTCGTGTGGACTAACGCCTTTAGCTCCATACGTTATATGCTGTGGCCACGCGGCAGAAGCATATTATGGCAATAGGTTTATGTCGAAGAGGATTTGCTCCTTGTTGCATTGCGTAGTGTTTACGTAATCTTTGAACCCTTGGAGCACGTTAATTACTCGACATCATTGATGGGGTGCCATGTCATCCATGTCTAACAATCTGCACTAATTAGGCTGTTGCGTTTTGTAGCGAGAATTACATGTCTACCCCGCCTCTTCTCCGATGATATTGAGTAATTAATCTAATCCGAACAATGGCATTTCCTATGTCAAGCGCAGCGTCCAGGCCCATATTAGCAATTCACGCCTTCATTAGCACGGGTATCGAGGCAGCGATTCAGAGCGCCACTCGCACATACGAGATGTAAGAGCTATAAAACGATTTTAAGACATCAGTGAATGTTCTAGCCTCCTGCAAATGGCCCGTCTATTGTCTCAGCCTCTGTCGCTAATTGACAGTTGGTAAGGCATGACAGCTGGGGATGATGGTAAAGGACTAGGGTGAGCCCAGGAGAAGATGAGAGGGGGTGGCTGAAGTGAATCAATATATTGCTTAATTTAGAAGCAATGCCAGTGTTATCGACTTTTTCTGTACAGGTTTCTGAGGATGAACCGCGATCTTCCCTCGATTGCATTGATCAAGTCACGTACAGACTTGTTACTTAATTAGCGCCACTGACTGGCACTCATGAATAATGGGGGCTCATAGCCAATGCATTGTAAGGAAAGAGGGTTCGCGCGAGCTGGCGTGCCAGCGAAACCGTCGTAACTAGGTCAAGTTTAGTGCAACAGACAGGCTGGGGTTGAAGAAAATGGAATCGCTTCTGGTTAGCTAGTTTTGTAATAACAACACCTTACTTACATCCAGTATGTTTACCAAGCTGACATTTGGCAGCGAAGCCGATGCTAAATGAGAGATATGTCGCATTATTCCGCAATATGCTTGCCTTAAGTCACCTGAAATCGAGACACGAGTGGCTTTATAAGCCTAGGAAAACTAAAAGTACGTTTCCCTGAGATTGCCGAAAATTGGTTCAATGATGGTATTAAGAAAGAATGTATTAACAGGCGATTACATTCCGTTGTTATCAGAGTTGGTGAACATCGCCGAACCGTCGGACCGGGATGAATAAGATTTGACAGGTCCGACAGAGTGTCTTATCACTCCAGATCTACGTTCCGATTGGTAGGTCCATTGTGATAGGATAATTAATTAAATAAAGCCGGAATAAGTAGCAAATTGGTACCTGAAAACCAGCTGAACATGTTGACAAAACAGGTCATCCATTATGAATTCCTAATGAGTTGTGGAACAAACTAAAGTACACCATTTGCCCGGCACCAGATGCAACTATCATTGACTTTTGGCTTGCTGCTTCAGATCAAAGCGGCGGATTGTTGTTTTTTATATAACATACAATAGGATTAATACAACATATACACGAGCTTTATCTTAATAAACACCACAAAAAGTTGTAGAGGTTAAAGCGAATCATGATTGACATGGCGTGGAAGACGAATAAATCTTTACGATTATTCGCGGATATTTTGGAAGTATATCGGCCTTTGCGATAAACAGTTACGGAACGTAATATCTTTTTTCCACAAATCAAAACACTTTTTGGTCATTTTTAAAACAAAGGATTTAGAAAAAGCTTCTTTATGCTTCTGCGTTCTTAACCCCCTCCTCCCAAATATCAGGAGGAAAGGGACCTTGAGGGTCTTGTAAAAGTTTACCACCTGTCAGGCCTGATGTCCGACAGAAAATGTAATATTTCGCTAACTCTGTGACACTACAAATAATGCTACACATAATCCGATACAATAAGACCGGTTTGATATAACAGCCATGTATTTTCATGGTGAATAAAGGCGACTGTCAACATAGCATTATGCTCGCTGCTTATCGCATTTGTTGTCCCTCAGCACATGTAGTTAAGAATGAGAGCGAAGACCTGCTAAGTACATCGACGGTTTCCATTTAGTGTTACAATGACCACACACACATTGCCACATTGGGAAGGGGATCCCTCTGAAGTGCAGCTGTTTGATATGTAACAATTTGTGCAGACGCCTTTCGCAGTTGTGTTTGCACAGCTAACAACGTCTTGCAGTTTTCCCAAACTACTTGATGACCATTCACTTTACGCAAACAACACTCCTACGGAGGGGCGGTCGGACTCAGGTAGATGCTATGGGCTCCTTATTGTTCTATATACATCAGACAACCTGAGCAGCAACCAGGTGTTGTTGAGAAAAATCAATATTAAATTAGATCACAGAGCGTTCCCGGACTTCATTTCCGCTCCAGGTGACGTTGATGTGGGCTGTCGTGGTTAACCATTCAGAGAGATTGCATATTGCGGTGGTGAAG
>CM067353.1:27338321-27355821 GCA_034190875.2 Urechis unicinctus | reverse complement strand
TCAACCAATAAGTGTGTGCCGCCCACTGAGCCTCATACTCCGTTTCCTCACATCCCGTGCCAGGGCTCGACCAGGCTTTGTCAACCCACGAAGGGGACCACCTTCAGTGAAGGGATCAGGGGCCATTTAAACCCAAGAGCGTGAACATTCGTCCCAACATCCCTCGCTCTCCGTGCAGATCACGGTCTGTCCATCTCCAAGCGGTAAGGATCAGGGATTTCAACCTGCATGCACATCCGCTCTGCCTCGCGACTCGTTAAGGGCAGGATCAGGGCCGGTTAACACCCGAGCGCGCCGTATCTGTCATACACCACCCTAGATGAGATCGGGGATTGTCAACTCTTGAGTCTGCTATCTCCTCTTCGTCCCGACGTAGGGGCGATATCAGCGCTCACAAACGCATGATGAGTAACCGAGAGTGCTTACGCACCCGTCGCTGCATCGAAAACGAATCACCAGCGCATGCTTACTAAACAAATATACGGCACAGCTGGGACCTTGATGCCACAAATAGTACACCACGGTTTTCTTAAAACTGCAATGTCCGAAAATGGTTGAAATCCGTAAAGCACCAAAATGGTCGAGTTTTTAAGGTTTCCGGAAACGGATTGTTTGTAGATATGCCAATAAAAGACTTTTTAAAGCATATTCCTAATAGAGAAACTATTTAAGAGCACAGCTGAATTATTTATTGTCAGGGTTTTGATTGAAAGGAATATATCGGTCGTGAGGAGTTGAGTGTGTAAAATTATCATCTACAAAGTTTGATTATTATAGCACGTAATGAACTGCTCAAAGAGTAAAAGTGTGCGACGTGCATAAGGGTCAACATATTCAATGGATTTTCTCTATTGCCGGCGCTTGGTAACTGGGGTATCTAACGTGCCCTACCTATACCCTTAGATAATATTGCAATCAGTGTATTACGTTAGCCAATGCTATATTTACTATATTAGACCAAGTAAAATAATTTGTGTGAATTCTATTTTTCCAATAGACTGGTACATAATCAGGTGATCAGATGAGCTTTCTACTGTACAAACATTGCGCATGACATCAATAGGTATTAACTGTGCGATAAACTGCCAACATAGTGGATTATCAAATAACAGCAATTATCAGTCAGTTAGCTATCTGTTTTAAATACTGCAATACAGCAATGAACAACAAAGCAGCAAGGTGTCTTTACTGAGAAGATTATCCATTCATTGGGTGCGTCCTAATGAATTGTTCAGTCATTTTCGAGGTCCTGTCAATTTTGTTGGCTTGCTATTCCAACGTATGTCAAGGGATTTGGTTTATTTTCAGACAGTTGCAAGTTACAAGGATATTGACGACGTTGCCATGTTTTTGAAATGTATTATTCCAATATCTAACCAATGAAGCTTCGTGAAACACCCTCCCCCTTCTCTCTATCTCTCTGCCTCTCCCTCTCTTTATATATTTATACGTATTTCTCTCTCTCACTCTCTCCCTATATATATATATATATATATATATATATATATATATATATATATATATATATATATATATATATATATATATATATGCATATATATATATATATATATATATATACATAGGTAATTATATTTATTTGCACATAGATAGAGATATATATAAATACATACATAAATATATATATATACAAATATATACATATTTATATACATATATATGTGTATATATACACACATGTACACATAGATAACAATATATATGGATGTATATACATATATATATTTTCTATATATCTATTTATGTGTTCATGTATATATACATATACAAATATTCACATATATGTAACTTTACAGTTTCTTCCTCTCTCTCTCTATCTCTTGCTGACACATTATCTGTCTCTGAATCTGTATCTCTTTCTGATTCGGTCTCACTTTCTTTTTTCTCTATCTCTCTCTCTCTCTCTCTCTGTCTCCTTGTCCCTCTCCATCGTTCTGTGTCTCTGTTTTTCTCTCCCCCTTCTCTGTCAGATGCATATAAATATAAAATTATATATATATATATATTTATATATATATATATATATATTTATATATATATATATATATATATATATATATATATATATATATATATATATGTATATATATATTCAAAAATTATTTGTGCATCTTGTATATAGATGCAGTAACAGCTGTAAGAACAAATAAGACATTATTAAAGGATTAAGAGTGGTTGCAAACACTTGTTGTCAATGTTACTGTCGGTAATTGCCACCCGATGGCACTTCATAGGTAGGGTTGTACGGAGCCCTAACGGGATGATTAAATATAATCAATATGTTCCTGGAGTAAGAAGAAATGGCAATGTAATCGACCAATCTACTGCTGCTTTTCTGTCATTAACGGAATTGCTACCCATAATAATGTATCAAGCCATCTCTAGACGTGTCCCAGCGAATTGTCGCGCAACCGAAACTTGACTGTTGGCGCGAGCATACGGAGCTCGTTGTAACAGACAGGTATTAATGCGGCGATTACTGAGCGATAAAATCTTGTCTTACTTGCAATGACTCACTGCATATGTTTCTTTTCACCAAATCTGACTAGATCACATCCGATGTAATTGAATCTACAAGCCTTATTTGCCACGCATGCATGATCTAATGACGAAATACTTCGACAAAATACAGTCACCTGAATTTGTGGCGGACTGATTATGAGCAGCGGGGCGCGTAAAAAGCTGTGTTAAATGGAACGCACGGTCTTTTGGATCCCGGAATACACGCTAGAAGCAACGTGCTCGGACAGTTGGCTATTAGCATTTAAGTATATGTTTTGCTGGTGATCACATCCGGATGATAATATTAACGATGACAGAAGGCATATGATTCACATTTGATTTTAGGGAAAAGAACTAATTGAACTGACAACATAGTATTATGTGTTCGGATTTTCTCTCGGTCTATTGTGTTTAAAAGTAGCGCATTCAAGTCTGTATAATAAATGACTCAAACACCGCCTCATTAGAAAAAAACGATTGAACTGTAGCTATATGACGCCGACGCGAGTTATGTTTTGGCATTCAAGACCACCAAACATTGTTCCCATGGTGATTACAATTCACACAGCGCCAACACGGCTCTCATCAAGGTGTTGTGAGCCACATTTACATGATCCTTACTGTCCATTAATCATCTGGCAATATGTTCAGAAGCCAGGTGGGGTTGGGCAAGTACATCCATTAAGTACACCTTACATCGTTCCAGTCTAGGAGACGTTGATGGGGACTAACATTTCTATTGGCCATTAAACGTTGCCACATTTATACGTCATTGTACCCTGCGCCAACCATGGGTATATGCATCAAGTATAATCATGTCATAAGTTATAATCATGTCGGGATCCTTCAAAGTGATTTTGTTTGATTAACCAAAAATGATTATGCAATTCATAGTACATTCGCGAGGCTTCGCTTATGACAAAGTTCATAATGAATGCTTAGGCATGAACGAGATTTCAGGTGTGATAGATATTAGACGATTTACTTCCTTGTCAAGGTATTTATCGTCCTCTCCAACTCTAATCGGTCGTCTATTGCAAATACCAAGACGATATGCTTTCTACTATTCCCCAATGCTATTACGGAATAATTGAACCGTCATGTTGTCGTTCCCTGGACACCTAGTTCAAATATATGGCGCCAAGTAAATTATCTCGCCTAACAGTTGAGTCTACAAAACTATTTAACTAAGTGCCGGACGACGGATGATGTCAATTACCAAGTCTGTTGCCGCACATATTATATAAGGAACGCTGGTCCGTGTTTAATCGCAACCGAATCACAAAATCAAGGTACAAAACTTACTTCATGAAAAAAGAGACACCCCTCACCACTTAATCTGAATCAATCTCTAACAGTAAGCCTAACTATCATTAATTTGATATTACCTGCAATCCCCTAACTGATACAAAAGATGCATGGGAACACACCCTTCATCCCAGAATGACTGCAATAAAGTTAGAAATAAATATATCATCAAAATAGTTCGTAGCCTGTGAGGATAGAAGACTTGAATAGGCATGTCTGCATTGAGTATACCACAATACGATTAATATAATTCAATTTCTATATCATATACAATGAACCACGTACAATACGAGTCGCAAAGCGGCTTTTCCGGGAAGTTACACTGCTGTACATCTTGCTCTAGAACTAACAGGGGGTCATGATTCCAGCCAAGATGTGCCTACTTATGTAATTTGGTTAATGGGGTATATCATTGATCGGGGGTTGTTTAACGTTATTCTCGACAAGACGGGTCAAAAACTGATAGCTGCCGTTCAAGCAAGCGACGATGATGATGACTCGTATCTCGGTATATGTCATGAAATTGTGCGCAATAGATATTCCAATTGGTTACATAGAACCACTTTGGTGTATGTCATTCACAGCCACGTATCATCATCATCATCATCATCATCATCATCATCATCATCATCATCATCATCATCATCATCATCATCAGCCGTTTTCTCTCTCAGGAGGGTCGGGTCTCCTCGATACAGCTCTCCAAAAGCTTCTAACGTTGACAGTGCACATATCCACTCCATCATCTTTCACGCTCTTGTCTGCCTCTCTTCTGTTCAATGCCTACCCCACCATCTCGTCTTGGTCTCTTCGCTTCACGTGACCATACCATCGTAATCCGCCCTCTCTCATCTTTTCCCTCAGCTGCGCTTCCTTCACCTCGCTTCTTATATCCTTGTTTCTCATTCCATTTCGGCGTGTTTCTCCTCTGATGGGTCGCAGGCAGCGCACCTCTGCTACTTCCAACTTCTTCGCGTGCTCTTCGTTTACTGCCCACGTCTCGGTTCCATATAGCACCACTGGTCGCACCATCGTCCTGTAGACCTGCGCCTTTAGCGTCATCGGCATTCTTCTGTCATAGATCACTCCACTTACTCCTCCGAGTATATCCAGACCATCGTAGTCTAGCGTGCACCTGTCTCGCTAGCTCTTCATTTTCGTGTAGCCAGCTGCCTAGGTAATCTAACGCCGGTGGTTGATTCAGTTGATGGCCATCCACGCGGACATCTAGTTGCAGGGCTGTCTGACCCACATCTTAGCATATTCCGCGCGGTCGTTTACAACAACGTAATGCAAGAGACCGGTTGTTGACAACTACCAGAATTCGGAGTGCAATTTCACCGAAAAGTTAGAAATTAATCGAATATCAATTGATCGCCCGGAGATTTGTTTAAAAGCAAACATATTCATTAAATTGAGTCAATACTCTCACCGTTGGTGGCTTTAAAGTCTTCTCAGTACGTATTTTTAACGTGATAAGTGATGATCAGTTAAGCATGTTTGTCAATGTACCGGTAAAAGTGGATTTTCCTGTTAGACCAACAAGGGAGTACCCGATCGACTGTTGGTCTGTTGGGCAACTGAAATCTCTCCCACCGTTGGCGAACTGGCAATGGCGGAACACCCATGCAGACTCAAGATGGTGCTCCGTTTAACCCGTAAACTACAGCTGCCTTTCCAAGACGCCTCTCAGTTGGTGGCGAGTTTGTCATCTTGCGCCACTTAGCACATGGCGGCTGGTGAGGCCTGTCGCGTACCGCGTTGTGTCCTTTTCCGTCCGCAGATGAAGTGATGCTTTTGTTCCAGAAGAAGTCATCCGCCATCATCTTCTACGATCCAATCTGCTGCCACTGTCTCGCCTTATGTATCGCCTTTGCCTATCCGTAGGCTTTCCCCCAAAGGCAGCGGGTTCATGCATCAGGTAGCGCTGACATACATGTTACTAGTAGCAGAATCAAGCCTGATCGGATGTTCCACCGATCATTTTATTCGGCGTGCCGATAACGGGGTCAGTAATAGGGGTCATTGCATTCTCGTGTTTCCGTCGCGACCGCTAGGAGGGCCACCGTCGCGCACAGCGATGTTTTCCGGAACTGGGGGCATGTTTCTCTGCCTGACAAGCAGTCAGCGCTTTGTTCGCGCTTTACCAGTTGCGTTTTTGCACGCATTCTTGTTGCGTGTTTCTATATCTGTAAGGGACATGAAAGACGTTGCCGAAGGTCTCAAGCGCAAGTGACAAATGTATATATATATATATTGAGCCAGGCGAAACCGAACACTACCGAACACTACCGAACGCTCAAGTTAAGTAAGAAATGCCCGCAGCACCGTAAATATTGTGGACTTGGTCGGGGAAGATGATGGAGAGGATATTTACAATTAACGAAGCATAGAGGGTCAGCAAGTCAATTTCCCAGATCCCAACAAACTTTCTGCATGGCAGGCCGACATGTTAAATTCACCTGAGCTTACTGTGGCTTACTGTCTTATTCATTTGATGACCACGCACAAATGGAGTCCTAGCAGGGGGGCATCATTTGAAAGCGATAGGGGATATCAGATGTTCTTCAACAGACACATACATGCAGTTGAATATAAATCCCTGAATCATTGTAGGTGTTATCTGAGGGGGATATGTGTTAGGGAGCATTCCCAGTCCGAGCAACCATACAATGTATGGTTTCTCCTCTCCCCATTTGCCACCATAGAGTCGGCTGGATGTGAGTGCACAGGGTAATTCTTAATTTATAGAATTAGATTTTTTAACTTAAGAAAGTTGAATACAGATATCTTATAAATATGTATTTATACCTATGAATACTTGCCGTTACAGTATTGACTATGTGTTTTGTTTTATGTGCTGTTGCGGTTTGGTCCCATGGCTTGTCGCCTTGATTATTTTGATGTATGGCAATTGCACAATCTATATACTTTACTGTCATCCAAGGGTGCTTTTTTTGTTTTCTTGCGAACATCGGCCTTGCAGTCCACTGTAGCGCAAGTAAACCTGGCCATGGTTGCTTCCGAGCAGTACTTTTAGTCTATATAACGATATTCTTAAACAATTTCCCCTAACACCATTATAAAACGTAAATCAACGAATATTCACCACAGCTTAAATCTCTACGTTCTCTGTCGTGTATTGCGTTTGCGTTTTGGAAAAATATGCCCCTACTACCGGTTGAAAATCAGTATCGCCGCCAGGCGGCCGCGACGGACACCCGAGAATGTGAAGGGATGAATTGGGAATGCACCGTCAAAAATTTGGGGTTCTGCAACTTGTCCTGGTTTTGCAGCCATAATGCTGGTAAAAGTTTAATTATTCCGTGACTTGCTGCTCTGTGTGTAAGCGATTTGCTTTAAACGTAGTTTTACCGGTTCGTAGCTTTCTGCACATCCATTCAGGTGAGCGATAATACAGGTTTTCCTTGCTAACTGCGCTTCCTTTCGTTCACTCCTGGTCATTTCCATTTGGAAAAACTAGCGAAATATTTCCTTTGATAACAATCCCTCACAAAGCTGACTGGATCAGTGATCAGAAACAACTCATCGACGGACGGCATCGCCCAAATAGATCCAACACAAAACTAAACACCACTGCTTCACCATTTGAATATGTCTGGATAGTATGACAGTTCCTGTAGGGGCCTTAGAATTGATGCAACGCTTAATGAACAATGTTGTTCAGTTGATGTTTATATTTTATTTGTCATATTTACTCTCAGAATTAAGGAAGAAAAAATATACATCAATGTACGAATGCATATATTTTATTCAACACGGCACTGAAAAAAGTAAAATCAGAAAAATGACTGGCGCCTTTATCTTGCGATTGCACAGGTCATAGAGTTGTCACTCAAGATTATGCGGTAAAAATATATTGTTAATTTGGCATTTGCTTGGCAAGGGTACTCAGACTTAAGTTGAAGCTCTGCCTTTGATCAAATACAAGTAGAGACTCCTCCCCTTGGCGCCATTAATTAGGTATGACCGCATAAGATAGAGTCTGCACACGCTACATAGACTTTCTTAAATGGTATTCAGCAGGGTTGTTTACTTACAATATTTACAAAGACCCAGAGAGTCTTTTATATATATATATATATAAATTTTACTGGAGCATGACGCTTCTCTAATTCATATATTGTTTTCACAAGCGATGAGTTCTGCGCTGTCTACATCCGACTTGGCTCATGTATTTGCTTGCCACTGGTGTATTTATAAAGGATTACCCCGCAAGAGCATGGTACCGTGCCACTCCTCCCTTGAGTCACGACCACTGGGATCGAATTAGATCAAATGAGATCTGCCCTTATACACAGCCACACGAGGTTAAAGGCGAGAATATATTCAAACGTATTTATTGAGTAAGTGTCTCTGTGGAACTATTTGGTTATTGTGCCCTGCCTTAAATGAATTGAGCTACAGGTTGCGGCACGAGGTTCTTCTCCTCGCCATAAAGATGTCTGACGTATATTGTCTGAATATTGTTGAATGTATTCAGGCCATCCCGGGTTGTTCGACTTATCATCTCCTTATATCACTTTATATTAATGGTGTTATGCTGCCTTCTTTTAACAACGTTGAATAATGATGGCAATCAAAATTGGCTAGTGGTTGATAGACAACTTCGTGCATGATTTAAATACAAAGATTCGTTGAAAATACTTATTTCGTTGTTTAATTAGTATAAATGTTGAACGGACCATGGCGTTTACTTTGTGTGGTGACTCTCAGACTTCCAGAAGCTATAAGTATGCAGCATATATCGCATGAACGCAGAATCGGGCATACCCTATAATGTGATCCTCGATGACGATGTCAATAAACAGTTAATGACATATTTGTGGCGAATGGTTGCATTCTCGTTTCTTAGGTAGCGCAGCTATTCATCAAGTGGCGCAACCTGATGAGATTTTGTTCTCTCCGTACATTGCCTTCTAAATAGCAGCGGATCTCATCCATCCACCTGCTTCTAGACGGCAGTATAATATCAATTCCAAGAATAAAGTATTATAAATAGTGTGCTAGTGAAAACACAGCACCGACCGGAAGTGCCGCGGAAGTCTGAAGGAATAATAGAAGGATTAACAAACTTACTGCTATATGAGTCAGGCTTGGGTTAGATAATTCAAGACGCGGTCAGACGTGGCACATTCTGCTAATAACTTGATATGATCGAAACGAATGTCAGCATGTATATGTGCATGGTCTCTGTCGCTCAATATTCAGCCACAGAATTAAGGGACATTAGTTAAGCAATCATACGGCATTGTAATGAAAGTAACTCGAGGCTCATAGTTGAATCGAGGAATGTTTATGTGACAAATATTGAAATTAAGACTAGCCGAAGAGTTGAATCTAGGAATGTTTACTTGACAAATATGGTACCAAATCCATAATGAATAACACTGATTAGACATGAGGACCGCTTGATCCAAGTTCATCTAATGTCCTATTTAGCGCTGTAAGGTTTGATGCATACATAAACAATGCCCCTGTGTATTCAATAATCGATGTGGTAAATGAGTACATAAACGCATCAGGCGGGACCATGGAAGTGAATTTCACTCTCAATCGATATCGGCCTTTGACATTGTCGCTCTAACACGTCTAATGCATCGACGATATTTGCCAGTAAAGTAATATGTTCCACCGATCCTTAATTATTATCGAAACAAATGTTGTTTGGTAAATGCCCCGAAGTACGGATTACGCTACTTGGTACTAAATACATCAATTTGTGGATATTTTGATGCCCTATTTTATAAATGTTGTTTTGCTCAATCATTTGCATATGGATTGAATGGACACGGCCATACGGCTGGCATTGACCAACATATATCATTATATATATATCTCTCGATCAATATAGAAACAGGACATGCTGGATATATTTCGCTTTCTTAAAACTAACTAACATTTGCCTGATCCAATGAAACGGAAAGAGCATGTGATCTAACGAATATTTCAACGATATCCTCGTCGTCGCGTAGTGTCGAATGCTTATGGTAATCATAATGCTATTAAGTAATTAATCCAATCCAAACAATTACATTTCCTACGCCTTGTGCTGCGTCTAGGCTTAAAGTAGAAATTATTGAGTGAAACCGTCTTGGTTCTCTCGTTGATACAGTCACCAGTGACTATAAACATATCACGAAGCATTCAATGTGCAACCCTCCTGTAAATGACCAGCCAATTGCCAATGCACCTAACGCTTATCGACTGTCGAAAGAATGAGACAGCTTAAGATGACGGCAATTCAAGCGTGAGATCAGACGAGGTATTGGAAACGAATCGATACATTTCTAAACTTAGCAGTTTAAGCCGTGTAAATGACCTTTCCTCTGCTTGTTTTCTCGATAGATACTACACTCTTTACCTAGATGCATTGTGTTGGCAATGGGCCAACTTGCTATCTAATTAGCCCAACCGTCTGGCACTCATGAATGATGAGGGTATGTAACCAATGGACTGTCACGCAAGTTGGTGTGCTATTGGCACCTGCCCGCGACCAATTGGAGCTCGACGAAACCGTCAGGTATTGAGGCTGTGATAGAAGAAAGAACAATATCTGGTCGGCTACATTATGGGGAAAAGAAAAAATTACCACAAAAATACAGATGGTATATGAGGTATACAATTGTCAAATATTATTACATTTAGAAGTTTGAATTCTGACGCACGCGAAGTGCAATCGCAAAATTTCAAAATAATGACTGCAATTGCGGAGGGCTGCTGATCAACAACGGTCGTATCATGTATAGAACTGAAAGCATTATGAGTTGCAAAAGAGATCTACTGAATAATGTGTGGGGTTTGTGTTGAAATGAACGCTTGTGGCGTTAAGCCTCACTATCTGGTTGAATATGATGTACGATATTCATAAATTAAGTCTGTTGGTTATGGTCACTGTGCAATGAAATGACCCGGTTAATGGACCCTCCAGTGTCTTTTCAAACCATCCATCAATGCTCCTACAAGAATTGAATGATCAATAATTACAGTTTTGTTGACATAGCTACACACAAGAACAAACAAATGATGATATTTTTTTGACATACACGTAGTCCTCAACGGAAAATCAAGCTGGTTTCTGGACTTGTCAATAAATAATCGGAACTTCCTAAAAAGATTATCTGTCCAGCACAGTACAATGTTTTCTGGGTACAGACATGCACACCGATTAGTGCAATTTCCAATAAATCACCATCTATATATCTTATATAATGATTCCGCTTCATATCCTCTTTGAATGAAATTCCGGCTCGGATATGCTTACGTACTCGGCCAATTACCAGCTTCGTCTCACGTTGAGTTATCGCTGCTAACAAGATTAAAGACGAGGCTTGTTTAGTTATCGTGTTCTGTCTACTTATGTCACGTGATTAGACAGGTGTATAATTAATCAAGGGATATTCGGATTGTTGCCAGACACGCTGATATTTGCGAGGCGAGTTCTTACGGCGTGACCATCATAAACAATGGCCTCGTGACCAGTATAGAAGCTTAGAAGACTCATATCTGTGCGCACTGTAATATTATTATGAAAATATTGAAATCGTTATTCAAATCAGTTGCATAGATTTATAAGTTCTAAATATTGCCGTCGACCAAGCCTATTCCAACTTACTTTAAATGAAACTCACACAATATTCCATATCAGCAGATGACTGCACAGTATTATATATGTTTTTTGTGGTCGAAATTACAAAAACCCACTGAAAAGGCATTGCAATCGATTGCATTATCATGGTTACCAAAGTATGCCATAGGTACCTACAAGTTTTGAAACCGCGATCTCTTCAGCATGAACTTATCAGAAAATTCTCTCTGCTGGGCCGAAAGGACACTTGCCATGTAAGATTGTTATTTCACATTAAAGCAAACATACCACAGTTTGTCGAGAGGCGAATTTCCTTGGGGCTCGATTGATCCAAATATATTTAGCTCATTAACGACATGACATCCAACTGCCATAATATAGATAAAAACCGCCACGTGAATCACATAATGGACTGACTGCTCTGCAGAACCGTTCTTATTGACGTCGTTGACGCCCTTTAATAACGTCAGATCAGCAATATTGATTTTGAGAACATGAATAATGCATTGCATTAACAGACGACTTGCGAGTTTTGTTAATTTTATTCTGGCTATTTCAAAGTCTTTTTTTACTGCAAATGATTGATCCCCGTTCCTTTATAATACATTATTTTTTTATGAAGCATGCCGCCGGCCAATCAGTAGTATTAGGATAAATTATGGTCCGATTATATTAATCTGAAAGGGATTATTACCATAATTAATTGCGATTCCAAACGTTTGCATTAATAGCATTCGATAACGTCTACTGTCCACCTTCAATCGTAGCATGAGAAAACAAATATTCTTGATCGCATGTTTTGCAATATCTTCCGAATGTCGTGAATGTATCTTACTCCATCATTTGTACAATTAAGTCGGATAAATAATAAATCTTGTATACAGTCGTAACTAACGATCGTTGTTTTTGTTTCAATTAAGGGATATTTGATATATTTGATAGAGCTCGGCATGAAGACTACACTTTTTGTAACACCGAGAAACAAATTAAAGCGTGCCTGGTCTGTCTTTTCTTGATTGGATAGCTCACGGAAATGTGTTTTTCTACTTGTCGCTTTTTCTTCCTTGTTATAATTTTCCTGGGCCAAAGACAAAGGTAACAATCATATAAATTGCTTTCAGTGGCATTATTTATACCCAAACCGATTGTAGAAAAGGTTTGTTATATTGTGACAACGATAGGACAGAGAAAACGCCTTTAACGCTTTAAAGTACAAGGGTTATTGTGGCTGAGAGGGGTCTAAACTATTTGGTTGACAATATGTGATATATATACAATGGATTAAATATTACTACACATTCGCCTACAAATGATACTTAATTGTACCTGTCACAAATCGAATGTTGCATGAATATTGCAAATTTGCCAAGTATTATTCCATGTAAGTACTTTTTCATTGAACAGCCACGAAGTCTCCGATACACAAGACTCAACGGAAACCCGTTCATCTTGGTCAGAAAAAAAGAAAAGTAGCACTTTCGATCGAATCGTAATAGTATATAGCTTACCAGCAAATACGTCGACACCAGATAGCTGAACTGTTCAAGAATGATCGTATCGTTTTATAATATGAATTAGTTGATGTCAATAAACACATTGCGTTGTTCAGTGTATAATATATTGTCTAATGAACATTCAATACTCAAGAGGACATCGTTGCATCTTTTGGTCATCGATCACAAGGGGGTCTTTTGTGACCGTCATTGTGAATTGCTGTCAAGCTCTGGGGTCTGTATATACTTAACTCTGACTCGTCCATGTATAGTGTGTGCACTTATGATTAGTTATTTCCTGCCTGTCTGCCGCCACGAATCTCGTTCATCAGAATATTGGTTTCCATATTTTGCCTTTTGTCATTGTAGTATTGCAGTGTCGAATAGTTAATGCGGTCAACTTGTTACATTGATCAGCACAGACAGGAAATAATTTACTTCAACCAGTATATTTCGGCCTTTATTATTTCTCTCTCCGATTTCCACAATCATCTCACGTTTAGCACATGATTAGTCCTCTCGATGGCTGGGCCTTAGTCACGTATATTTGGGCCACACAGCGTATGGCTACTGTGTTCAACGACTGAAACGCTGTCGCGGGTCGGGCCTTAACTCTTTCATTGATATTTGCTGCAATATACTGCATTACGCTAGAATGAGTCCGGTTACGCTTCATACAATAGTCTGGACAAGAAAAACGAAGAATTTTTTTCTTTACCGTTCGTCCATCGGACATGTACAAAGTAAATTTACTTTGATCAATTTCCCAAACAATAGGATTCGAAATGATTGGTGCATTTCATGGTTTATCGTTTTTCTATCCTTAAACATCTATCTAAAAACGAACTAACGTTATATACCCTGATTCACTGTGATTACGATGCTAGCGTATAAATTCACATGCATTGCGGAATACTATACAAAGGAACGAACACACTAAAACCACGATGAGGTTGGATCCGGAGCAACCGGATTAATTGTGAGTAACGTTACACGACACGGTGGTGTTAAACATGCATCACTATCTCTTGCCGAAGTTTAACTGCTAATGTAAACATTGTCATTAGTCTCAGCTGATTGCACTCCATTGACCTGTTTCTTTCCTTACTCAGCGGCGATGTGTCTGAAAAGAGAACAACAACTGAGGGAACTGTAAGAACTTTGCTTTCAGTACTAGTTATCATTGACAATTCAGCATGCGAACGTAGGACATTAACTGTATGTGATAATCACATTCTGCCAATGGCGTCAAACTTAGCGATGGCAATTGTCTCAGACCAAATTACAGCTCGACTAACCTCGGCGTTCCTTTATGTTCCATATGAATCTGATAACCTGCACTCCAAACGAGGTGTTAGAATGCAAGGTCAATAACATGTTCCAATGGGACTTGTCTTGGCTGGGCGCTAGCCCGCCTGTCGTGTCTACTTATTGTTCCCTCTACTCACTTGATGTAGTTAGTCTTGTATCATATATTCCTGTTGTAAGTCGAGTTATGTCATTCATTCTATTGACGTTGATGTGATAACATACGCGTTGAATTACTTTTATTTATGCTTGAAATCGATCGTAATTCTGCAAATAAACTATTTTCACAAGAATGTCAATGAACACTAATGACGACTCGTGTCAGGTGTGATGCACGACTTCTGGATCGAGACATGCATTATAGTAATCAGCAATGTTTATGGGCGAATTATCTCGCGGCTTCTAGTGTACTTTGAAATATTCTGCACCATCCGACAGAGCGGTATGCTCACGCTGACTCGTTCCTAATCCGATAATGGCTGTTTATACCATTGCCTTAAAGTGTTGAAAGTCAATGTTTAATCTATTAGCTCTGTCGAAATATGCATAGTGGCGCATTATCCGTCGGTGCAAGGTTATGAAAATCTAATTTCCATAGAACCCTCTTACGAACGACATTAGGCAACTTCCTTCCATTCCGTCCGGAATCTTAACACGGAATGCAAGCTATTAATCATCACACAGGTTACTGTACTACATATGTTCGTATTCACAAAAGCACCATGACTCATTCGTAGTTGATGAAATGCTTCGTGGATTATGCAGCACTCGATCGTGGACCTTTGATGCGGTACTTACCGGCAGATGGCGCTTCACATGACATGTGCAAACCGGATGTAAGCTTTAAATACCAACTCAAACACATCCAGACTGCCGACATTCGACTCGTATCCACAACCTGCTCACATCACAAGAGAGCTTATCATTCCACCTGCAGTTTTGTACCATTATGAACAATTCAAAAAAGCTGACCAGGGCTTTAATAACCGAAACGAGACACATTCTAATGGGGAACAGGAGATGACAAACCTCGAGATGTACGCCTCCGATAAAAAATGATGAATGATGCGATGGGGTTATAACTACAGCAGTAGCATCGCCATGATTATGGTTCGGGTTTCCTCTTTCTACAGGGGCTGCATCCGTTGTCCACTTTCATATGTTTATATTTTGTGTATTCATAAATGCTTATATCAAAAATGCACCGTCGAGGAAACCATAATTCATTATCACATTTTTGTTGTTTGATGCAGTGTTATTGTGACTTTTTGTTCACAATCATACCAATATATTAGCATTAAAATAACAATCCCACAGAATGTCTACGACAGAGCTGACTGCATTTCATCATTTGATTATTATTTACAACTGTACTCGCCATTTCCGTTGCATATAATTAAGTCAATTATAAGGTGTTGTGCATTGAAAAGTTTGATATATACAGTTCCGATGCTTTAACGATATCGGCCCATTGCTGTTTCTCGTACGCAACATTGGAATTATGCTTCGTATCTATCAAATACTCCCTGCACACTTCCAAATAGTTAAGTATTAGCAATGATCCTTGATCGACAGATAAGTGCAATATTTCAGAATTGACGTCCAAGTAAATGATAATCGATACAATGTAATGCTTTCAAAATCAGTAAAATCACTTTCGGTTTGCTGTGAATGTATAAAAAGCTACAAGTGCATAAAAGTTAATTAGTGACGGTACGTATATTGTTTTTGATATTCTTCATTAAATGAAACTGGTTTACTGATTAACGTCGGTGCTTTTAGTAAGCACATATGCTATATAGAGCATTGGTCATTGGTTTCCTTTAAATTGATGCGTTGTACCTTGTGACATAATCACTTGTTTCGGAAGTTGATAGATTTTACCTTTGACAGTGCCATGAAAACGGCTAGTTTGATATGTCCATGCAGCCGAAGGCACGTGGAATGCATTCTTCTATTCGGGACTTAATTGTCAGTCAATGCAACATATGACAAACACTAATTGCCTACATAAGGTCATCGGTTTGTTGTGTAACAATTTGTCCGGACTCAAATTGCCGCATTGTCATTCCAGATATTGCCTTCTTGCAGCGTTGCACAATAAGTGTATGTCCATCCCCGTCGGGCATACAACAATCTTACTCAAGTGGTTTGCTGTACTTTAAGATCAATACATTTCTAGCAACTTGTATAACGGGGTTGTGTTCTTACGAAATGTCATTAACCAGCTCAGTTTTACCATATTAGACTTTTCAGTTATAGGCAGCTGGTATGTGTGGCCAATGACTGTTAAGCCCATAACGGTCATGTTGACAACCACATTATGATTATTTGCTCTATGTTAGCCACGATTACCATGCTTATTGATTACTTTATTTGCTTCAAATACCGAGAGTAATTGATTAACTGCAGTATCTTATATTGTGCCTGTTGGACAAAATCACCTTTTACTGAAATGTTTCTTTCGTGAGATCATCTTTATCTCGAGACACAAAGTGATTGCAGTTAAAAAGGAAACATCTCTGATCCATGATTTATTTATGATACTTCTGGTATAATGGACTCCCAAACTGTCCAGTTGGGATAAATTGAGAATGGTAGATTTATTATCTACACTTGAATTTAAATGATTCCAGAATATTTGGAGAAACACCATTATAGCCCAGTCGTTAAGGTTGTGTGACCGTAGATTTACACACAGTTATTTGTGATAGTATTGCTTAGTACTTTATATAAGTGCTTAAGAACATTGAGCTCACTTGTGATATTGATATAATGACTGAGGAACGAGTTTTTTCCATGTCACAAAGAGCAAGCTTAACCTTGTTTTGGGCAGCAAGAGGTGCTATCTAATCGAATGATGATCAACTTGAACACCTCGCGAGCAACTTGGTTAAAGTTTTAAACGGAATAAATCGCGTCATATTTAATGCATATTCGCGGAAGGTGTTAAGCATGAGAAAATCGATCATTGGAAACAAATCGAGTCTTTAATACAATTCTAATGTCGAATTTATACCATTCTCACATCTGCAAAAATGAACAGAGATTCCTTGCTTTAAACATCACAACGTGGCAGGATCCTTAAATAAAAGGTAGATTATAATGCGGGCGTGGCATGTGGTGTATTTATAGACAATTATACCGACACAGGGGTAAAAATTCCATAGAATGAATGATTTGAAAGAGCTGAGAATGATTCCCAGTTGTTCATTCAATGCAGCTTTTCAAATCAACATTCCCGCTCAATAAATGCCTC
>CM067353.1:27243321-27335821 GCA_034190875.2 Urechis unicinctus | reverse complement strand
TCCCATTCAGCGTGTCGCAGGTGTCTTAGCTAATGGAACCCGTATTTGAATGCGGTGGGTTGTGTGGACTAATAGGTTCAGCGCCGTACAGTGGATGCTGTTACCACACATTGGCATATCACTTTGCGTAGTAGATTGCTAGCCGTAGTATACAGTGAGTTTGTCACTTTATAATACCAAGCAATTGGCATTTATGCGACATCGTTTTGAACGTGCCTCGCCTTGCCATTCCAATCAAAGCCTCCGAACAACTGAGGATGTGTTGCTTTATAGCGTACATAGCATGCACGTCTCATTTGATAAGATGTTAAGCGACTAATTTACACGAGCTTATCAGATCCATATTTGAAAAATGCGTCTTTATTAGTATGGCGTTCGAGGCAGCACTTAGCGTCTATCATATCGACAAGTCTTTCATTGTGTGTACCAGTTACAAATATATAACTATCCTAAAAGGCTGTTACAATAATGAAATGATCAAATAATACAGTTTTGTTGACATAGCTACGCACAAGAGCAAACAAATGATGACGAATGTTTGACCCGCACGTAGTCTTCGAAATACTAATAAGCTGGTTTCTGGACTTGACCATAAACAATCGGAACTTCCTAAAAACGATTATCTGTCCTGTACAGTGCAATGTTTTCTGGGTACAGACAGATCAACGGATTATGGCGATTTCAAATAAATCACCATCCATATATGTTATATAATGATTCCGCATCATATCCTCTTTAAATGGAATTCCGGCTCGGATGTGCATAAGTTGATAATTCTCTGCGCATCATGAGCGTGATCAAAGCTTGCATTCTATCATGTACAATAGTCAGTCATGTACAGAAATATGAGGGGCAGGTACTCGAAGCTTCTTTAGTTGTCGTTTTCTGTCTAATAATGTCACATGATTAGACAGGTATATCATTAATCAAGGGATATTCGGATTCTTCCAAGGCACGCCGATTTTTGCGATGCAAGTTCTTACGCCGTGACCATCATAACCAATGGCCTCGTGACCAATATAGAAGCTTAGTGGACTCATATCATCGCGCACTCAAATATTATTATGAAAATATTAAAATAGTTATTCAAATCAGTTTCATAGATTTATAAGTACGGAATATTGTCATCAACCAAACCTATTCCAAATTACTATAATCGAAACTCACGCAATATTCCATATCAGCATATGACTGCATAGTATTTTATATGATTGTTGTGGTCGAAATTACAAAAATCCATGGAAAAGGCATGGCAATCGATTGCATTATCATGGTAACCAAAGCATACCACAGGTACATACAGGTTTTGACCCGCGATCTCTTCAGGGTGAACTTATCACAACATTCTCTCCGCTGGCCCGAAAGGACACTTTCCATGTAAGATTGCTATTTCACATTACATACCACAGTTTGTCAAGAGGCAAATTTCCTTGGGGTTAGATTAATGGGATCAGATTTAGCGCATTAACGACATGACAACCAATTGCCATAATATTGATCGAATCCGCCACGTGAATCACAGAATGCAATGAATGGTCTACAGAAACGTTGTTATTGACGTCGTCGACGCTCTTTAATAACGTCAGATCAGCAATAATTGATTTTGAGAACATGAATAATGCATTTTACAGGCGACTTGCGAGTTTTGTTAATTTTATTCTGGCTATTTCAACGTTTTTTTACTGCAAATGATTGATCCCTGTTATATTATAGTACTTTACATTTTTATGAAGCATGCCGCCGGCCGATCGGTTTTATAAGGTTAAATTATGCTGTGATTATATTAATCTGAAAGGAATAATTACCATAATAAATTGCGATTCCAAATGTTCGCATTAATAGCACCTATCCACATTCAATCGTAGTATGAGACCACAAATATTCTAGATCGCATGTTTTGCAATATCTTCCGAATGTCGTGAAGTTATCTTAGTCCATCATTTGTACAATTAAGCCGGATAAATGGTTATCTTTTATGCCGCCGTAACTATTGGTTGTTGTGTTTTTTTCAATTGAGGGATGTTTGATATATTTGATAGAGCTTAGCATGAAGACTACACTTTTTTACACCGATAAACAAATTAAAGCGTGACTGGTCTGTCTTTTATATATTGGATAGCTCACGGAAATGTGTTTTTTTTCTACTTGTGGCTTTTTCTTCTCTGTAATAAATTTCCTGGGCTAAAGACAAAGGTAACAATCATATAAATTGCTTTCAGTTGCTTGGTTTATCCCCCAACCGTTTTTAAGAAATGCTTGGTCGCAATTGTGACATGTGCAACGATAGGACAGAGCGAAAACGCCTTTAACGCGTTGTTTTATTCGCCAATTATATTGTCTAATATACAGATCCTGAACAAGCATTAATGAGCTGAGAAGGGTCTTAAATATTTGGTTGACAATGTGTGATATATATACAATGGAATTGAATATTACTTCACATTCGTCTACAAATGATACAGATTTTATTGTCACAAATCGTACTTTACAACAACTTCAAGTGCAGTTAAGCCGCTTACTCGTTTTTCCCGTGGTAATGATATCTCTTCAAATTATCTATACCAACTGCCAATCGTCTCTTCTTGCCGGGCACAACTTTCTTTCACAAATTGTCACGCCCGTTCCTTGACACATTCTTTTCCAGCTACAAAATAGAACTATATACCTAATCTTGGGCAGCACGCTGATAACGACAGACCGCTTCCGCTCATTATGCAACAGTATCACAATACAAAATCCTCAAGGTAAATTTTGCAACGTGTACAAATGTCGCTGTAGCTGGCACTGCAAAACGGAAAATTCAAATCAACACTATTATCATCTAACGCATTGAACAATTTGTTTACCTGCATTCAATCGCCTCGAAAACGTCGCGATATTAGCCCTAACAAGGGCAATGTATTTTCTCTTACACACCCTCAAGAGCAGGATCGGCAATTCGGTATTCAAAAATATCGTTGGTCCGACCATTATGCGGTACTTCGAATTAGTCAACGTTATAGCAGTAGCTGCAATGGCAAAGCTTGGTATTCTGATGATCAGACTAATATTCAGTATCAGCTCCAAATTCATCTACAGTCTCCATAACATTAATGTGACTTATGCATATTTTAAAGTGATCAAAGGCAAAATACGAGACTCGTAACAGTTATGTCTGGTTTTACTTATAAAGGTGAGTTACATATGTTAGGTGTCTTATGTCTTATAACAAGGCGTCCTCGGGGACATGATGGATAAAAATTGCTAATGTTCCAAGAAGTATTTGATATTACTATTTTTTCATTGACCAGCTTCGAAGTCTTGGAAACACAAGACTCAGAGGAAACCCGCTTATCTTGGCCAGAAAAAAAGAGTAAAAGTAGCTCATTGGATCGAATTGTAACACCACATAACTTGCCAGCAAATATAGTCGACACCAGATTGCTTAACTGTTCAAGAATAATCATGTCGTGTTATAATATGACAAAGTTGAAGTGAATAACCACTCTGCTTAAGTCTAATAAACATTCAATACTCAAGAGAACATCGTGGCATCTTTTGGTCATCGGTCACAAGGGGGTCTTTTGTGACCATCTTGTTAATCGCAGTCAATATCAGGGGTCTGGATATAGATACTTAACTTTGACTCGTCCATGTATAATATATGCACTTATAATTGGTTGTTTCCTGCCTATCTGCCCCAATGAGCCTCGTTCTAAAGCAGTCAATTTGTTACATTGATCGGTACAGACAGGAAATAATTTATTTTACCAGTATTCTTCGGCCTTTATTATTTCTTTCTCTGATTGCTACAATCATCTCACGTTTAGCACATGATTAGTCATCAAGATGATTGGGCCTTAGTCACGTATATTTGGGCCACACAGCGTATGGCTACTATATTCAACGACTGAAGCGTTGTCGCGGGGCGGGGCTAAACTCTTTCATGGATATTTGCTGCAATATGATGTATTACACCAGAATGAGGCCGGTTTCGCTTTACGCTATCGTCAGGAAAAACGTTTGCTCATTAGACAATAGGATTCGACGTGATTGGTGTATCATTTCATGGTTTACCGTTTTTCGTAGAACCAAAAACAAACTTACATTACATACCCTGATTCACACTTTTATTCGTCTCAGCTGATTGCACTCCACTGACAAAGACCATTGTTCTGTTTCTTTCCTTACCCAGCGGCGATGTGTCTTTAAAAGTAAGATAATAGAGGGAACTGTCAACTTAGCGATGGCAATTGTCTCCGAATTGTCCTAAAGCTCGACTAACCCAGATGTTAGGCGTGCCTGTATGTACCATATGAATCTGAAAACCTGCACTGCATAAGAGGTGTTAAAATACAACGTGAATAACATGTTCTAATTGGACTGCTCATCTAATTTCCATAGAACCCTCTTACGAACGATATTAGGCAACTTCCTCCCATTCCGTCCGATATCAAATTACATGGCACTTGAATATTGGATATCTTAACACGGAATGTGGCCGGGTCAGACGGCACTTGTTCTTCGTGACGTATTCGCATTGCATTGTAAGCTATTAATCATCACATAGGTTACTGTACTACATATGTTCGTATTCACAAAAGCATCATGACTCATTCGTAGTTGATGAAATGCTTCGTGGATTATGCAGCACTGAATCGTGGACCTTTGATGTGAAACATACCGACAGAGGGCGCTTCACATGACGTGACTACGCTATGTGTTGGTTATCACATGGTCACGTGGGTGATATGGGGAAAGAACACGAGGACGCGCACCCACGATAACATAATTATCGCGATGGCACCTACACGCGATAATCAAGCACGACACTGTCTCCTAATAATGATAATTAGCGTGAACCTATGTTTTGTAAGGTATCTGCCTGAGACCTGTAAATATGACAGGTAGTCCCTTAATCCCCCATTCGGCCTCAGCTGCCTGTGTTTTAGTGGTGATTAGATAAATTCTTTTGTTTCTATACTTGTTTGTTTATTTGATTAGAATATGCTTCGATAGTTTGTTGTGCGAGACTTGCAGTGCTTTCCATACTCCAGCAATCAGAGCTCCGCCGACGAAGACTTTGTAGTTGCTTGATGCTAGCAATTTTGTTCGCCTTTTGATTTACATACGGCATCGAGCAAGTGACTTTCGTTGCATAAGCATATCTGATTAATTTTTCTTGTTGGATAAACAATTCAAATGAGTTCTTATAACTACTAATCAATCTTCCTTCCCAAGTTACAGACAATAAATGCTGCCGATTCCGCCCCTTAATGCATTTCCTCTATCGATAGGCTCTTTCATAACCATGTATATATTTCTATGATACCTGGTATTGTCATTGTTTGATTGATATTTCCGGCTATTACAAGACAGCCAGTCAAATACGCTTACATGATTTCATGATGCATGTCCAACACCAAGCGATTGGTTTTGCATGGGAGTATGGCTTTTTTATGGCTCCTCTCGTTTGATCCCATGATGCAGATATCTATTGTAAGCAATTGCTGTGCTGCGATAGTTTCGGTAAAGTATGGTTTATTTGCGAGGCAAAGTACATGAACATGCGCACTTTGCGTGCATGCCAACTCTGGCAATTATCAGTTTATTACATGAACTTGAAGCTTAATCAGTTCATTTTTGTAATAAAACAATGTGATTCGCATTTAACGCCGATGAGAGAAGCTGGCAGGTATGAAAATAGATTGATTTATGACTAATTTATTTCTTTATTATCAAATGCAGTTCAATTAGAAAGCTAATTCAATAGATTACATACCAAATACTCTATCTATAGACATACTGCTAGATTAGAATCAATTATGTAGCGCAGACACCAATTAAGGCTTTTACCTGTTCTCGTACGCAAGAATTGACGCGTTTAATTTCACAAGCATGAACAAAAGCTGATGTGTAAGAAAAACAGCAAACAAAGCCGCTTTATAAAGTAGTAAATCGCAAACCACCTGCGCTGTTGACGGAGTGGAGTGAGGAGTGTGCATATTGTAGTATTTGAATGTTTGTGGCTTCCTTGGCTAAAACTCTGTGCCATTTACTCTGTACACGGATCGCTGTACAATGTAACCTATCAGTTTATGCGAAGAGGATCAGCCCATTGATGTATCATGTTCATAGTCTGTTTTAAATGAGAGACTTTCACCATTATTCTTCATGCAATTTCAATGTTAGCCGGTATGATTGGGGCCGGTGGTTGCAATAATGCATCGCTTCTGCTTAGTCAATGGTGCGACATTTACCTTGTCGTTATCATGCAATGTCCATTGCACATTGTCTGACATTAACAATTCATGGATTCATTATCATATGTATCAAGCCTTGTCTACTCGACGTCATATTTCTTACCGCATACGAGCAGTAGAATTGCGATCAGATCGTATTAAAGCATTAATTACATTGCTACCTACCTTTGATCTGTAGTCGAGTACTTGCTTGAGTGGCTCGACAGCCTGGAATTGTAAGCATATTTACAATGATGGCTATTTACATGAGACAGTGTATGTAACATGGCATAACTATCAAATATTCTATTGGGACAAAACAAGCAGTTGTGCTCGCACGCAAGGTCCAAATAGTGGACTGATGACATCGGGAACCGTTGGAGAACTTGAGTAATAAAGTGCTTTGTGCGCTGTTCTGTGCAGACAGTACTGTTGTTAGTCTGCTGAAGCCGCGATATTTGATGTAGCAGTCAATATCAATAAACTGTTAATAAACGTGTTGGAATACAGAGAGCTGTGCAGTGTACGAATGAGTATGCATCACCGATGAAATGAGACTTTTCATGATGACGTAAAGTGTCCAGAGTCTCACCAATGCTATTTGTTGACATACATTAAAGCGTGTTTACCGCTTACGTACAGGTTGATAAACAATGATAATTAGATAAGTGAAACATATTGATCAGTTACGGGAAATCAAAACGCTTTTCATATTAATATTCGTGTTTTACTTGAGAAATTTATTACCCACTCTTCATAAATAATAACGTGCGCGGCGAAATGAGGAACGGATGCTGCTATACATCAGTGCTGCTATACTCAATCACATGCTTATATTTAATTGAAGCGGGCAAGTAAGCATTAATACGTTTACATGGACATTCACACAAGAAATAGCCTATGTAAATACAAATATTATATCTCTTTCTCTTAATAACCGGCATCGTTTGTACTGGTCGCAAACCAAACCTAAACCTGAACGGAGCATCAATAGATGAATATCATTGTAGCTGTCCACCGTGCCGCACCAATGCTTACTTAATCTAAATATAACGCCATCGTTGTTGTCTATGTAGATTGTAGATATTTGGTCGTCTTATATCATCGTTTCCATATGTTGTATAATTAGCTTTTTTCTGGGGTTCAACTGTTTTTCCATGGCTAACAACACATTGGGGGAGCACATGAAGTACCCTTTTGAGGAATCGAAGAACATCACAAACTCATAATACCGTGCTCCCGGACCTCAAGGTAAGAGCAACAACCTCATATATCATCCCATGGACCCTACTCCTGCATGAACAGTATGCACGGCTTTGCAGTTCAAGTATGAAGAGTAATTGAAGATTAAAACATCTTTAATCGACTCGGTGTTTCTCGTTTCGCGCATTATACCATCAGTTTTTCACGTTTTGCGGTTTGTATTAAGTTCGTTTGTTTGTACGTACGTACGTTTGTATGAATTTATGATGCATGTATGTATGTATGTATGTATGTATGTATGTATGTATGTATGTATGTATGTATGTATGTATGTATGTATGTATGTATGTATGTATGTATGTATGTATGTATGTATGTATGTATGTATGTATGTATGTATGTATGTATGTATGTATGTATGTATGTATGTATGTATGTATGTATGTATGTATGTATGTATGTCTGTATATATGTATGTATGTATGTATGTATGTATGTATGTATGTATGTATGTATGTATGTATGTATGTATGTATGTATGTATGTATGTATGTATGTATGTATGTATGTATGTATGTATGTATGTTTGCATGTATGTATATGTGTATGTATGCATGTATGTATTCATGTTTGTATGTATGTATACATATAAATATATACATATATATCTATATATATATATATATATATATATATATATATATATATATATATATATATATATATATATATATATATATATATATATATATATATCATATAAACACGAAATTAACGGCCATGTTCCCTTTTAAATTTTAACCCATACATTTAATTGATATGCAGGCCATGTCATGTTGTTGGTGTTGAGCTATCAATGTACATATTCCAACAACATGGTGTACTAAAATTGTTTCATATCTTGGTGTGCGGCAGTCAATTACAGGAATCGCAGGGGTTAAGCTGTTGCCAAACAGGATTACTTACGAAAAAACATTCACTGCATGCCAAGGGGTTGAAGCCGAAAGTAAATTGTTTGTATCCGAACCTATTTAGGTTCGATGATTACCACTCTACTTGAGTTCGGCCTATACCTACTCCTTAAATCCATTGATACCTATGTTAGCAATGCTTAGTCAATCAATAGAAGCAACGAGCTTTTACTACGTTAAGAGGGCATTCTCAAATCGGCTCAAGTGTTTAGCATTTCCAGCACACCCATCGTCATGTTGCCCCACATACAAACTACAATAGCGCATGGGATAGTTGTTTATATTTTCGTAATTGAGGCTCTCCATGCGGATATAAAAGAGGCATGACAACCAGTATGCTGCATGCAGGTGGTTTTTTTGTTGCATCAAACCTAATTGTATTGCGTTAACATTGGAATTTACAATGGATAATGTTGATATTAGTGAAAGAATGTCAGTCATTGCTATAAAGTAGAATGCATAATTGCTACAACCTAGAAGGCAAATCGTGAAAAGCATTTATCGTGGCGTCGTTTACATTGATTGCTTGTGTGATATTTATTACGGAATACTGATTAGAGGTCCATCACCTTAAAAATAAAAAATGCGTGTCTAAACTTGACCTTTTGAAAAACTTGATGGTGAAATTTCCTGCAGTTGATGTATTTGGTAAGGCGTGTCACTACAATATCAAAAGACCACACAATAGAGCTGATATATAGCCATCTGGGTGTATGCGATTCGCTTTCAACATTCCGAACACAACTTTTCTTGCCGCCGGCAAACATGCTAGTCTCTTTCGCTCTTCGGCTCTTCCTACGACTTCGTAGCTTTTATAAAATACTTGCCTCACCTGTCAATATATATTGATTACTCACCAATTAATATGTAGCGTATGAGAACCTGTTCGTGTAAATCTGACATATGAATTGTAGTCCTGCAACCTGCAATTCACTTGAACGTCTTTACCTAACCTGACGGATCTGCTATCTCTAACTCTGTTGACAGGACACATGACCACTATATGCTCACACTCTGAGCCTCTTAAACCATCTTACTAGGGTAACCAGCACAACATCCACATAGCGCACATTATGATGCAAATTGTAACTTTATATATTCAAATGCTTATGCAAATTAGATGCATCAATGATCACAATTTACACCGACATCATTAATTCAACCTAATGACTAGCATCTCTTAAAAGAAAGACGTTTCGGTGAGGATCTCATAAAGGTATGCAAAATATTTAAAGTGTTATATACTGTCACCGTTGATTTGTTGATTGTGAGAACACCTTTTGTTTTACCACCTAGAAAAAACCAATGGCTCGGAGGGAACTAAGTGGAAATAACATTTTTTCCGACGCGTTGTCACTCGATTGCACAGTTAACTCACAAGGATCGAATCATTTATACCAGTTCAATGTACGCTTTTCCATGCCAACTCGCGATCATCACCGAGTACATATCAGCAAAATCACATCGTGAATTTTATCCTGGGGAATACAGGTCTGCATTAAACTACATGGTGGTGTCAAAGAAACTATAATGCTATGGCATGGGAAAATAGTATATACAATGAACAGCACTTGCCGCTTGCAAAATATTCGATTACCAAGGTAATTGCGAAAAAAGACGGTGTAAGCTGTTGATTATGCAAATCTTGTGGAAAAAGATAATAGCCTCCCACGTTCTGTAAGATGCCACGCGCTCGTTGCATAAATACGATTTAGTTATTGTGAGCATTCTGATTAAGGCAAAGAATCCTCGACAAGATGCCGGACAACTTCATAGTACATGTCTAGCATTTAGACCGATAACTATAATAACACAAAGGCTCGATTGCATGTGATAAATAATTTCAATTGAATAATGGATAATTATAGTATATATACACACATATATATATATACACATACCTATATATATATTATATATATATATATGATATATATACACATATAAATATATATATATATATATATATATATATATGTGAATTGCCTGTGATGTACACTCGTCGACGTCATGGCTGGATCATTTTATCTGCAGTCATGGCTTGCATAACATTTTGTCAGATCAGCACATTTTAGACAAATTACCAAGTTCGGATCATTTGCCAATTGCTGTTACGTTTCGCTTTAATGTAAGCTCACAAATAGATGCTGGTAATGAACAACTTAAAGAACCTCTTGATGCGTTCAAATGGGCTGGCTCCCCACCAGCGAATATTGCAGCTGATCAAAAGTCGTCGAAACGATATTTATTGCATGTGGCGCTCCCGGATGCAAATACCTGTGTTGATGCAAAATGTTGCTCTGCTTATCATAAGACGCAGATCGATCGTCTGTATTGCGAGATTTTGAAAGCGGTACGCAAGGCCAGTACTAAGTGCATTGATACATGGTAAGTTAAGTCCTGTCGTGATTTTATCGTCCCTGGCCAATAATCAAAAATAAGAATGGGGATACTAGCCATACAAATAACTACCGGCCCATTGCTCTCGTCATAGCTTGTTCAAAACTAATCGAATTAGTGCTACTCGATATCGCAGACGGGTATCTTACTACCTGCGTCAATCAATTTGGCTTTACGGCCGGTCATTAACGGATTTATGTATTTACACCGCCGAAAGCATTTTACAATACCGTAAAAATCTTGGCAGCCCTGCGTACACATGTTTTAGATGCGTCTGAGTCTTTTGACAAGATCAATCATTGGTTGCTGTTTAAAAACCTCATCAACCGTGCCATGCCATTGGTTTGAGTCAGAATTGTAATGTTTTGGTATCAGAAACAGTCAATCTGTGTTAAATGGGATGGTGTATTGTCTCGATGCTTTACTGTATCAAAAGATGTTCGACAAGGTATAAATGTATACCCTAAATTATTTAATGTGTATGTCGATGATCGTTCAAGTCTGTTGCTGAAATCATGCACCGGCTGGTAAATTAATGATATTTGTATTAACCATGTATTTTGTCAGTCGATCTACGTCTGATGTCGCAAGTGCAGTTAAATGATATGCAACTGCAGTATGTTGAACAATGGAAATATTTAGGTAAACGCAAATTGCAATGATGACGATGACATGCCGAGGCAAATGCGAATTTTATATTGTCGGTCACACAGTCTTAAATAAAATTTCTCCCAATGTTCATTGTCCATATCTATGGATAAATTACACGCAAAAATCGCTTAATTACGTTAGAGCGGCTTAAAATATCATGTACGAAACATTTGCGGTGTATCAAAAAGAGACAGTGCCAGTCATATGTTCGCCTCAAACAGTATACCAGGTTTTCATTATTTGCTATGGGCCCGGTTTCTGAGATAAACTATAATTATTATTGTCATTATAATTATTATATATATATACATTATATAAATATATATACATATCTATATATATTAAATATATACATATATATATATATATATATATATTAATGTATTTATATACTTATATATGTACATATATATATATAGTTAAATGTATATATATAAATATATATATATAATGTATATATATATATGGATATAAATATACATATATATATATAAACATATATATACGCATGCATCTATATTTATATATATATTCATATGTTTATGTATATATACATATATTTATATATATATTTATCCATTTAATATATATATATATATAAACCTATGTTTATATGTATATATATGTATATATATAAATATGCATATATATATATGCATATATATTTATATGTATATATGTATATTTATATGGCAGATAGGCGCTTATTTATACGCTCTTTATATATATATATATATATATATATATATATATTATATATATATATATATTTATACATATATATATAAAAGATATATATATAAATATATATATACGTATATATATATTTTTATATACATTTATATAAATGTATATATATATATAGATACATATATGTATGTAGTAGATATATATATATATATTTATATATGTATTTATATATATATATATATTTATTTATTTATATATATATATATATATATATATATATATATATATATATCTATATATATATCTATATATATATATATATATATATATATATATATATATATATATATATATATATATATATATATATAGATATGCATGTGCTGTATAGATTCGTTTGTTGAGGACAGATTTGCCTACAGTTCCTGCCGTTTATATATACTTAGCTGCAGAAGCAGCCGTTCTTGCTTGCTTTGGTATAGATCACTTCTATACAACACATGCATTTCTACTTAGGGATTAACCTATCACGGAATGCAATCGTTGCCAGGGCGTATATAAAGTCGCGTATTCTATCATTAAAAGTGCCTATCTGATTCCTGGAGGGCATCGCAATTGTCGTGTATTTCAAACTATATGAAAATATTGTCCCAAATTTCATGAGAGAAATTGAATCATATTACATATATCAAGAGAGCTTTCCCCGAATTAATGAAGGAGACAGAAATTTTCACATATTCGATGGAATTGCCCTGAGAAATTAGGATGATGATATGTAATTGTAAATAATGCATGTTGATGAATGGGTAGTGATTGTCATCATAGCGATTCACCCAGAGGTGGGCTATGATTCTGCCAGTTCTCATTTTTTTTATCATCTTGGCTGTTGTAAAACTTATTTTGAATGTGCTGATCGTACCGTACTTTGGTTTTAGCTCGTCGCCAAGTTCATCAATCGGTAAATTGAATTCCTGTTATTGTTATTTTTTCCATCCGCCTCGCTTTTTGACCTGTTATATTTTGATGAAATCCATTTTGTGAAATTTCCCATGTTTGCAGCATTATAACCTATTATATGTTGCATCCAATTGTACGTTTTGATTATATTCAAGAAGACCAAGGTTAATACAAAGTCATTTGTATGCCTTGCAACCTGATGTAACAACAACAATATTGCAGTACAGCGAATAGAGGGCACCAGATGAGAAACAAACATCTTACTATTTCTAACCCTCGGTTGCTAGACAAATCGTTTGGAATTGCATTCAGTTAACTCGCTTGGTGGGCTTAGTATTTCACACATGTTAGCGGATGTGTACCCGCGCATCACGGTTATGTAAATTTGATGCATACGGAGAGATGTCCCGACGAAATGTCATTAGCCTAATTGGTAATTGCGTAGGCTGAGCACATACAAAGTGATGGCTTGCCAACGGGAACCAAATTACATTTGTCATCATGGTCTAATTAGCTAATTAACACCGCTAACCAAGTTGTTATAATGCATCACTTAATCTTCAGGGGATTACCAGTAACCTAAAATGATAATACATAAGGTACAATAGCTGTTTGATTTGCCGTATTGCCGATGAGAGTTTGAAATGCATCTAGGGTCATTATAAAGCTCTACAGCATTGCCCAAACACTTGATGATGCAGTAACAAATAACACAGAGGGAATATAGAAATAAACGACTGATTATTGTAGAACGCAGCTGTTTTCCTACCGCTTCAAGCAAGCAATCATATGATTCATGCTATCTAGGCGCGTTATATGCAAACCTGTGCAGACACTTTCCATGGGCAAACCGATGAAATATATCGAAGTCAGTGTATCAGCCTAAGAATAAATCATATACCCGTTGCCATTCTTCCAATGAAAATAGCAATATTGATTAGATATATCGTGCTACTTAGAAATACCATTGAATTGCAACGCACATCCATATTTTGCAATCATGAATATCAATTACTTCGATTACCTATTACTGTACTGTAATAAACAGATACAACATATCATTTTAACACTTTTATTTGAAAGGCATGATTTTTAATTCATGTATTTATGCACAGACAACCTCCAAAGGCACGTCGTGATAACACTCCAATTACCATTAACTACAGTGCAAGACATTGGCATATGCAATCAATTACACATAATTTCAGGAGTTTCATTTTGTTTTTTGTCACATATGGTGGTCATATGGTACGTTCTTCATTTGAGGTTAAATTATTTGATATACGAATTTATGCACCTGATACCCACTGTAATATATCTCAAAGCGGTGCGTTAAAATGTGCGATACGTCACAGGAAATAGTTAATCTCTAATGCACATCAGTTAGCATGATACATCTGGGGAATATAATCTCACTTTTTGCACTGCTTTGCTGATTAATATTTATTTTTAGTACAAAGTAATTGAACTGAAACATCTGGCTAGACCAATTGAAAGCACTGCAGTCTTTACCTGTTCGGATTGAGCGCGCAGGCCTTTTGATATGGTAATTTACCATAAGCTGAACAACTGGGTAGTTTTGTGTTTTGCGTGCGGTCTAAATACAGTGGCATAAGCTGTCTAGTCGTTGATCGTTTTGTGGGTATGTTTTAACAACAGTACAATAATTGTAAAATTTCTGCTATAATCGGCATGATTTTCATAAAATAATGCCTTAATCAGGGTAAAGGCATGTTAAGAAGGTGAGTATGTACAATGCGGAGAACGTCGGACACGTGCATCGCCTTCCGTCCGCGTGTATAGTGGTGTCGCAGAAAGCTGACACACCTTCGTCCCATCTCAACGATGTTTCTCGATTGACCCACCGCTCTACTCCCTACATATATCTCATCTGCATGATAAATAACTATCTTCCGTTACTTCGTCAACATATGCTTGATCATTGAGCAAATATCAAGTTAGTCCGCAAGCGAATCACAAATAGCTGGTTTTATAGGCAATGATGAGGATATATGATTCTCGTAGTTTCATTGACCTCATTATAGAAACTAAATCCCTGCTTGCATGGTAAGAATACTTCATGCCGCCTTTGTGATTGTTCTTAAGGCTGTTGTAAACTGTATTATACTGTGAGAGTAATAGCCCTTTCTTTCATGCATATTTCCTTGCAAACTGGTCAATAGATCTATTTATAAATGTAGCTTGGGAATGTTGATCACTTAAAGGCGGCGTTGAATATAGCGTTTACTTTCAATATGACTTACCTGCACAGCGCGTAACAATCCATTATAAATCAGTCCAAGAGCCGCTAGAGTATAAATGATTTACATTTCTTGTCGTCTGACACATAATGTCAAAGGACAACAATCTTGCTTTTACTTTGGATTATTTATGATTTTCCAAGGAATCAAAGACGCCAGATACTTTTACAAGGACATCACAAGGAGCTCACATGTATCTTTCTTTGTATACGATACCATGTGGGGACGTTTTCAAACAAGCTATTGACAATTAAAGGAAAAGATATTTAAGATTGTCAAGGCTGCAACATAATACGTAGCAATGTGTAGGGATGATTAAAGACTCGCAGAGTTATTAGATTTAGTTAAATGCTAACGCAATGCGTGGTATAAACACACACACACACACACACACACACACACACACACACACACACACACACACACACACACACACACACACACACACACACACACACACACACACACACACACACATATATATATATATATATATATATATATATATATATATATATATATATCTACATGCATAAATATATATATGCAAAGCTGAAAAATACGAATCAACATTACTACCATCTAACGCTTTCAAAATGTTGTTCACCTGCATTAGATCACCTAAAAGACGTCGAGATATTAGCTCTTACAAGTGCGATCGTTGTTCGTAACTGCAATCAGACATACCGGAAACTCCCTTAGGGCGGCTCATGAACGTTCGTCGGGTCATCATGAGAAACCCGTGTGTCTTGACAGCTTCTGCACATGATTCTTTGCTTGAACTTAATGAAAGATACATTTTATCTGACACATACTCTAGAGTAAGTTCGCCCATTGGTATCCAAAATTATCGTTGTTCCGACCGATATGCGGTACTTAACATTTTTGCAGGATACAAAGCCTTTGCCAATCATTTCTTGGTCTAATCCATTATGTAAGCTCTGTTACAAGTTTTAGGACTTCTAAAAGCTTGTGGAATGCAATCCATTTGATCAACGTTATAGCAGTAGCTGCAATGGCAAAGCTTGCTCTTGGGATGATGTGCACGTGTATTCGGGACACACAGCTCATGACCACTGTGTTCAATGACTGAAACGCTGCCGCGGGGCTACACAGCTAAGGACCTCTGTATTCGATGACTGAAACGCAGTTGCGGGATTAGGCAGAACTTTTTCATGCGTATTTCGATGACAATCTTTATTATTTGGCCGGAAAAAGGCTGGTTTCGCTTTACAGGAAAAACGAAGAATTTCTTTCTTTACTGTTATGTTCAACGAAAATCCTCTTTATTCAATTTCCTAAACGATAGGATTCGAAATGAACGGTTTATCATATCAAGATTGACCGTTTTTCTATTCTAAAATATCGAACCAAAAACGAACTTACGTTAAATACCCTGATTCTATACCATGACGATGCTAGTGTATGAGTTCCCATGCATTGCGGAATATTATACAAAGAAACGAAAATACACCATTAGCACGTTGAGGTTAGATCCGGAGCAAGCGTATGCATTAGGAGTAATGTAAAACGGAACGGTGGTGCCTAACGTGCTTCGCTATCTCTTGTCAAAGTTTAACAGCTTACGTGAATAGGATAATGAGTTACAACTGATGGTATTCCACTTTCAAAGCCCAGTGTTCTGTTTCTTTCTTTACTCAGTGGCGATGTGTCTGATGTTAAATGGAGAACCCTTATATTCCTTTCCCTTGAATAATAATTTGAGAGAACTGTCAGGACTTTGTTTTCAGTCCTGGTTATCATTGACAATTCAGTATGTGAACGTAGGACATTAACTGTATTTGATAATCACATCCCGCCAACGGCAAGGAAATTGTCTCAGACCAAATTACATCTCGGCTGACCCAAATGTGAAGTGTCCCTATTTGTTCCACGTGAATCTGAAAACCGAGACGTCAATAACATGTCCTAATGGTTATTTGCTTACCTGTCGTGAACACAAATGGGTATACTTCTATTACGCATGTTTTCCTATTTTATCTCTCTGCTCGCTTGATGTAGTTGGACTTGTATCATATATTCCTGTTGTAAGTCGGGTTATGTCATTCATTCTATTGACGTTGATGTGATAACATACGCGTTGAATTACTTTTTTTTATGCTTTTAAATCGATCGTAATTCTGCAAATAAACTATTTTCACAAGAATATCAATGAACTCTAATGACGACCCATGTCAGGTGTGGTTCACGTCTTCTAGATCGAGGCGTGCATAATAATAATGAACAACGTTGGCGAGCGAATTATTTCGCGGCTTCTATTGCGTACTACTGCATTATCTGACAGAGCGGTATGCTCAAGCAGACTCGTTCCTAATCTGATAATGTTTATTTACACCAGTGTTGAAAGTCAATGTTTAATCTATAAGTTCTGTCTGTCATACTTAACCCATGCATGGTAACGTATTATCCGTCGGGTCAAGGTTGCGTTTAACTTATTTCCATAGAACCCTTTTACGAACGTTATAAGACAATTTCCTTTCGTTCCGTCCGATATCAAACTACATTGAATATTGGCCGGATTTTTTATAGACTTAGGATTGACCAAGGTGAATGGGTCTTATCTTCGCCTTGCATTGTAAGCTATTGATTATCACATAGATTACAGGACTACATGTGTTCTTATTCACAAAAGCGTTAGGACTTATTCGTAGTTGATATAATGCTTCGTGGTTAATGCAGCTCTGGATTGTTGACCTATGAGGTGAAACTTACCGACAGAGAAAGCTTCACATGAAGAGAATACACAATGTGGCCAAACCGGATTATCAGCTATAAATGCAAGCTCCACCATATCAAGTTGATATTCGACTCGTATCCACAACCTGTCCCGCATTACAAACACACTTGTCATTCCGTCTGCAGTTTGGTATTATTGCGAATAATTGTACAAAACTATCCAGGGTTTTAATAGCCGAAACGAGACGAATACTACACGGGAACAGAAGATGACAATTCTCGAGATAGACGCCTCAGATATAAAAAAATCATGGATGGCGATAACTGCTGCAGTAACATGGCCAAAATTATGGTTAGGTTTTTTTCTTTCTACAGAGGCTAAATACGTTGTTCACTTTCATATATTTATATATTGTATATTTATGAATGTTTATGATCGTCGAGGAAACCATGAACCATTATCACATATTTGTTATTTTATGCAGTGTCATTGTGACTTTATGTTCACGAACATACCAATATTCTAACATAAAGATATTTGTCCCACAGAAAGTCTACGACAGAGCTGAATGTATTTCATCATTTGTATTTGCGACTGTATTCGACTTTTCCGTTGCATATAATGAAGACAAATATGAGGTGTTCTGCATTGAGATCATTGTAATATGTGGTTCGTTATAACGGTATCGTCCAATTGTTTCTGCATATAAGCAACATTGGAATTGTGTATGGTATAATAAACTCCTGGGACGCCTCCGCACAATTAAGTATGAGCCGTGATCCTTTATCGACAGGTAAGTGCAATATATCAGAATGGACGTCAACGTAAATGATAGTCAACACTACGTAATGTTAACAAAATCAATCAAATCACTTTCGGTTGGCTAGGTACTGAATAAAAAGCTTATGTCGTTTAGTGACAGTATGTATATCGCCTTAGATATTCTTTATTTAATGACATTGATTTACCAATTAAACTCGGTGCTCTCAGTGAGCCTATACGCTCGATGAGCATAGGCCATTATTTTTATTGAAACCGTTGCCTAGTTACCTTGTGACAAAAGTTTTCGCTCACCAAGTTCAGGAAGTTGATCGATTTTGCTCTAATATTGCCATGTAGACGCCTTACGCGGTGTTCTGGTTGTGAAAGCGGCTAGTGTAATATGTCCATGCAACACGATGGCACGGGTAATGATTGTCACTATTTGTTACATGGTAATATGAGGTAAGGTAATGTAGTATTAGGTTTTAACGTCACTTTCAACGAGGTGATTTCGCGACTTTGAAGGATGAGAATGATTTTAATGATGGACAGCTAAACTTAAGCTCCAGTGGCCACTTGGCAAAAACCTTTAACAAGACTGGGCTGCAAAATCCACGCCGTTTGGACGAAGGTCCCGTACGGAACCATTAAGCTGCCGGGTCGGTTGCGTCCCCTTTCGGGGATGGGACCGCCATTCAACCTGATCGTCCGAGTCATGGAGAGCCAGTCAGGTTTCCACACCTTGGTATCGAACTCACAACATGTGGGTCGAACGGCGACTCAGTTTACAACTACGTCACGGAAACTGGCTGCTAATATGAGGTCACCTGTGTGTTGTGTACAAATATGTTCGGACACTAATTGCCCGAGTGTCATTCCAGATATTGCCTTCTTACAGCGTTGCACAATATGTGTATGTCAACCTCCGTTGTGCAAAACGACAATCTTGCCCAAGTGGTTAACTGTACTTTATGATCAATACATTTCTAGCATCTTGTACAGCGGGATTGTGTTCTCAAGAAATGTCATTAACCAGCCCAGTCTCGTCATATTAGGCAGTGAAGTGAGTGGCAGCTGTTTTGTGTGTTATCAATGACAGTTCAATCCATACCGGTCGTGTTGACGACACAGTTATGATCACTTGCATTATTTTTGCCATGAGTACCAAGCTATTTGTTTCAAGTTATTTGTTGTAATTACCCGAGAGTACAACTTTTGAGTTTATGAATTGCAGTATCGCATATAGTGCCTCTAAGTCAAACTCACCTTGTGCCAAAATGTTTCTTTGTGAAATCATCTTTATGTCGAGATCCAAAGAGTTTGCTGCAAAAATATGATAAATCTCTGATCAGTGGTTGACTTTTGATACCCCTGGCATAATAGACGCATTGGATAAAATATGGATAAATTGAGAATTGTAGATTCATTAGTACATGATATTTGCTCAGCACTTCATTGCAGTGTTTAAGAAGCTCACTCGTGATATTGATATAATGAGCAAGTCTAACCTTGATTGAGGCAGCGGAAGATGCGGTCTGATCGAACTCTTATCAACTGAAACACCTTGAGAGCAACTAGGTTAATGAGATAAACGGAATGAAACACGTTCTATTAAATGCATATTCGCGGAAGGTGTTAAGCATGAGAAAATCCATCGAATGATATTACGAATAAGGCTTTCCTTTGTAAACCAGATTACTTAAACATCCTTGGAAATATATTAATTCCTGAATTTCATTTTAATGTCAAATTTATAGTTTTCTCATACCTGCAAAAATGAATGTCACCTAAACACCTATTCAAACAGAGACCCCTTGCTTTAAGCATCGCAACGTGGCAGGATATTCATACAAAAGGGCCTTTCAAATCACCCGTCACGCTGAATAAATGCTTCGGATAATTGGCTTATGTTTGATATTCAAGGTCACATTAATCAGGTGTCAGATGCCGTTTTTATTTCAAGCCAGCCCCGTTATTGTATTCACATGAAAACAATACGCCTCACACTACCTGCTGTGGAATGATAACACACGTCAATTGGGGCTGCATTCATGTACAGGTCACAAGCCAAGCTTATGTGAATCGTGCTGAATGTCTTACTTTAAGTCTCGTAGCAGACTACCCTCTAGTTTATTTTACCAAAGTTAAACTTAATGCGGTGTTATACTGTTCATCAGCAATTTTTATGACCTAAGAACTAGTTTCGTCGAACGTAATCAATTCATACACAAATACAGCCTAGTGCAGTATACTTTGTTTACAGTACCATCTGCCTTACATTCACATATTTCGTATTTGATTCAAATGCACTATTCGAACACACACGCACACGCACACACACACACACAATATATAACATATATATATATAAATATATATATATATATATATATATATATATATATACATATATATACATATATGTATATATTAATGTTTGTGCGTGTGTGTGTGTATACAAATATATATACATATATATATAATCATATATATATATTATTTATGTATTTATATGTTTATGTGCGTATGTGTGTGTGTGTGTATACAAATATAAATATAGATGCATATATATCATTATATATATATTTATTTATGTAACTATATGTTTATGTATAATGGAAGTACACTGTCGTTAATGTTTAACGCCGAATGTAACTCGCTAATCTTACAAAAAGTGCGTTAAGTACTGTTCTGTCATAAAGTAAAAAACTGAATTTTTTTTAAATGAATAAATCAACCATTGTCAGTGTTCAATTAAGCATAACAAAACGGAATATGCCTAGCATGATACATGGCGCTATACTGAACCGGAGAAAATAGTCAGTGTTAGTAGATTCAGGACAGAGCTATGTATAGGTATGCGCTGAGAAACTAATGGAGACAAAACTCCCGCAGTGTGTGCCGCAGCTGTCTTCGGTAATGGAAGCCGTATTTGATTGCTGAGGGTTGTGTGGGCTAATACGTTCAGCGCCATACAGTATATGCTGTTGCCACGGGACCTTACCAAACGTTGGCAAATCAGATTGCGTAGTATGTACGTCATAGTAACACCCAGCTATTATTGTTTATGCGGCATCGATTTGAACGTACCATGCCATTCCAATCATCCAATCAATTGTCCGACAATATCACGATGTGTTGCTTTGTAGCGTAAATAGCATGTATAGCTATTTCTTCAGCGATCAGATCTTATCATCTAGAATACGATGGTATGTAGTCAAATAGTGGTAAAATGATGCTTAACTGCTCGCATCCAAAAACCAAGCCGAATACTTCCTTTGACAGAGGAAACTAGATTGGACATATTTCTTTGCAAAATGACTGTCACTCACCGGTATAAATCTATATGCATATATATACACCCATATATAAATATGTATAAATATATATATATATATATATATATATAGATATATATATATATATATATAGAGAGATATATATATATATATAGAGATATAGATATATATATAGATATCTATATATATATATATATATATCTATATATATATATGTCTATATATATATATACATATACAGAACATATACACAAATATACATATAATATATATATCTATATATATATATATACATGAATATATTTATATATATATATGTATAAATATTTATATATATATATGAATATGTATATATATCTATATATATATAAATATATATGTATATATATATATATATATATATATATATATCTATATATATATATATATATAAACAATATATATGTATATTTATATTACCAAGGTTATTGCGATACATGATGAAAGTGGTAGATTTTGCGAATCTTGTGGAAAATGCGTATAGCCCAAGTTCAGTAAAATGTCATGCGCTTGTTGCATACATTTGTTTTAGGTAATGTGAGCCTACTGATTAAAGCAAAGAATCATAGACAAGATGCAGGGCAACTTGGTGATACATGTCTAGCTATCAACCGATAACCAATAGATTAAGAAGGCTTCGGCTAAATATTTGTAACAGAATAACACTAATCGATGACTAACCGATATTCACATCATTGTTATGTTTCTAACATTAGTATATATGATTATATATATATGTATATATATATATATATGTATATATATGTATAAAAAAATATATATATATATAAAATATTATATATATATATATATATATATATATATATATATATATATATATATATGTATACATATATATATATATATATATATATATAGAGAGAGAGAGAGAGAGAGAGAGAGAGAGAGAGAGAGAGAGAGAGAGAGAGAGAGATAGAGAGGTGAAATCGTGCTTAACTGTTCTCATGAAAAAAAGAAGCCGAGTACTTCCTTTGATAGAGGAAACAAGATATGACATATTTCTTTGCAAAATAAAAGTTGCATCGTGCATCTAGATTGTCACTCACCGGTATAAATCTATATGCACCCCACATATTGTGCTCATAATTAATCAGAATAAATGTATGTTTATATATACAACACCCATATATATATATATATATATATATATGTATACCCCATATATATATATACACCCATATATAAACAGGTATATATATATATATAGAGATATATATAGAGATATAGATATAGAGAGATATAGAGGACATTATATATATACACATAAATATATATAAGATAGATATACATATACATATAGATATATAAGAGATAGAGATAGATATAGATAGAGAGAGATAGAAATATATATAGAGATACATATACATATATAGATATAGAGATATATATATATAAGAAATATATATATATACATGTATATATATGTATTTATATTTATCATATATGTATTTATTTAAAATGTATATATATATATGTATTTATATATATATATATATATTTTTATATGTTTCTCTCTATATATATATATATATATATATATATATAAATATATATATATATATATATACATATATACATATATCCCTATATATATATATCTAATATAATATATTATATATATATATGCATTTATTGATATATATATATTTATGTATATATACATACATATTTATGCATATATATATATGTATTTATTGATATATATATATATATTTATATGTATATATATATGCATAGATATTTATAAATATTTATATATATATATATATATATAATATATATATATATATATATATATATATATATATATATATATATATATATATATATATATATATATATATATACGTGTTCTAATGGCCATTTTCCCGTCTTTCTTGAACACAAACGGGTGTACTTTTAGTCTGCATGATATGTTGCTTTATTTTTTTGTTATCATATATTCCTGTTGTCAGTCGAGTTATGTTGCTCATTCTGTTGACGTTCATGCGAAAATGTATTATTTAATTACATTTGTCTATGAATCAAACGGACTGCACTTCTAGTTACAATGTGATACTCATAGTAAGAAAATAACCATAATATTCAGTTGGGAATCCGGCTTATGGTCTACTAAGTGGTGTCATCCCTAAAACACCTAAAAGAGCACTCGCTCTGGCTTAAATGGATATGGTTTTACAATTTGTCGACCTTGTAACTCCACGGAGGAATATGTATCTACGATTCACGACCCATGTTGTAATTACAATGCATCGATCGCTTGTGCAGTCTAACGTTTGCAATCGGGCCAAAGCCTCCGTGGGATATTGTATCTAAGCACAGCTTTGATGTCTATGCTAAGAAAAGGGCAAGTGCTATTTGATTTGAACATTTAGCAATAATAACCCGAAAACCGTCGCACTGAATGTTTGGCAAATGGTGCAGCAAAACGATATATCTTGTGATATATCTTGTGATCAGCTTGGCCACGTCCCGTCTTTAGTATCTGTCCTGTTGCCTAAATGGTTGATTGGTCGGGTTGACCGAGGGAATATATCATGAATAGCTGGTTCTAGCCATGAATAATTGCGGCATCACTCAGTCATTCACATAGTGTGAAAATAATGCGTCACAAATAATTCATTCCCGCGAATAGAAGCAAGATATCAGGACAACAACACATCGAGCGTGTAGGTTGCTTGCATTCTACATAGGGAAGAACGATCCATGGTAAAATATATATATTTATATATCTCTATATATATACATATATATATATATATATATATATATATATATATATGTATATATATATATATATATATATATATATATATATGTATACATATATATATATGCAAATATATATATATATATATATATATATATATATGTATATAGATATATATATACGTATGTATATATAAATATATATAAATATATAAATTTATATACAAAATTTATATACAAAATGTATATATAAATATATACACATATATATATATATATGTATATAAATATATACATATATATATATATATGTATATATATATATGTGTATATTCAAATAATATATATACACATATATATATAAATGTGTATATATATATGTGTATATATATATATATATGTGTATTGTATTCAAATGAATATATATATATATATGTATATATATAAATATATATATATATATATATATATATATATATATATATATATTGTATATCTATATATTTATATATATATATATATATATATATATACATACATATATTGACAATACATATATCCGGGATATATATATCACAGTATATATATGCGGGTATTCATATCAGGCTATTATACACGGTATATACATATACTCTACCTGGTTCGTAACATTTACTGTTCAAGGGAAGAGATCTGCCATGTGCATACATGTTTTTCGATTGGGCACACCCAAGGGACTCCATGAGGCTTACATACAATTGATTTGCATGGGGGTCTAAGTGATTTAGCACATAAGCGCAAATCAGGCAGTTACCAGATAAACATGATGGAAAGCTGTAATCAAACTACTATTGTATGTGAGCAAAGCCATATTTAAATTACAATTGGTCGTACTAACGCAATAATGTCACTTAAGTTTGAGCTAATTGTACGTAAAGTAAAGATGAAATCATGCTAAACTGCTTGCATCAAAATACTGTGCCGACTGCTTTCTGTGATACAGCAGGACTTGTTTTACCGCTAAACGATGTTATCTTCACGCGTCTAGATTGTCGCTTTTGTGTTTCTTCCGTTCTACGGATATAAACCTATAGTCATAAATAAAGTAAGAGCGTGTAAAATGAATAGCTATGTTAATAATGTTTGTTTTCACAGCGCTCAATTGTAGGGCACTTTGCTTAATAAAATAATTGTCCCCTGTCACCTAAAAGAACAATATGCCAGTCGCATAATTCATCATACGATGTTGCATTATTTACTAATTTCCTTTGAACACTTGACGGAGTAGAAGGGAATAGCATCACAGGTGCTTCTTGTTTGGAACGACTTAAATATCTATAGACAGACATCATATTTAGGTTAAGTAAGTATTGGTGCGACACGACGGACAGCTATAATGATATTCATCTATTGATGCTCGGTATAGGTTCGGTTTGGTTTGCGACTGGCATAAACGTTCCCGGTTGTGGAGAGAAAGAGGTGTGATATTTGTCTTTTACATAGTCTTTTTCTTGTGGAAATATCCCTGCACATGTATAAATGCTTACTAGCAGCAGGATCCGCACCTCATTTCGCCGCGCTAGTAAGTTATTAATTCAGTCGGGATGATAAAAAGTATGCTGATGCCTAAAGCGCCAGGTTATGGCCCATCACCTGACATATAGTTGAAATTGAAAAGTAGATTAAATGTCACCAAAGTGGTATTCGATAATGTTCATGATCAATATGAGTAAACTATCGCTGAACATGCATTAATCGTCCCAGCTCCACTGATTATGTTTTCAATTCTTAACAAGAGGGAAACAACCAGTACGGTAACGGCAACCACGCTTAACCATATGTCAACACATTGCATCAGCAAGAGTCTGGACATATTATGCTATCTTAAAAAGAATTGCTAATGAGGGACTGGACAATGTGCAATGGACATTGCATAGTTAAGACAAGGTCAATGTCACACTGTGGACTACACAGAGGCGATGCATTACATGCCACCACAGGCCTCAGTCTTACCGGTGACCAATGAAATTGCATACCCATAACGAGGACGTATAATAGTGAAAGTCTCAGGTTTAAAACAGACAAAGAGCACCAAACACATGGGAGCTAATCATGGATTGATTACAATTTCGTCTCGAAGCTTGAAATTGTTAATGTGAGTTTTAGCCAAGCCAACCATAAACATTCGAATACTGCAATATATACGTTCCTTACTCCATTCCGTCAAAGGCGCATTTTGTTTGCAATAACCTTCCATATAAAGCGACATTGCCTGCTGTTTTCCTTAGCCATTAGGTTTTGTTCATGCTTTTGAAATTATACACTTCCATTATGACGTAAGATAGATAAAATAACACCACAAAATTAATTTGCCTTGAAATATAGTGTTTGGTTTGTAACCTATCAAATTAACTTCACAGTTGAACTGTAATCAATAATAAAGCAATACATTACTCATTATGCAAGCAATTTACATAGCAGATAACTTCTCTCATCTGCTGTAAATGCTAATCACATTGTTATAATAAACTGCTCAATTACCGAGTTTGCGAATTGAACCATCTACATGCAGTCAACATAGCTCGAAAATGACCTCTATAACCCAAATGAACCCTTCATTGACGAAAATATCGCAGTATATTTATATATATACATATTCAAATATATATATATATATAGATGTATATATATATACATATATATATGTATATAAATATATATATATATATATATATATATATATTTTATTACATGTATATATAAATATACTAATACATGTATATATATATTTGTATATACATATATATATATTTATGTATATAAAAATATATATATATTTTTATATATATGTATATATATATATATATATATATATATATATATATATATATATATGTGTGTGTGTGTGTGTGTGTGTGTGTGTGTGTGTGTGTGTGTGTGTGTGTGTGTGTGTGTGTTGAGTGTCATTAGTACATTATGCCACAACCTTGTCCATCATCATAACTTGCCCTTCTTAGTCGTGCCCGCGAGTGACCTTCGTGTCACCTGCCAGCCCCAACCCCTCTACTCATACATACCCCATATCTAATAGCCAAGCCCATCCTCCAGTCCTCTGACCAGACTACTGCATGCCCCATGAGAATTGGGATAGGGTGCCTGAGTCGTTGAGGGAAACGTCTTAATCAGTTCTTCCCTGGACTCCCAGCTCGACACTTCTCTCTCCATCTTTTAGGCAAAGTTACATCTTAAATTATGAAGTCATGGTAACCAATAAGGTTAAAGTTTCTTTTAAACCCAAGCCTGAAGTTCGTGTTCTTTCATCAACATCCTCAAGCGAGCGTCGCACATCCCACAACACAGATTGAGATACGACGATACAACGGAAGTGGGAGTCTACTTTTCCCCATTTGCATGGTCGTATTGAAGATTAGTACGATTTTGTATACCGTAAAGTTTGTATGTTAACATCGCGACATCGTATTTTTAGACGTAGATTAAGCAAGAATAGTTGGATATTCTAGCACCGTTTAATACCGTCTCTCCCCATCTGCATAATATTTTATTAAGAGAGGATCATAGCCTCTCAGTACAGGTTATCCAATCGGCAGGTTTATTTATAACAGTACGTACAATTGCAGCAGCTTTTTATTTGCTGCACTATTGTCCCAATAAGCAATTTATTTTCGGCTTTGGACATGTGTATGGGAATAACACAACTGGATGAACATTCCCAGCCAACTAATTCGTATAGCTAGAATAACACGACGTTGTACGAGATCATCATTTATAGTGCGCTCTTTGTTGTTCACTATAAAAAAGAGAGCCGTGTAACTGATTAATTGAAATGGGTCGTTTTAAAGCTTGACTGTGCGCGTTGATTGCATGACATAAACTTGCATTATAACGAGGGTTTTTCAAGGCAGAAAAATAGCGACAAATATATTTTAAAGGCTAATAATATGCAAGTAGGAATATATTCGTTCCTATTTAGTATTTCATGCTTCATGGCAAAAAATAATAAGTGAGTGCCACTAATTCTCACCTGTCAATTATGCGTGTAAACAAAAATAAGCTTACAGTTGCATAAAATGCATGGCCGGTTATATATATCTGAGCAGGCGGACATTTTTACACTAGTTAACAACTATGTTCTCGGCTCCATAAAACGAAGACAAGGCAAACAGTACTATACATGTGTGCTATTCAGAAGAGGATCGCAAAATGCATATTAACTTTATAACTTGTACCTTCGCTTTCAATATGTGCTATTACAATAGCTGTCTAAACCATAGATAGCACGTTGCATTTTATACCATAGCCATTTTCTTGTCGCCTCTGTTCGTTGTTGTTCATTGTAAATCCTGATATAAGCTGCACATCAATTATTTATTTTCACATTTGAGTTGATCGCAAATTTGAAATTCTAAACGCTTTTAGATCTCGAATGAATGCGAAATGGTTATTTATGGGTAAAATGTCATTCATATAAGTCATTTACGAGCAATTTTAATTTCATGTACCCACGTTATGGGCAATATTGCAGCAGGATTAGCCTGTATGTTCTAAGGTTCCCATGTTGCAAAGGCTAAGGAATCCGTTTTAGAGATGGATCAATCAGATTTATCATCCCTTGCATTATCAACTTTTGGAATATTGTATTCTACCTGGTCTGTCATTGCAGCGAGAACTTGAAAATTGCCATGGAAGCTTTAAACATCGATTTGGCTATAGATGTCAGCGACATATCTTTTTATTATACGTATGTAGTATCTCTACTACACATTATAAGATTCAATCATTCCATTTTGCGTAAATGCAAAGATAATGCGAAAATACGTGTACCAAAGGTGTCACGTTCTCCGTTGATATTGCTCGATGTTTAAGCTGAAACATTGAGCCTTTGTAGCGCTAATATTTTCGGCCTAAGCTTGTAATGAAGTTGTCCGGCAATGTGTCTGTTTTACCATGGCTTAATCTGAAAACTTATATTACCTGGGCACAATAAACGCTCAAAAATCTACACACATTGCGAGACTATTATCCTGCTTTACAAGATTTGCATGATCTATAACATTTATCTTTGTAATCTGATGTCCTGTTAATGGCAATAAAAGAAGATTGTGCTGCCTAATTATTCCGCTGACGTAAACGCTTTGTAGCTTGTGTATTAACCCGTTGGTACAATATTTCCGTACGCTTTAGTGTACACTTAACATTCCAAACTCCAATCCATCATCACGGGGACCTGGTGCTCGTGATTATTGTCGTGCAATTTAATCTTTCAGTCGAGTATAATTTATGCTATTTATGTTATTGCCAATAGGTGTGAGTTACCATCACATTATGAAATACGGACTTAACAATTACTGAGCGGTTGGCTTCAAGATTCATTTGATATGGAAGTTGTAAATTTGTTCCTTTATATGAATGCTGCACGTCATCTGTTGAGTGCAAATATCATCATATTTGTGAAGATTTATGTATATAGAAGAGGGATAACTCCATTCTCCCACAAACAGGTTAACCCAAGCTCTCTGGCAGACTTATCGCCTTAGAGTAACCTGGAAACATAACTGCAACATTACATCAGCAATGATGGTACAAGCATTTCACATCTGTAACCTTTAACTGTGCTTCAAATTAGAGACAAGGGGATGAATAGACTTGGCATCATCATTGTATTATAAGACAGTGCAGATACATATAAGCAGTGTACAAATAATACTATAAACTTCAGCCGACACGTCTTGACAGAACATTGTTATCTTTTGCTGTACTTTTCCGATAGAACTCGTTTGCACACACACACACACACACACACACACACACACACACACACACACACACACACACACACACACACACACACACACACACACACACACACACACACACACACAAACACACACAAACACACACAAACACACAAACACACACACAACAGTATTCACTCCCTCGGAATCTAGTCAATCGCTATTTTTTTCAAGACTTAAATGTGCGCTCTTTCCAATTTTTCTTTCTGGACCAAGTTGGCAGTGATATCGTGATAACCCATTTTGCGGTGCATGACAATCTAAATGTTCATTCTGATATCAGCACACATCGTCTCTAGTTCGTACAAGAGGCTTTTAAGAATATAGGTCTCAGAGCAAACACAACTGTATCTGCAACTTTTGTTTTGAATTTGTTTCCTACAGACATGAATGTAATTTGTGACTTCCGCGAATTAGAGAAAATGAAACGATAACAGTATGTTTATTGGATAGAGAAGGGTGGAGATCAAAACCACACCACTAAGTTTGGCTTGGCATTAAGAAGGCCGCTACTGCATACACAACGGCCGCTTGCTTGATTTCTATGCCTACAAAATTAGAAAAGTGATCGATCCGAGGCATATTAAAGGCCGCATAGCATTAGACTCAGGCCATGATATAAATCAGCAAGCGGAGAAATCAACCTATCTGTTCAAGAAATGCTCCTCTGTGTCAACACTTCACATTACGACCGCTGTAAGTGCTTTGCCATGTGTGTTTGCCATTAAGACGCACCCCGCTCACAAGTGTTGGAATGTCGTCAGTTAGGAGGATGGTGCGCGCATGCTTACAAGGCTACTACTCCTCATCCGGTATCGGAGCACCGCGCACAAAGTCCAGTTTTGCAGGACGGTCTGTAGTGCGTGCCCTCACCATGGTGCACTGTTGGCTTAACCACGCCCGCCCATCCACCAAAACAGAGTTGTTAGTATACAAGACGGCAATTGAATCACAGTTGACGAAATTGTGGGGCCAGATCACTGAAAATTCATTAGCGGGGCTGTTATCCTTTGTGTAAGATAGGCTGGTAACGCAAAAAGCTTTATTTAGACGGATGGTTTTAGGGTCATGGAATGCTCTTGTACCTATTTTGGGCACTATGTGACTTTCAACACAGTTACTAAGCATTCAAAAGACAATCGAATCTACTTCAGGGGAATTATGGGGCATTGAGTCCACTTGTATACCCGCTAAGACTGGGTTCCTGTGGATTTTGGGTAGAATTGGCCTTCTCTGTTTTCCTTGTTGTCATAAGCGAAAATAAATAGGAGGCAACACTTTTGCACGGATTTCTTCTTGACCATGGACTTGCATTGCCTGGTCCAGTCAATCGACTGGTGATGACATGCCGTGGGGTATTGATTATTTCCCACTTCTTAGCGTTTTCCCCTTTACTCTTATTCGTATTTTTTTATTTCATCTTTCCTAGAAGGCGGCTGCGTTATCGGGTTAGTTGATTATTATTATCAGGTTTTGGATCCCCGCTCAATGACTAGCAACAGTTCGAGAACATTGTCAATGCATCCCAGGCAAGATTGGTAGAGATTGAGAATATGTTTGACGTTAATCGCAGGGGAAGCTGATAGTGCTTATTTTGAGTTCATGCCTCACAGAGGTCGCTAAGAAATGAAATTTTCGTAACATCCTTAGTTCAACAATCCTTGCCACAAGGAAAGAATTCTTAAGGTCAGTATAGAACTAGAAAAGTAAACCTCTAACAGTGGAGTGCCACGGTACATGATTAAACAAAACTGTGGCCGTTAGATATGGTGAAAGCCCAAAACGGCAACCACCCACCACTTGTGAATATGTTAGTCGATAATGCCGGCTAGATCCTATGCACGGAAATCTTTATTCATACTTGAGCTGACGTAGACAAATTTATTGCATGCTATACAGATATCGTCTAGTCCATGTGTTACGAGGTCATGTCGCACCTGCCTTCATTGCTCTTTTCCTCTAACGCTTCTTTACTGCTGATCGCATATCATCTAGTCTTTTCACAAGTACTGGTTTATATATTAATGCATTTGACGTTAATTCAACGTCAGAGGTGTACAGTTGCTGGAATAAAATAACTGTTCATTACTTTTCATTTTAATTTTTACTCGCCAAAGACATCGCATTTCAATGATCCTTGGTTGAAACCAGTGCTAGAATACAATTCAGATCAAACAGCTAAGCTCACTCAGTTACGACTATATCGAACAAATTCACCAGCAATAACAGAAAAAAAAATTATAATAAAGCCATTTTGACATTGTCAGGATATAGGCGAGATTTAGTGCTAAAAACGACACAGGACTTAATCGTATTAATCGATGGTCTCGACACATGATATCCGGCCGATATTAAAACGCAATGAGACTTGTTTTATGCTAGTATGTCTGGCACTCATTTTGAAATTGCAAATATATATTATCATCCTCATTTTATTATACGAAAACTGGTGCCTATACGTATCGATTTTTTACAATTGCTAGTTGTTTAAGTTATTGTTATTTTTCTATCCGCCTTGCATTGTACGTTTTGATGATATGTAGGTAGACAAAGTTTAATACAAAGTCATTTACATGCATTGTAGCCTGCCGTAAATAAAACAATGCAGCAGTGCAGAGAATCGATGGCACCAGATGAGAAAGAAGCATCTCACAATTTCAAACCCTCAGTTGTTAGACAAATCCTTGTCGTTTGGAATTGCAATCAGTTTACTCATCTGGTGGGCTCGGTATTTCACACACGTTGGCTGATGTGTTTGCGCGCGCTATAGTAATGTCAATTTGACGCATATGGAGGGATGGCATGACGAAATGTCATTAGCATAATTGGTAATTTCGTTTGCTTAGTTTAGACAAAGAGCTAGCTTGCCAATGGGAACCAAATGTAATTTGTCATCATGGTCTAATGAGCTAATTAACACCGCTAACCAAGTTGTGATAGCGCATTACCTAGCCTTCAGTGGATTACCAGTAACCCCAAAAGGGTAATACATATCGTACAATAGTTGTTTGATTTGCCGTATGGCCGACGAGAGTTTGCAATGCATATCAAGATTAAATCTAAAGCTCTACAAATCATCAGAAAGAATGTATTACAACCAACCGTTAATATTCGTTAGCAAATTGTCACGACAACGCAAAAGGAATATAGCTATAAATAACAGATACTTTCAGAACGCATCTGTTTTCATAGCTCTGTAAGTAAGATATCGTATGATTCATACTATTTTCACATTTTCATATGCAAACATGAACCTACACTCTCCATGGACACGCCGGTGGAATATATCGAGGTGAATGTATAAGACTGAGAATAAAATTCTCTAAATGAAAGTAACAATGTTGATTTAATATATTTTGTTATTTATGAATAACATTGAATTGCAACTTACAGCCATATTTTGCGATAACAAATATCCATCACTTCGATTGACCTATTAAGAACTGATGCAAAATATCATTTTAACATTTTTATTTGCAAGACAATGTTAAATTCATGAATTCATGTACAGGCATCTTTACAAAGCACGTCATGATTATACACCAATTTCAGGATGACTATTAGCAACAGAACAAGTCATTGGCATAAGCAATCAGCTACACATGAATAATATAAGATAGAAATAATTCAACTTTAATGTTTGTCATTTATGGTGGTCATTTGATAAGTTCTTCATTTTACGTTAATTTATTTCATATAAGAATGTATGCACCTGGTACTCACTGTACATATCGCTAAGCGGCGTGCGGTACTTCAGAAAAAATATTCAATCACCTTTGCTCATCAGTTAGCATGATATAAAGGGAGAATATTATCTCTATTTTGCACTACTCTGCTGATTAATATTAATTTTTGGTACAAAGTAATCGAACAAAAAATATTGACTAATTAAAAGCACAGTCTTTACCTGTTTGGATTGAGCGCACATGTCATTTGATACTGTAATTAACCATAAGCTAAACAACCGGGTAGTTTTGATGTTTTTCGTACGTGCTTAATACATTGGCATAAGCTGTCTAGTCGCACATTGATCGTTTGGTATAAGGGATGATTGATATGGTCGACTCATTTATGGGTATGTTTTAACAACATTACAATAATGCAAGTACCATTTGTCAGGGTACAGGCATATTAAGGAGGTGAGAATGTGTCATGCAGAGAACGTCGGACAGGCGAGTCGCCTTCCGTCCGCGTGTATGACATATTAAGGAGGTGTCGTAGAAAGCTGAAACACCATCGTCCCTTCTCAACAATGTTTCACCGTTAATCTACCCCTCCTCTCTCTACATGTAACGCACCTGCATGATAAATGACTATCTTCCGTTAATTCGTCCACGTATCTACTTGATCATGGAGCAAATTCGAAGCTTTTCCGCAAGCGAATCATGAACAGCTGGTTTTATAGGGAATAATGAGCATATATGATTTACGTCTTTCCGTTGACCTCATTATAGAGGCTAAATCTCGTATGTTCCTATGGCTGATGTAAACTTAACAGGTATTATACTGTGAGAGGGATAGTACTTTCTTTCACGCATATTTCCATGCAAACCAGTCAATAGACCCATTTATAAATGTAGCGTGTGAATGTTGATCGGTTTAAGGCAGTTGAATGTATCGCTTAAGCTTGGGCAATGTGACTTATCTGCACGTTTAGCAATCCCAAAAGTACGATCCCAGGAGGTGCTAGAGGATCCAAAGTTCACATTTCTTGTCGTCTGACACCTAAAGTCACCATCTTGCTACTACATTTGATCTAATATAATGTTCCAAGGAGTTTGAAATCAAAGACGCCAGATGCTTTCACAAGGACACATAAAAAGAAGCTCACATTTCTCCTCCTTGTATATAATACCCTGTAAGGGAGATTTCAAGAAGGACATTGAAAGATATTTAAGATTATCAAGGCCGCAATATAATTCGTAGGAATGCGTAGGGATGATACAACAAATGCTTTGTATAAACATTTATTACATATACATTTAGTGGTACCCCTCGTATCTGGTCGACCCTCCTGCATTCCGAAAGTGGCCGGATACGCGGGGTGGGGTGCAGTTAGGAGGCAGGCAGAACGAGGGGTAACTTTGTTGTGGCTGTTAACTCCGCCCCAAGGACTAAGCCATTATTTTATGCAGGAAATGCCCTGTGTGGATTATCTTAGCCCACCATTTGCACAATTAAGTCGGATAAATGTTTTTCTTTTACTTAGCCGAAACTATCGATAGTTGTTTTTTTTACCGAGGGATATTTATATATTTGATGTATACCTGCATTAAGACTACAATAAGGTTTTACACCGTTAAACAAATTATAACGTTTCTGGTCTGTCTTTTTGTGATTGGATTGCTCAAAGAAATGTGCGTTTTTTTCTACTTTTTCGTTTTTACAATATATTTCCTAGGCAAATGACAAAGCTAAAAATTATAAAATTGCTTTCAGTGGCATAGATATTCCCCAACCAATCGTAGGAAAGGTTTGTCGCAATTGTTGCATGTGCTGATGAGACAGAGAAAAAACGAATGTCGCTGGAATGGGCAGTGCAAAGCTGACAAATACGAATCAACACTAATAACATAAAACGCTTTGAACATTTTGTTTACCTGCATTCGATCACCTCAAAAACGTCGAGATAGCAGCCCTTACAAGTGCAATCGTTGTTCGTAAGTTCAAACAGACATACCGGAAACTCCCTTAGGGCAGCTCACAGGATACTATGCTGGAACCTAATCAACAATCAATTTCATCTGACGCATCCTCAAGTGTAGGATCGCCCACTTGATATATCGTTGGTCCAATCTTTATGCGGTACTTTAACATTTGTGTAGGATTAAAAGCATTTGCCATTCATTTCACTGGTCGAATGCGTTATTTAAGCTCGCTTAACAAAATTTGGCCTTCCAAAAAGCTTTTGGAGTAAAATCAAATGGTCAATTTTATAGGCAGCAGCTTCAACAGCAAAGCTTGCTCTTGGGATGATCAAACTTATATTCAGTAACCGCCGTGAATAAGTTTCCCAGAATTATTTGAAATTAGAACCTTTCCATTGAACAGCTTTGAGTCTTAGAAACACACGACTCAACGAAACCCTTTCACCTTGGTCAATCTTATGACAAGTCCAGAAATAAGGTACAGTAGTTTTATGACGTCGGGTTGTAACGCAAAATAGCTTACCCACAAATAAAGTCACCAGAATAATCATTTTGCGTTATAATATGTTAGGGTTGATGTTGATAACTACATTGCATTGTTCAGTGTATAATTTATATTGTGTTTAAGCCTCTTAAGCATTCAGTACTCTAAATGTCATTGGTTTTGTCCATAACAAGAGAGTATTTAATAACCGTCTTTGTAAATCGCTGTCACGCTCAGGGGTCTGGATATAAATACTTTAACTCGTTAATGTCTGACATTGTTAATGACACTAGTCGCCCAAAATAGACACAAACACCAGTATAAGAATAGAGAAGCATTTGATTCCGCAGGCATATGATGTCACCTCACGCTGTATTCTCTAGCCACTCGGCCAAATATTAATTAGGCAAGACTGAGATTATGGGTGTGCTTCAAAGTGCTCGCGGCGTTTCGTGTTTACTTCATATATGTATGTATGTATGTATGTATGTATGTATATGTATGTATGTATGTATGTATGTATGTATGTATGTATGTATGTATGTATGTATGTATGTATGTATGTATGTATGTATGTATGTATGTATGTGTCTGTATGTATGTATGTATGTATGTATGTATGTATGTATGTATGTATGTATGTATGTATGTATGTATGTATGTATGTATGTATGTATGTATGTATGTATGTATGTATGTATGTATGTATGTATGTATGTATGTATGTATGTATGTATGTATGTATGTATGTATGTATGTATGTATGTATGTATGCATGTATGTATGCATGCATGATTATATTTATGTTTATATTTGTATCTATATGTGTATGTATGTATATATGCATTTAAGCATATATGCTTGTATGTGTGTATAATTTTTGCACTAACATTTAATTATTTCCTGCCTGTTTGCTGCCATGATTCTTGTTCATCATAATATTGGTTTCTAGATTGTGCCCATTGGCATTGTACTATTGCAGTATCCAATATTTAACCAGCCAAATTCTTACATTTATCAGTACAAAGAAGAAATTATTTCCTTGTAAATACTAGTCTACCGGTCATATTCCTCTCTCCGAGTTCCACAATCATCACACATAATTAGTAATTCACTTCTATTTTACTCGGTGGCGATGTGTCTGATGTTACACAGAGAACACTTCTGTTAATTTATCTTTAAACGAAAAATACTTGAGGGAACTGTCAGGACTTTTCAGTATTGGTTATCGTCAACAATTCTGCATGTGAACGTAGGATATTAACTGTATGTGATAATCACATCTTGCCAATGGCGTTTAACTCAGCGATGGCAATTGTCTCTGATCAAGTTACATCTCGCATAACCAAGATGTGAAGTGCTCCTTTTTATTCCATATGAATCTGAAAACCTGCACCCCGAGGGAGGTCTTAAAACGCCACGTCCATTACACGTTCTAATTAGACTTGTCTTTGTGGGCCAATTGTCTTGAACACAATTGGATATGCTTCTTGTATGCAAGGCATTTTTCCTTTTTTATCTCTCTACTCGCATGATGTAGTTGGACTTGTATCATATATTCCTGTTGTAAGTCGAGTTATGTCTTTTATTCAATCAACATTGATGTGATAACAGACGCGTTGAATTACTTTTGATTATCCTTCAAATCGATCGTAATTCTCCAAATAAGCTATTTTCACAAAACTGCCAATGAACACTAATGACAACTCATGTCAGGTGTGTTAGACGTTCTCTGGATCGAGGCATGCATTGTAATAATGAGTAATGTTGTCGAGCGAATTATCTCGCGGCTTCTAGCATAGTTTGTATTATACTGCATCATCCGACAGAGCGGGATGCTCATGCAGACTCGTTCCGTATCTGGCTGTTTACACCATTTCCTAAAAGTTTTGAAATTTAATGTTTGATCTATATGCGCTGTTTGTCATAATCGACCCATGCATGGTAACGCATTATCCGTCGGTGCAATGTTGTGGAAATCTAATATCCATAGAACCCTTTTACGAACGACAAAAAACAACTATCTCTCATCCCGTCCGACATCAAATTACATTGAATATATCTTAACACCACATGCATTGCAAACTATTGCTTATCCCATAGGTTACAGAACCACACATATTCTTATTCACAAATACATTAGGATTGAATCGTAGTTGAAATAAAGCTTCGTGGATTAGGCATTTCAGGACCTATGAGGTGAAACTTACTGTCAGAGGGTGCTTCATATGACATGAATACGCAATGTAGCCAAACCGGATTATTAGCTTTAAATGCAAACTCCACAATATAAAGCCTGTTGATATTCGACTTGTATCCACAACCTGCCCGCATCACAAACACTTGTCATTCCGCCTGCAGATTGGTACCATTGCGAACAATTCTACAAAGAAATGATGAATAGTCCAATTTGCCGATAACTACTGCAGCAACGTCGCCATTACTGTGGTTCGGTTTTTTTACTTTCTACGGGGGCTTCATCCGTTGTTCTCGTATGTTTATATTTTGTATAATAACAAATGCTCGAGGTAACAATGGGTCATTATAAAAGAAATTATTTACAGGAGTGTCATTTTGACGCATGAAGCGTGAAGAAAATAGTCCCACAGAAAGTCGACGACAGGGATGGCTGCATTTCATAACTTGATTTGTATTTGCGACTCTATTTGTTTCCGTTGTATATAATGAAGTCAATAATGAGGTGTTCTACAGTGACATCTTTGATGTACACGGTTTTGTTATAACGATATTGACCGATTGCTTTTGTATATAAGCAACATTTTAACTGTGTATGGCATCATCTACTACTCCCGCTCCAAGCAACATTTTAACTGTGTATGGCATCATTTACTCCCGCTCCACCTCCGCATAATTTGTCAAAAAGGACATCATATAAATGATAGCCAATACTATGTGATGCTAATGCCTTCTTGCAGCGTTGCGCAATAAGTGTATGTCCACTCCCGTATGGCATACACGAATCTTGGTCAAGTTGTTTGCTGTACTTTATGATCAATACATTTCTAACAACTTGTACAGCTGGATTGTGTTCTCTATCAATGTCATCAACCAGCTCGGCCTCATCATATTAGGCCGCTAAGTTAGTGGCATCTGTTAAATGTGGCCAATTACTGTTAAGTCCATAACGGTCATGTTAACAACCGATTATTTGCTTTATGCTTGCCACGATTACCATGCTATTTTCTTACTTTATTTGCTTAGTACTTTATAAAAGTGCTTAAGAACATTGAGCTCTCCCGTGATATTGAAATAGTGACTGAGGGACGAGTTTTCTCCAGGTCACAAAGAGCAAGTTTAACCTTGATTTGGGCCACAGAAGGTGCGATCTAATGGAAGTTTGATCAACTTGAACACCTCGCGAGCATACTTGGTTAATGTGATAAACGGAATAAACCGCGTTTTATTAAATGCATATTCGCTGAAGGTGTTAAGCATGAGAAAATCGATCTTTGATATAATTCTCATGACGATTTTATACCATTCTCACATCTGCAAAAATGAACAGAGATTCCCAGCTTTAAACATCACAACGTGGCAGGATCCTTACATAAAAGGTAGATTATAATGCGGGTGTGGGATGTTGTGTATATATGGACAATGCTACCGATACAATGGCAAAAATGCCATAGAATGAATGATTTTAAAGTTATGAGAATAATTCCCATCGGTTGATTCAATGCAGCCTTTCAAATCAACCTTAACGCTGAATGAATGCCTCTGATAATTGGCATACGTTTGATGGTGAAAGTCACCTTAAACAGGTGCAAGATTTCGTTTTTAGTTCACTCAAGCCCCGTTCATACATTCATGCCTCACACTACCTGCTGTAGAATGATAACACATATAAACTTGGGCTACATTCATGTACATGTCACACGCCAAGCTAATTTGATGCGTGCTGAATGTCTTACTTAAGTTTAGTGACAGACTATTATTTTCAGCGAATAAGCTGAGCTTACTTCGGTGCTAAAATTCTTCAGACATGTTATGTCCTCATACTTAGTTTTGTCAAACAAAGTCCATTCTTGCACAAATACAACCAAATGCAGCATGATGATCCACACTACTTGATTAACAATACCTCCTGCCCTTCATTTACAAATTTCGTATGATTCAAATGCACCATTCGCAAGATCGTCGATAATCGTGCTACTTTGCATATATGCCGCTAATGTGCAATTCAACCATGTATATTTTTACTGCATCAATCGCAGGAGTTGGTGCGGACATCTAAGCTATTCACGTTACCAATATCCTAACAGGTTGATCTTCTGATTTGATTGGAGATTTGAAGAAGACTAGAATAAAATGGATGCTTAAATACAATCTTCTAGATTGTTTATGCCGTTAGTTTCGGTACTCCAACATTTGTTCAGGCCGATAAATAAACTGTGCGGTAACTTGTCCATCTGCATAGTATAGAAGTGCATGTTCGCGCACTTTATGTAGTCTGTACGTCATCGATGTCCTGTATTTGTCTTATAATGCAAATCTTTAGCTTTGCATTCGCCAGATAAAAATGATATTATCTTTTCCCCAATTTTCAAGACAAATAAATATACAGAATAATTATCTCAGATAGTTTATCAAAATCTGAATACAGTTTTTCAGTCGTATCTGGTCAAGATGAATATGGTCAATGTTGTCCCATTCATCATAAGCAGTCCCTTTAAAACATATCAATCGTCTGGTGGTGCTGATATTTTACCAAACTCTTCAGGAGAGATGCGCGCAATAATATATATCCCATTGGAATACAATCATAATCCTACGCAAGTGTATGTATAAAGCAGTGGGAGCTCCGAATACAACAATCATTATACATCATGATATCAGCAAGTAACGTCATTTGGAAGTAAACAATACAGTTTGTTCATGATATGATATGTTCTTGTACTAGATGGTTGTTAGACATATCATATGGTCGAGTATCTTCTACCCTTCTTGGCAGCAATCTTTGGTTTCCGATAGTCATAGATCATACATTTATTGAAAATATATACCTATATCTATTGCCTTAGGTTGCACATGCCTGCACTTCTTGTTGAAATGAGAGTAAGAACATAACCATAAGTCACAGTTGGAAATCTGCCTAATTGTTCAGTTAGGGGTACCATCTCAAAGACACCTCAAAGGCTGGTTCCAGACATGAATGATTGCGCACTCACTTTAAAATAGCATGAGAATAATGTATCGCAAAATGTTGGCCCGCGAAAAGCAACAAGATATCAGAGCTCCTACCATCGAGCAGCGCCGGTTGTTTGAATTCTACGTACCAAAGAATTATTCGAAGTAAGTTACAATGCGTCGTTCGCTTGTGCAGTCTAACGTTTTGCAAAATGGCCATAACCTCCGCGGGATATTGTACCTAAGTAGATGCTAAGAAACGTGTAGCAGGTGCTATTTGATTTGAACAATTATCTATAATAGCATGAAAACCCTCCTACAAAAAATATGGAAAATGGTGCAGCATGAGACAACGAGATCTTATGTAAACAGCTTGGACGCGTCCCTATTGCCAAATTAATTAATTAATCCGGTTATCGATAAATCACTTCTTGAAAGGCTGGTTCCAGACATGAATGATTGCGGCATCACTTCAAATAGCATGAGAATAATGCATCGCAAATAATTTATTCCCGCGAATAGCAACAAGATATCAGCGCTCCAACACATCGAGCAGCGCCGGTTGTTTGAATTCTACGTACCAAAGAACGATTCGAAGAAACGATCTTGTTACTGGATGTCAGCTTATTCTCGATTAAGTCGATTAAAAATACGATAGGACCACGAACGGCAGGAGAGAGCAGAGAGAGATAGAGAGAAGATCGAGAGAGAGAGAGAGAGAGAGAGAGATATATATATATATATAGAGAGATATATATATATATATATATATATAGATATATATATATAGATATATATATATATATATATATAGATATATATATCTATATATATATATATAGATATATATATATATATATATATATATATATATATATATATATATATATATATATATATATATATATATATATATATATATATATATATATATATATATATATATATATATATATATATATTGACGTACGTCAGGGACGCTAATCGTCCAAAAAGTATATAAAGTACTGTTCTGTCGGAAGTAACAAAATTATCTTTGTTTGTTATGAATATAGCAGCCATTGCCAGCGTTCGATTCAGCATTACGAAGAGGGACAATGCATGCTAGGTTCTGACCTCTAGTTGCGTGATATATGGCGCAAACAAAGCTATGGAAGTGATGAAAAATGTCAGTCAAAACCTGTTGTTAGATGCTGAAAACCTAGACATTTCTATATAGAGGTATATGCTGAGACACTAGGAATACAAAACTCCCATAGAACGTGCCGCAGCTGTCTTCGGTAATGGAAGCCGTATTTGATTGCTGAGGGTTGTGTGGGCTAATGCTTTCAGCGCCTTACGCTATTTGCTGTTGCCACGCAACAATACCACACATTGGCGCGTCTGTTTGCATTGTAGATGTCTAGCTCTACGCCGTATTGCATATTATGTACGTCACTATTAAACGCCCAGCTGTTAGTGATTATGGGGCATCGTTTTGGATGTGCCACGCTTTTCTAATCACAGTGTCAGAACAACTGACGATGGGTTGCTTTTTAGCGTAAAAGCATGCATGTCTCATTTGAGACGATATTAAGTGAATAATCTAATACGTGAAAGAACATGTCAGAACCATATTATAGATATGCGTCTTCATTAGCGTGGCGTTTGAGGCATATCTACAGGCAGTAGAGCTAATATCTAGAGCTTAATACATCATCTACTACCCGCTAGAAATGACTAACGTAGTGTGTTAGTATTTGTCATATATTGACAGTTTATGTGACATATATGCCGGGAATAGTTGGAACTATATACGGTCACAGAGGTGATGATGAGATGCGAATATTCAATGTCAAGCTTGCACGAGGAGCTACGACGGTGTTATCAACATATACTGTAACTGGTTCCAAACATTTTCGTTCAATCTATGTTGATTAGCCATGTGCATACTTTTTGTTCAATTATGCACAACGACAGGCACTCTAATATTATTGGGTCTCATATACAATTGATTTTCAAGGAACGGATAAAGCTGATGAGCTATTTAGAGCTTTACAAATCATCTACTACCCTCTACAAATAACTAACGTAGTGTGTTAGTATTTGTCATATATTGACAGTTTGTGTGACATATTTGCCGGGAATAGTTGGAACTGAATACGGTCACAGAGGTGATGATGAGATGCGAATATTCAATGTCAAGCTTGCATGAGGAGCAACGACGGTGTTATCAACATATACTGTAACTGGTTCCAAACATTTTCGTTCAATCAATGTTGGTTAGCCATGTGCATACATTTTGTTCAATTATGCACACCGACAGGAACTCTATGGTTATTGGGGCTCGTATACAATTGATTTTCACGGAAAGGGTGAAGCTAATGAGTTCAAGTCAGACAGTAACCAGATCGACTCGATGTAGTGCAGTAACTTAACCACGATGGTATGTGAGACTACCCTATAAAATAATGTCACTTAAGTTTGAGCTGATTGTAAGAAACGTGGCGATGAAATAATGCTAAACTGCTTGTATCAAAATAATATGCCGACTACTTCATTTGACAGAGCCAACTAAGTACGACGTGTTTCATTGCAAACAGATAGTAGCGTCATGTGTCTAGATTGTCGCCTTTGCGTTTCCTCCGCTCTACGGATATAAACCTATATGCATCGAACCTGTTATGCCCATAATTGATTAGCATAAATATTTGCATGACTCAATGAAAGAAGTATATAAATAGGTATATATGTATATGTATATATATATATATATATATATATATATATATATATATATATATATATATAGATATATATATATATATATATATACATATATATATATATATATATATATATATATATATATATATATATATATATATATATGTATATATATATAGATATCTCTATATATCCTCTATATATATATATCTATATATCTATATATATATATTCTATATATATATATATGTTTAGAAGTTTAGACATATCATAAGGTTGGGCTGCATTTTGTCTATGTTTCTTTGCCTTTATCGATCGGCTCACATTATCTAAAACAAATTGCTTCAACAAGCGCGTGAAATCTTACTGAACATGGGAGGCTACAAGCTGATTCTACAACATTTGCATATTCTACCGCTTTCATCGTCTTTCGCAATTACCTTACCTTTGCAAGCGACAAATGCTGTTCATTGTGCCTACTATTTTGTCCGTGGCATAGCATAGTATTTCCTTTGCTATCGCTATGCAGTTTAGTGCAGAACAGTATTCTTTAGATTAAATTTCACGGCGTGATTATGTCTTACAGTCTGTCTTTTATAGTCCTATATGACTCGGGGAAGAGCACATTGAACTTGCATTAATCATTCAATCCAGGTTAGTTAACTGTGAAATAGAGTCAAAATGCGTCAGAAAAAAATACTATTTCCACTTAAATCCGTCCTGGCTATTGGTTTTGCCAAGGTGCTCAAAAGTATTGTGTGCACAAAATAAACGAATCAAAAGTCACGGTATAGAATATAATGAACATTTTGCATACCTTTATGAGATTCTCACCAAAGCGTCTTTGTTTTTGGAGATGCTATTAAGTAAGTTGAATAAATGATGTCAGTGTAAATTGTGATCGTTTATGTATTTTATCTGTTGCATTAGTATTTTAAGATGTGCAGTTACAACATGCATCACAATGTGAGCTGCATAGATGTTATGTTAGTTACATCGGCACGTGGGTTCAAGAGGCTCAGAGGTAGGAAATACAGTGGTATATTTTGCTAGAGGTAGCAAATCCGTCAGGTTAGTTACAGGCGCTGAAGTGTTTGGCAGGTTGAAGGACTACAGTTCAAGATGTCAGGTGGTAATGCAATACATCCATATACATACATATATAAATAAATACAAACATACATACATACAAACATGCATACATGCATACATACACACACATACAAACATCCATGCATACATGCATTAATACATAAATACATATTTACATACAAACATACATACATACATACATACATACAAAGATACATATATACATACATACATACATTCATACATACATACATACATACATACATACATACATACATACATACATACATACATACATACATACATACATACACAGACATACATACATACATACATACATACATACATACATACATACATACATACATACATACATACATACATACATACATACATACATACATACATACATACATACATACATACATACATACATACATACATACATACATACATACATACATACATACATACATACATACATACATACATACAGACATACATACATACATACATACATACATACATACATACATACATACATACATACATACATACATACATACATACATACATACATACATACATACATACATACATACATACATACATACATACATATACATACATACATACATACATACATACATACATACATACACATACACACATACATACATACATACATACATACATACATACATACATACATACATACATACATACATACATACATACATACACATACATACATACATACATACATACATACATACATATACATACATACATACATACATACATACATACATACATACATACATACATACATACATACATACATACATACATACATACATACATACATACACATACATACATACATACATACATACATACATACGTGCTTAACATAAATAGGGGAGCGTTGAAAGAGTCGTTCGATAAATGCCACTCAAATCTTTCTTTTCTCGTCATACTTGAACGGAAAAACAGAGCGTACACTCTATGCAGGAGCAAGTTCCGTTGCGTGATATATGAGGCTGTTGTTCTAACCTTGCGGACCTGGAGCACGGTACTGCGAGTTTGAGATGATACTCGATTCCTCCAAAGGCTACTTCATGTGTTCCCCAGAGACGCGACCAAGCTAGACAACGATTTGGGCTGATGTACAATACATCAGGAATGTATACCTGTCACGCCTATGGGTAACTGGCTGAATCGATTCTGTACGGTCCCGGTCGTTGAGATATATAATACAAATTTTGTATTGCACAAATTATGGGCATTGTTGGTGGAAATAATCGTATGCTTTGTACAAAAAGAATAATATCGTTAAAATGAACGAATAAGACAATATCATACTATCTGAAGCGGCTTTATAAATGGTATATATATATATATATATATATATATATATATATATATAGATATATATATATATATATATATATATATATATATATATATATATATATATATATATATATTTTTATATATATATATATATATATATATATATATATATATATATATATATATATGTGTGTGTGTGTGTGTGTGTGTGTGTGTGTGTGTGTGTGTGTGTGTGTGTGTGTGTATATACATGTACGGACAAAGGTACAACTAAACTATCTCAGTTGCCTGTTCGATGATGTTTTTTGTCTTTCGTGAACACAAAATGGTGGCGAAAATGCTAAGACTCGCTCAACTTAGCGCTAATGTCAATGTATATCACCTGTAATTCGCAAGAGAAAAGCTTTCTGCATGTTTCAAAGTATCATTGTTTGCTGCTGTAATCTGCTTTCCTCATCAAGTTAGCTCTAGCATGTAATTTGTTTTAACGGATTACATTTGTCTTAGACCACCTGCTGGCTACATGCTAATATCGAGATGCATTATGCAAAATGGTTTCAGAAAATATTTTGAAACCAGGCAGCTGCTTCATGAATAAATACAACGGAATCGGAGGTCAGTTTTCCCACATTTGCATGGTTGTATTAAAGATATGCACGGTTATTATATTATGTTGTATACCGCCAAGTTTGTATGATAACATTGCGACATCGTATTTTTTGGAGAATTTTCTGAATCAAGCAAAAGTGATATTAGTTAGAGACCGTTAAATATTTTTATTCACAATGCGGCCCTCAATAAAACAATTTGCGGTTCGACTCATTAAGGGGGCGCTGTGGCCGCCTTAAACGCAATGGCTTCTCACATATCCAAGCCCTCTCCGCCTTCTACATCACAGAAACTTGCAACACATGAAGAGTCATTCTGGTTACTCCAAACCACCCTTATGACACCTGCACGTAGACTCGAAGCCGTTGTAGTCAAAAGGGACACATAATATATGTTTCACTCTCTTCCTCTCTCAGTTACCTCAAATCATTCGCGTAAAAGTGGGGTGGGTAGGGGTTGGTTTTGCTGCTTCATTTGTATGCCAGCAAAATTAGAAAAGTGATCGATTCGATGCATATTAAAGGCCGCATAGCAATAGACCCAGGCCTTGATATACATCAACAAGAGGAGACATCAACCCATCCGTTCAAGAAATACTCTTCTGTGTCAGCACTTCTCATTTCAACCGCTGTAAGAGCTATACCATGTGTGTGTGCTATTAAGACGCATCCCGCTCACAAATGCTGTTATCCTTTGTGTCAGATAGGCTGGTAACGCAAAAAAGCTATAAGTAGACGGATGGTTTTTGGGTTATGGAATTCTCCTGGTACTATTTCGAGCACCATGTGCCTATCAACACAGTTACTTAGCATTTAAAAGACAACCGAATCTACAACGATACAACCAAACGATACAGACCAAATGTCAATGAAAGGGTGTATCAACTATAATAAAACAACGACTTTACCACGGGAAAAAGAACCATTAGGAGACATCTGATCTTGTTAAAAAGGTGTATCCCATAAGCATCTACTCTTTTATACTCTATCCTAAAGCTTTGGTTATTCGTATTACACTCCAGAAATCCATATTTTGTGCTCTTTGTACCTACCATCAGGCTATAAAATTTTACACTAAGCTGCTCAAGCCGAAGCTAAGTGCACCATTAAGCAAAACAAGCGCTTGTATTGGCATAAGTTTGTTTCTAAATTCAACAGTCAGACCTTGACAAAAACATGATGGGACATGGTTTGTATTAGGTGAAAGGAAAGCCACAACACTTTATCAATTTTTGACACAGCTGACGCGTGTGAAGCCTTCTCTTTTGAAGACAACACCATTGCTCTTGGCAATGCCTTTTAAAAGCCGATGATCGAATGCGAAATATGCTTTTTGGTCGAAAACATTTTAGTGAACATCATAAACACCTATCGCAATGTAAGATAGCCCGAGTGAAAAACATGAATTTGCGATACTGTGAGGGATTGGTGAGACAGTTAGAGTCGTTTGGTTCTATACCTTTTTGGTATATATATATGGTAAGATGCGGATGCACTGCTGAAAGCTTGGCATTAGGAAACCAAGCGCCTGTGCATGGCATAATGCGTGTTTTGAATTACATGGACTAAAAGGGGCGCCTGCTTATTCTTATCCAGCAATCGTTTCATTAAAAGAGTTAATAAACTCTCTGATAATTATAATCGTTTGTCCAGCCAATGTGATGAAACCTTAAGAAGCCTTGGTACTATGTGCTGACGAGTAAAAGTAAAAAAACATAAAGACTATAGAAAAACAGCCTCAACTTTGCCTCAGCGATATTAGAAAATGCGCTGAATAAAAGCAGTTCAAATGTTATAGAATTATATCAGGGTGCATGCTAGTCTGCGACAACAACAAACGCTACACTTGACGGAAAAGATATCCTTGTGGTGTACGAACCAACTATATTTGATCTTTTTTGTGACTATTTCAGAACCTTAAATCCCATCAAGTTGGCGTCGGATACCACTTTTGAAGCAGAGCTTGTGCTGATTTAGGTTACACTTATACAACACATGCTTTTTCTGCTGAGGGATGGACCCATCTCACAATGCAGAGCGCATGCAAGGTTACGTATACTTTCATCAAATATTGTCATCTGATTCATGGAAGGAGCCACCATGGTAGTGTCTTAAGTCTTTTACAATATTTGAAAGGCTTGATCCAGCCAAGCAGTTTCAAGAGAGAAATTGAATTATATTACATATATAAAGAGAGCTTCCCCCTGAATTAATGTATATGAAAGGGGCAGAAACATTCACATATTCGGTGGAATAGCCCCGGTAAATTAGGAAGATGAGAGTCACTAGGACCCCATTCGGAACAAACGTCTACTAAATGCCGCTGTCTATCATCAGTGCGTCTCCTTGGACCGAGGCTTTTGATGAATTATGCCACCGTCACGGAGGGAATCTCATATAGGTATACAGTTTACCTGCTTGGATTTGATACTGTAATTTACCATAAGCTACACAACCGGGTGTTTTTCGTGCGGTCTAAATGCATTGACGTACGCTGTCTAGTCGCTTTTGGATAGTTTGGTATAAGGAATGATCAACATAGTCGACTCATTTATGGGTATGTTTTAACAACATTACAAGTACCATTTGTCTGGATGTTAAGGAGGTGAGAATGTTTTATGCAAAGAACGTCGGACGCGTGTATGGCATAGAAAGGTGGTGGTGAAGAAAGCTGACACGCAATCGTCCCTTCTCAACGATGTTTTACCATTGATTCACCCCTTCTCCCTACATATATCTCACCTGCATGATAAATAACAACCATCCGGTACTTCGTCCACGTATCTACGTAATCATGGAGCAAATATGAAATAAGTTATTAAGCTAATCACGAAAAGCTGGTTTTTTATAGGCAACAATGAGAATATATGATTTACGTACTTGACTTCATTATAGAGGCTAAATCCCTGCTTGAATGGTACGAATACTTCATGCTGCCTTCGAAATTGTTCTTATAGCTGATGTAAACTAAACAGATATTATACTCTGAATGGGATAGCATTTTCCTTGCAATCTAGTCAATAGACCTATTTATAAATGCAGCGTGGGAATGTGGATCGCTTAAAGGCACTGTTGAATTTAGCGTTTAATCTCGTGCAATGTGACTTACCTGCACAGCGTGTAGCAATCCAGAATAAACCAGCCCAGGAGGCACTAGCGTATAAATTGCTTACATTTCCTGTTGTTTGAAACAAGTCAAAGGTCCAAAAACTTGCTATTACTTTAAATGTAATATAATGTTCGAAGTAGTTTGAAATCAAAGACGCCAGATAATTTCACAAGGACATCGTAAGAAGCTAACATCTCTATTAGGGGAATTTCAAGCAGACTATTGAAAATTAAGGTAAAATATATCGATCGGGGCTGTAACATAATTCGTATGAATTTGTAGGGATGACAAAATCTAGAACAAACCTGGCAATATCATTGGATTTAATTCAATGCTTACCAAATGCTTTGTATAAACAATTATTACATATACATGAATTTGTACCCCTCTTATCCGATCGACCATCCTGCATGCCGAAAGTGGCCGGATACGCGGGGTGGGGTGCAGATAGGAGGGCGACAGTACAAGGAGAACCAATGTTATGGCTGGTTACTCAGCACCAATGACTCAGCCATTATGTTACGCAAACAACTTTCCTGTGTGGATTTGTGCTTAGATTTCAATGAAACAAACAATTCATTATGCTCTGATGACAAAACTTTCGGTTTGTTTTTTTTGCAAACAAAGGGAAGATTTTCTTGTTTGAGAATTGGGCCAGTCAGCGAGTACTCCGCGCTCGGGTGGGGTAGAAGGTTCAGCCGATCCGTAGTATTAATTTATATTATGCTGCGATTCTGTTTAGCTGAATTGGATTATAATCTAAATCAATTACGATGATTTATTTCCAACATGTCGCGTTAATCGCATTTGATTACATCTAGTATCCACCTTCAAAAGCAAAATAGCGGAAAAGACAAGAATGAGGCAGACAATATTCTAGTTTGCATGTTGTTCAACATCTTCCGAACGTCCAAAAGTTATCTAAGCCCACTATTTGCACAGTTAAGTCGGATATATGGTTTATTTTACTATGCGGTAACTAACGATTGTTGTTTTGTTTCAATAGAGGGATATTTGACATATCTCATACAGACCTGCATTAAGACTACACTAATTTTTTATTCTATTAAACAAATTAAAATGTGTCTGATTGGATAGCTCAAAGATATGTTTATTTCTTCTTTGCAATTCATTTCCTTGGCAAATGGGCAAGCTGACAATTACATAAAATAGTAGCAATTTCAGGTGCAGTTAAATTGGTTACTTAGTTGTATGGTTATCATGTATGTTCTAAATATCCATACCAACTGCTGTTTGTTTGTTCTTTCACAAACTGCCATGTCCGTACCCTGACGCATTTCTGTCCTGCTACACAATAAAACAATGCACCATATCTGGGGCATAACGTTTCTATTCATTATGCGACCGTATCTGAATGGAAATTCATCATGGCGAATCTATGCAACACGTACGAATGTTGCTGTAGTTGGAACTGCAAAGCTGTAAAATACGGATCAGAACTAATACCATCTGGCGCGTTTAACATTTTGTTTACCTGCATTATATCACCTCGGAGACGTCGTTGTTCGTAACTTCAATCAGACGTAACAGAAACTTCCTTAGGGCGGCTCGAGAACGTTCGTGAGGTCATCCTGAGCAATCCGTCTGTCTTTTGTCCCTTGTTCTGTTTCTCACTTACTAAGTGGCGAGGTGTATGATGTTGAACGGAGAACACTTCTTTAAAAGAAATATAATTGAGAGAACTGTCAGGACTTTGCTTACAGTTCTGGTTATCATAGTCAATTCAGCATGTGAACGTAGGACATTAACTGTATTTGATAATCACATCCTGCCGATGGCGTTTAACGTAGCGATGGCAATAGTTTCAGACCAGGTTAGAGCTCGGCTTATCCAGATGTAAGAAATCAAAACCAGCACTCGAAGAGAGGTGTCCAAACGCAACGTCAACAACATGTTCTAATGTGACTTGTGTTTGCTGGCCATTTGCCCGCCTGTCGTGAACACAAACGGGAATGCTTTTAGTAAACATGACATGTTTACCCTCTACTCGCTTGATGTAGTTGGACTACAATATATTCCCGAAGTCAGTCGAGCTATGTCGCTCATTCTATCGACGTTGATGTGATAACACACTATTGAATTGCATTTGTTTATTCCTCAAATCGACCGTAATTCTCTAACTAAGCTATTTTCACACGAATACCTATGAACACTTATGACGCCACAGGTGTGATGCACGTCTTCTGGATCGAGGAATGCATTGTAATAATGAGCAATGTTTGATAGCAAATTATCTGGCGCTTTCTAGTGTACTTTGAAATATCCGCAGCTTACCCACATCGCAAACGGCTGCAGTTTGGTACCACTACGAGCAATTGTGCAAAGCTAACCTGAAACGAAACGAGCTGAATCCTACTGGATAAAAGGAAACGACAATCCTCAAAATGTACGGCTCAGATAAGAGATGTTGAATGATGCAGTTTTACTACAGCCGCAACATTGCCATGACTGTGGTTCGATTTTCCTTTTCCTACAGGTGCTTACTCCGTTGTTCACATTCATATGCTTGTATTTGTACATTTAGTAATGCCTATATTTAAAATACATCGTATCGAAAACGATGAATCAATTTCAAACTTTTCATTTAATGCAGTGTCATTGTGATTTTAGTTAACAATCTTACCCATAGTCAAGCATGACGATAACAGTCCAACAGAAAATGTACGACAGGGCTCACAGCATTTCATCATTTGATTTTTATTTGCATCACTATTCGTTTCCTTTGGACATATTGAAGTCAAGCATGAGGTGTTCTGCATTGAGATCTTTGATATATACGGTTCCGTTATAACGATTTCGAGCGATGGCATTTGTATATAAGCAACATCAGAATTATATAAGATACCATATACTCCCGGCACACCCCCGCATACTTAAGCATGAGCTATTATCCTTTATTGATAGGTAAATGAAATATTTCAGAAAGGATGTCCACGTAAATGATAGTCGATATAACGTTATGTTAACACAATATTTCAAATCACTTTTGGTTGGTACTGTATAAAAAGGTATTGCAAACCAATTAGTGACAGTAGGTATATCGCTTTAGATTTTATTTATTTAATGACCTTAATTTACTGATTATTCTTACCGCTTTCAGTACGCCGAAATACTATCTTGAGCATAGGTCATTGGTTTTCTTGAAACCGTTGGCTTATTTTAATTGTTACGAAATTTTTCGCTCAACTACTTGATTGATTTTGCCTCTAACATTGCCATGAAAATGCTTTACGCAGTATTCTCCTTGTGAAAACGGCTAATTTAGTATGTCCATACAAACTGACGGCACGGGGAATTAATGCCACTATTCGGGACATGCTTGGTACGTGGTAATATGAGGTCACCTGTGTGTTGTGTAAAAATATGTCCGAACACTAATTGGCATAGTGCCATTCCAGATATTACCTTCTTGCAGCATTGCGCAATAAGTGTATTTCCACCACTGTTTCGCGAAGAACAATCTTGGTCAAGTGGTTTGCTGTACGTTATGATCAAAATATTTTTAGCATCTTGTAGAGCGGGATTGTGTTCTTACGAAATGTCATTAACCATGACTGCTCAATCTATAACGGTCATGATGACAACACAATTTTGTTAATTGGCTTTATTTTTGCCAGAAATACTATGCTAATTGTTTAATTTATATGTTATCATTTGAGTTCACTAACTGCAGGATCGCATATTGTGCCTCTTGGTCCAAATCACCTCTTTTTCTTTGTTAAAATCCTCTTTATGGCGATATCCAAAGACATTGCTGTGAAAATATGGTAAATCTGTGTCTAATCATGATAAACTGAGTATAGTAGACTCATTATCTACGCTAAAATTTAATTGATTACAGAATATTTGCAGATAAACCATTGTCTATAAGGTTGTATAACCGTAGATTAAGGAAGAACTGTGGTTTGTGTTGTATCGTAATACTTGATAGTTCCTAAACACTTTATTGGAGTGTTTAAGGACTCGTGATATTGATATAATGACTGAGGACCGCATTTTCTCCGGGTCAAAAAGAGCAAGTCTAATCCTGATTAGGGCAGCAAAAGGTGCGTTCTAATCGAACTTTGATGAGCTTCAACACCTTGCGAGCCACTAGGTTAATGTGATAAACGGAATAAAACGCGTTCTTTTAAACGCATATTCGCGGAAGTTGTTAAGCATGGAACACAATTACATGGATCGAATTACAGTATGAAAGTATGGCTTCCCTTTATAAACCAGATTACTTGAACATCCTTGGAAATATATCCAGTCCAATGTTTAACTTAAATGTCAAATCTATACCATCTTTATAGCTGCAAATATGAATGTAAACTAAACACCTATTCGAATAGAGACTCCTTGCTTTAAACATCACAACGTGGCATGATCTTTACACAAAAGGGCTATTATAATGCGGTTGTGACACGCGGTGCATACATGGACAATTCATCCGACATAAGAGAACAAATGCCATAGAACATAATATTCTAAAGAGCTAAGAATAATTCGCAGTGGCTCATTCAATACCGCCTTTCAAATCACCCGTCACGCTGAATAAATGCTTCGGATAATTGGCTTATGTTTGATAGTCAAGGTCACATTAGTCAGGTTTCAGATTTCGTTTTTAGTTCAAGCAAGCCCCGTTCATGTATTCAAATGACAACAAAAGGCCTTACACCACCTGCTGTGGAATGATAACATATATCAACTGGGGCTATATTCATGCACATGTCACCAACCAAGCTTATGTGAGCCGTGCTGATTGTCTTACTTTAAGTCGCGTGGCAGACTACCCTTTAATGTATATCACCAAAGGAGAACTTAATGCGGTGTTACACATGATTAAATTTCATCAGCGACTTTAATTGCCTCATATCTAGTTTTGTCGAACGTAATCAATTCCTACACTAATACAACAAAGTGCAGTATTACTTGATTTACCATCTGCCTTACAGTCACAAACTTTGTATATGATTCACTACTCGCAAGTAATTTGATAATAGAGTTGCATCTCCATATTTTGCATATATGCCGTTTATGTGTAAAGCAATTCATCATGAAGACATGTCGAATCTGGTCGATGTAATTGAGTTCAATGTTGGCAGAGGCAATAACAGAGGTCGAAATAGCGCGCCATTATGTAACCTGCTATTCAGCATTTAGATGATTCATTGGCGTGTTTAATGTATAATAAGCAAAGATTCAACTTACTATATGTGTTCACTTTTAAAGTAGTCATCACATGAAATGGATGCTTAAATACAATCATGAGATGGTAACATTGGATTTCACACTCTATTTATGTGCAGGCTGATCAATCAACAGTTTGACCAGCCTTATGGGCGGTGATTTGATTGGGGCTAGAAGTACATGTTCGCGTACATTTATGCTTCTGTACAATCGATGAGATGGTTTTTGGTTGATAATGCAAATCTTTAACTTTGCAGTCGCCCGATGAAAATGTACAAATATCTTTCCTACCAGCCTTATAGGCGGTAAATAAATATAGGCAATAAGTATATTCGCGAGTTTTCAAAGTCTGCAAAACTGCGTTTGGTTGATATTCAAAATCGCGTGTCATTCTGTCAAAATGTGGTCAATTTTGTAACATTCCTCATTAAGAGTCCCGTTGAATCAAATAACATATCAATCGTCTGGTGGTGCAGATATTTTACAAACGTTCAGGCATTCAGTCACATCTGGTCAAAATGTTGGTCATGCAAACATAACTCTACGGAAGTCCCGTTGAATAAAATGCATTAGAATCGTCGAATGGTCATATCATTACAAAACATGATATGATCAAGTAACGTCATTTAGAAATAAACGATGCATTTTAACATTTCTTGTTCAAGATGTGTTAGACATTATATGGTTGTGTATCGTCTATCGTTCTTGGCACCAATAAGAGGTTTCCGATAGTAATAACTCATACAATTATTGAAAATCTATACTTGAAAATATTGCCATAGGTTGTACATGCCAGGAGTTGTAGTTACAATACGATACACCAAAGAAAAACCATAACCGGTTATAATTATTGAATACTTGGGGTAACGATTGGGAATAACTTGGGAATACACTTAGGGGTACCATCCCTCAAACACATCACAGTGCACTCGCACTGACTCAAACGGATATGGTTGTAGAAATTGCCGACCCTTGGACTTAACTTAACGGAGCAATATGTATCTACGACCCATGTCTGTGAGGATGTAATCCATAATTATTATGTAAAATACAATGCGTCGCATGCTTGTGCAGTCTAACTCTTGCAGACTGACTATAGATGATTGCAGCATCACTCAATCATTTAAATAGCACGAGCATAAGGCGTCACAAATAATGTATTCCCCCCGAATAGAAACATGTATCTAGATCATGTCTGTGAGGATGTAATATATATATATGTAAAACACAATGCGTCGCATGCTTGTGCAGTCTAACTCTTGCAGACTGGCTATAGATGATTGCAGCATCACTCAATCATTTAAATAGCACGAACATAATGCGTCAAAAATAATGTATTCCCCCCGAATAGAAACAAGATCATATATATATGTATATATATATATATATATATATATAATATATATATATATATATATATATATTATATATTATATATACATATATGATATATATATATATATATATAATATATACATATATATACGTATATATATATATAAATATATATATAGTTATAGATATATATACACATATATATAGATATATATATATATATATATACATATATATATATATATATAGATATATATATATATACTATATATATATATATATATATATATATATATATATATTACTATTGTATATATATATATATATATATATATATATATATATCTATATATGTATATATATATATATATCTATATATCTATATATCTATATATATCTCTATCTATATATATATATCTATATATCTACTATTGTAAATATATATATATATATATATTTTGACTGATTACTGCCAAACGTACTACGAAACCATATCAGGTGCCGGCTTAACCGAGCACTAATATCAATCACCGTAATTGCAATGGGGTTCTAAACGAAGCACGAAGCATTGTTTGCCTTTGTAATTAATTTGCATTTCTCAACAAGTTAGTTCTAATAAGTAATTCATTTTTATGGATTTCTTTTGTCTTAGACCACCTGCTAGTTGGAAGTAAACGTCGAGGTGCTTTATGCAAAATCAGACAGCTGTTTATGCCGCTGATTGTTTATCACATTAAATAGCAACTTTATACATTAAAGTATGTTCAAATAATCCTCAAGATGTAAGCATATATATATATTTTCCTATGCTTTCGGTTAGGTTCTGCTATCCCGAAACGTGCCTTAATTAAGTAGCTTTTAATTTGCTGCACAATAGTCTCATAAAGTAATTTATGTGCGACTTAGACCTGTGTTTGGGAATAGCACCTGTCAATTACATGAACACACTAACCAACACATTCGATTTGTTTGAATAGCACAAACGATGCGCAAGATCATCATTTATAGTGCACTCTATGTGGTACACTATACAAAGAGGACCGTAAAAGTGATTCATTTAAATGGGTCAGTCACAACGTTTGACTGTGCACATTGATTGCATAACATAAACTTGCTTTATAGCTGTTTTATATAGTTCGTACTTGAGACAAGATGTAACTAGATGCTTGCACAACTGTCTTACACCTTCAGAACTGTTATTTCCCAAAATATATACTGTCGGTATCGCTTAAGGCATTGAGATTAAATTGACGACAATAATACTTTCGACGGCATTATGTCACAGACTTGTTTCCAAATGGCGACATTTTAAAGGCGTATAATATGCAAGTAGGAAGGCAATTATTCTTTATATGCTATCGTAAATATTCATTCGGAAAGATGAATAATAATTATATAACTGCCAAAGATTGATACCACTTTAACATTAGCTCCTTATATATAGACCGTTGCATTTTATACTATATCCATTTTCCTGACGATTTGTTTGGTTGTTGCTCATTGTTGATCCTGATATCAGCTATAGATCAAAGAATGTCAAATGTTTTATTTTAATGATTGAGTTTATCTCCAATTTGAAGTTCAAACACGCTTTAAGATCGCGAATGAGTGCGAAATGGTTATATATGTGCACAATATTATGCATATAGAAAATTAACAAGCAATGTTAATTCTATGTCCCCACGTCAGTGGCGATATTGAAGAAAAATAAGCCTGTATGGTCCTAGGTGGCCATATTGTAAAGGCAAAGCAATCCGTCCGCAAAATAGTTCAATAAGATTTATCATTCCTTGCAATATTTTGTTTTGCAATGTTGAATTCTACCTTGTCAGAACTTGGGATTGGCAATAGAAGCTTTAAACATCAATTTGAATTGGTCTTTTCGCAGAGATCAGCGATACATCTATTTAAGTACGTAGTTTCTCTACTACACATTATAAGATTCAATCATTTCATTTTGCGTCAATGCATCCATTATGCGAAAATATATGTACCAAAAGTGACTCGTTCTACGTTGATTGCTTGATGCTTAAGCCAAAAAACATTGACCCTTTGTAGTGTTTATAGCTTTGGCCTAAGCTTATAATGAAGTTGTCCGGAAATGTGTCTGTTTTACCATGGCTTAATCTGAAAACTTATACAACCTGGCCGCAATAAACGCGCGAAATCTTTCACACTATATGAGGCTATTAGCCTGCCTTACAAGATTTACATGATCTACAATAACGACTTTCATCATCTATAACAATTATCTCTATAATCTGCTGTCCTGAAAATGGCAATAAAAGATGATTGTGCTGCCTTATTATACCTCGACTTACCACTCTACCAATTTTGGCTAGGCACGGGGAAGGTAGCATCTCAATCCTTGCCATCGATTTGATTATGGATTTCTTTGGTCGTTGACGGATTGAAATAAAAAGCGCTGTGACAAATTACAGAGGTATCTCAAATGATTCCAAACGTGCAGGTGACGACGGCTTTTTGAACATTTTTGAAATAACTTGGTGATATCGTGTACTTTGGTTGCAGACCAATTAACGTAATTAATGCTGATTTACTCGAAATATGTTGTATAGAGCAGTCACTTAGCATGTACGGTGTAAATGATTCTGAAGAATATAAAATCCACGAGAGGGTTTTAATCCACTTGCGATCGAGAGGGTTCTGTCCCCCGGGGAATTGCCTTTTATAAGAGATGGTTTTAATTGCCTGATAATGGAATAGGCTTCAGAATTGAGTTGCTTGCGATCGGAGAGGGTTCTGTCCCCGGGGAAATATATATGGTTTTTTAAGAGAATGGTTTTAATAGCCTGATAATGGAATAGGCTTTAGAATTGAGTTGCTTGCGATAGGAGAGGGTTCTGTCCCCGGGGAAATATATATGGTTTGTTGAGAGTTGAATATCTTTACCAGATATCCCAGTCCGGTACTCAGCAACAGAACAATAAATCAATACGCCAAAGGGTCTAACTAACATTCAAGACATTCTACATAACCATGAGGGTGACAACAAAATTGGATTTAGCAGGTCATTTGTGTGTTCATGAAAGTTCAGGGAAGTCAATCTATATCTTCTTTTCACATGTGGTTTTGCTATACTGTTTTTGCGTACAACCAGTAAAATCTATACATGTAGTGGACTGCATGTCAGTCATCTGTACATTTGTGCTCGCAGAGGTATGATGAGTGCCTTTTATTCTGACAATGGTTTAACCACTATTAAGTGACGATTCTCGGTTCCTATGTATATTTGGTGCGAAACTATTTTGTATATACAACACCGACAACATATCTTCTATCAAGGGGTGAACTGTAGACATGTCTAACTGAAGTATTGTGTCAACTACCCTCCACTCATATTAGCGGATGATGAGAGTTGCGATCTAATCTCCCTTCCACCTTTTGCTTGACAGGAAGGTGTGATGGTTCAAAATATGAAGTTGTTTACGGAATTTTACATTTGCGATATATGCTTGTCATCATTGTGCAGAACGTGCAGCTGGAAGCAAGACCATCATCACATTACAAACGATGGATTCTCATCAATGGTGTTACAGGCTAAATTAGGTTATGCCACTAACATTTTCTTCGCTTGACCATCAACTGGGAGGAATAAGGTAAGTCTTTAGATGCTTTGTTTCGATACACAAGGTTCGGTCGTTAAGTCGCAAAGTAGATGGATAAAATTTGTCTAGCTCGTCTTCGTTATAGCAAATTCCCATAACTGCTGTGGCCATGGCAAAACGATTTCATTAGCGTTCTACAAGGAGTTTACTAGAAATAACGTGTTAGGGTCACTTCGGGGAGGAAAATTTCATTAGAGTCACTGCGATGAGTCCCGACTGTCATAATGATGATCTTGGAGCGGGGATTAAGGAAATCTTGTGATCAGTTTCTGCGCTTGTCTCCATAACCGCGCTCACAATACCTTGAGTAACATAGGGTTGGCAACGATGAGGAGCAGAGAAGAGACATGGTAGATTTGGACAAGTGAGAGGAAATAAGAGCGTCCGAACGGGATTTAGGTTGTAGTCTGGTTAGATAACACAGCAAGGACACAGGAGTCGAGCCATGCTCAAATAACCAATCGCTCACCAAGGGCGGCATGACAGGGTAAATATGGAGATGGAACATTGGCCTAAGTTGTTGTCAGAGCCAAATAATCATAGAGTAATAGTTGTGTGTGTGAGGCGGGGGGTGGGGGGGGGGGTAGGGGAGGAGAGGGGCAAGGGGGTGGGGTATGCGAGTGTGTGTGAAAGAGAGTGAAAGAGATAACGATAGAGATAAACAGATACAGAGCAAGAGAGAGCCAGAGCGAGAGGGCAATATATATAAACACACACACACACACACACACACACACACACACACACACACACACACACACACACACACACACACACACACACACACACACACACACAGAGATATATATATATATATATATATATATATATATATATATATATATATATATATATATATATATATATATATATATATATATATATATATATATATATATATATATATATATATATATATATATATATATATATATATATGTCAAAGCCAGACAGGCCACATTCACTAACATCTTTCTTGACACATTCCAGCCACGTCTTCCTAGGCCTTTCTCGCCCTCTGACGCCGGGGGTTAATAAGTCTGTGACAGATTTGATACAGGACGTGGCACGCTGTACATGTCCAGACCATCTGAGGCGCCGGCGGCGCAGGACTGCTTTAATGACATCAATACCAAGTTTCTGGAGAAGTATAGCGGATGGAGTTTCTTGTTCGTCTTTGGTGCCACCAATCCAACGAATCATAGAGCGGTCGGAACGGCGGAGATCGGATATACATATATATATAAATATATATATATATATACAATAAGCTGCAATGCAACGAGTGGAGGATCGAGATGGGAAAACAATCTACTATTTCAAACCGTAAATTGTGTCATTGTATTGAGGGATTCCGTTCAGCTCACTAGGTTGATAATCGTTGAATTCCAGTCAGTGGAGTTAGATGGGAAAACAATCTACTATTTGAAATCGCATTTATTGAGGTAGTCACTAGGTTGATAATCGTTGAATTCCAGTCACGTTAGCTGATGTATTTGATCGCATTTAGGTAGTGTTAATATTATGCATACGGTGGCATGGTCCGATAAAATGTTATTTGCCTAAGTAATTTCGTTTAGAAAAAGCGCTCGCTTGCCGATAAGTGCATCATTTCATTTTCCATCATGGTCTAACGAGCTTGTTAACACCGCTAACAGGGTCGGGACAATGCATTAGCTTTGGCCCACAAGGGATTGTTATAACACCGGAACGTAAAATACATATAATGCAATGACAGTTACAAGAGATTTGTTGTCGATAAGCGTTTGACATTCCTTTAGCTATACAACATCGCCTCACCTCACGATGTTGTGTATCACATAATCTGCCTTCGGGAAGACTAGAATATAATCCATAGTTGGTGTTCAGTGGCCAGTTGCTACGAAAACGCAAAACCCATGTAGAATTAAAAGGTGGTCAATATGCTCAAGATAGTTAGGCGAAAACAGGGAATAATTCTTCGGAGACATGATGAATTGTGGGCGGAAACGAGAGCTCTGACGTTCTGGCCTTTTTCTTTTTTTACCAATACAGACTGTCCGTCCATGCGTTATCATATTCAACTGACATTATAAACGCAAAAGTCGCTCCTTTGGGTGTCCACGGCGCTACATTGTCTGGTGTATAGGCTTTGGTCAATATGCTTAAACCAGTATAGGGAGCTTTTCTAGATCGTGCGATTTCAGCACACTGTTAGAGTGTCATTTGATGTTTCGCTTTATATCATTACTTGTTTTTCGATTGTTTGATTTATATAGGCTACATAATTGAAGGAATGAATTGAAGCGATTTCACAAAGCGTCCATAATGGTTTTTCGTATGGTTCAGTCTTATCAAATAGATACGATAACAGCTAATCCACAAACAGAAATTTCAAAGCACAATGAAACAGTGAAACTACCACAGTTGAACTACTCTAGTCAAATCTTTAACCTAAGCAAGCATTAGTATTAATTTTGTTTCTAGATGTAGGAAGAAATGTTACACGGATCAGCATTGTACATTTTCCAGGAAGATTTATGTGATGCTGGTAGGCGTTTTTTACTGACCTGGTAAGATGTACCAAACGTGGCAACTACAGGAATTAGCTGGGTTCCGTATTTCCGTATAAGTTGGACCAATTGACACTGAACTAATATACAAGTAACATCAGTCAGGATGATCAGTTCGTTATAAGCATCATTCCACTTATTGTTCTCTTGACTTTACCAAGCAATCGAAATAGATTCAAGCGGGCACATCCCAACGAGCAGCAGGGAACAGAACTTCGACACACTGATAGGCCATTTATTCATTATATTAATACAAGCGACTGCTCTACAACTACTGGGAATATAACGAAAATAAATGTTTCTTAAATTTGATCCAGTGGTTGAAGCTATGGCTAGATATTTTGGTATGATGACAAATTCCTAATACTAGATCTTTTGACATATTGCCACGACCATATCATAGTTTAATATAGTAAACAATAATTTTGATGCTTTGATAACGTTTGTTGCCATTGACAATAAGAAGTTAGATAACGTGTACTTGGAAGTTCGGTGTGTATTGCATGTGATTGTTCAACAGACATAGAGCTTTTTTTTCTGCTAAAACTCTACGTTGAATGACACAGTTGCCTAATATGGGCAAATATAAAGCCTTCCGCTTATGCAATTCCTGTGATTATCAATCATTACCTATGTTTTAACAAAAGCATCAATGCGATAGAAGCCCAGTGGCAATTGATATTTTTCCAGTATGTAAGCTTAAGGGTTTGGTTATCACCTCAGAGCAATCTTATTCACTCGGCCTGCATGTTTTTGCATCCGCGTATTGTGTGAGTTTGTGTATGTGTGTGTGTGTATGCATGTGTGTGTGTGTGTGTGTGTGTGTGTGTGTGTGTGTGTGTGTGTGTGTGTGTATATGTGTGTGTGTGTGTGTGTGTGTGTGTGTGTGTGTGTGTGTGTGTGTGTGTGTGTGTGTATGTGTGTGTGTGTGTGTGTGTGTGTGCAAGTGTGCGGGAAAATCCTCCAGTTGTTACTTGACAAACCTATGGAATATATGGAATGCAAAATTATTTACACACCTTGTGTCCCTTTGCAGACAATGGACATATATCACACAGACATGCTACTCCTGGAAGCTTCATTACTGGTGTACAACTTATAATTCTATTAATTATTAAATTTGTAATAAGGTTTTGACACAAAGAAAGGAATTGATGCCAATAGTGTTTAATAAGCTACAGACCACACGTGTTATTTTATTCTTTTCAATGGTCCTTGACGTCGGGCTACTTTAAGGCTACTGATGTTGAATTCCAGCCCTTTTTGTGTTCTCGTCTTCTTTCGAAGTACAGAGTAACTCTGACAATAAAAGAATGGAATATTGAGTTAGTGGACCTTGAAAAACCTCTTAACCCAAACACAGTGGCAGACGTACATACAACTGCTTGGCACTGAAGCTATTCGATTCTCTTTTTTAACGCATTGGTGAAAACAGTATCTGGAAAAACTTGTCTGCTTATATTTCGAGATAAATAACTAACTTCGATGAGTTAAACCTTTCCATAGAGATGGTATCTGTGAAAGGGTGTACAATCTTAGAGATTGTGAACAGAAGAAAAGAGCAGTAACAAACAACATTACACCACATATAAGCGAAATTGTGCACGCAAACGTTCCAATCACTAATGAAGTGTTGTCAGTTCGCAAATTGAACGTAAGCTTGCAGTGTAAACTGCACAGCGTTTTGAATCACCAATGATATAGATATCTTGACCACATCGATATATATATATATATATATATATATATATATATATATATATATATATATATATATATATATATATATATATATATATATATATATATATATATATATATATATATATATATATATATATATATATATATATATATATATATATATATATATATATATATATATATGTATGTGTGTGTGTGTTACTTGGTTAGCTTAAATGTCCTACTGACAATCGATGGTTTTGCGTTTGGAAAAATCCTATGGCACACTATAGGTTTATGTCTACTTATGATTCAAATCGGACCTCATATTTAGCCATTTATCTAATGCATGAACCACTGATTGTTTAAATCATATTTGATTTGACACGATGCTTAATGTAATGGCGTACATAGCGATCAGGAACGCTGGTTATCATGTTCGCTGCATCGTTTTGTTCCATCCACTGTCGTAGTGTTGATGTATTTGTCACAAACGTGACAGAAGGAGCGCCAGCTATTGCAAGGCAAGCACGTTTATTGGCATCAAATTAGAATCTTTATTTCAATGGTAAATAAGCAATGTAGAACGAAAAAGAATGGCACCATGTAATAGAACAATGATGGTGCATGTGCTATATCAAAATAAATAATAACATGCGCACTAAATGTTAGGCGCGGGATGTTAACCTAATCAGCAGGTCTTAGTATGAGTGAATATTCAAATGGGAGACTCGGGTTCGCTCTTTCACAATTAACCCACCATATATACAGTGTCGGCGTCTCCGCTTATGTTTAGTAATCTGTTACCTCCATATTAATAATGTGCGTAGTATTCTTCGGCGTGCCATTTCACAACGTTGAGAGCTCTTCAACTGGTTCCATGCATTTTGGTACTTCAATTGTAATGTATTGAGAATATCTCAAAATGACAATCGAGGGCACATGTCATTTAACCGTTCATAATTCATGCAAACGCGAAGTCTTTTGTAGAAATATTCAAATTCCGCTCATTTCTCAGAAACTGTTCGTGTACGGTTGAAGCTGATGATTATTCAACTCAATTAGCAATATTTCTGACAGAAAGGCGGCCATTAGGGCGGTGTGCATAGTGTCATGCTCAACAAGGCCATAGTTTGTCGTGCTATAGAATATACCATAGGCTGGACCAATGTCGATATCGAACAAGCAGTAGCATTACCAAACATATTTCACCTACATTAATTATGTGTAATAACACAGAGGAAATAACTCAACTTACAAACATGGGTTCCAAAAGCGTTATGTAGTTGGGGGAATCATAGTGATATAAGAAGCATTGGAAATCGTTCGGAGTCGTAAACCAGTCTTAAATGTAACGACAGATATGTAGCTGTTACTACCTTTTAATCTTTAATCATATCTGGATTACACAGACTATGTTGTCGATCATATATCGTTTCACACTGCTTAAAAAAAGACTTATGCCCCTAGATTGTATTTGCTTGATATCCGTTAGCACTGACTTGGCGCAGTGACAAGCACTTTTCTTACTGTAAACTGTTATGCCCCCGGGCTCAGTGTAATTGCCAACAGTCGAGAATGGATAATACAACCTCGATCACAGTAACAGGACAGGTATTGTTGCCCATCGTGTATTGCGCAATGTTTCAAGAAAGCATATAACAAATATTATGATTATTTCATTTTGCATCCACCATAATGTATCACCGGGATGCACTACCGTTTTAACCACCAGGTGAACGCATGACAGTAAAATTAGGATAATGGAATAAGGTGTGTCATTAAAATCATATGCATCTTCAATCCCCTGCGCTATTATTGAGACGGCAAATCATGCAAATTGCTTTGAATGGCTTCTATTTCCATTTCATTTTGATAAGCTTACTGAATAGATGGATTAGAATCATTGGCAAAGCTGAGGGCGTCTGCGTTTCGTGGACACATTAACAACGTTACTCCATCATTCTTCATTTTTAAAGAAAACGCAATGTATGTGATTGCCGTTACTTAGGTGTCCATTTCATACATGTTATCATGCAGCAATAGCATTGGCCATACTATATTACGAACATGCAACCAACATATGCAATGTGCTTCACACAATGTGCATATGTACTGTGGTATAGGTTGTAGGTGGTAGCGGGTAAGCTGATAAGGAAAAGAAGACGGAGGAGGATGACAGAAACAACAGAGTAGCCGGCATGATGGTATGAGGGAAAGGTCAATTAAAATGGGGAAAAGAAACGTAGAAGATAAAGACTGTGGGAATACAGGTTGCTTCCAAAACCTGAATTTCAATGCTGATGATTGTCCAACTCAATTAGCAATATTTCTGACAGAAAGGCGGTGGCGGTGTGCATAGTGTCATGCTCAACAAGGCCATAGTTTGGATGCTATAGAACACTTAGATACAATACTTTAGATATCGAACAAGCAGTAGTTTAGAAACTTCGTCACCTACATGTTATGCTATTGTATTCCGGAAATAACTCAGCAAACAGGTACGCAAATTTGCATATTCCTGGGAAAGTGATATAAGATTATTGGAAATCGTCACATGATAAACGCCTAATGTAACGACAGATTTCGTTTGATACCTTGCAATCGCGTCATATGTGATTTGTATAAAATGCGAGCATATGTAAGTTTATGATATCCCCATATGGTTAATCGACGTGAATTCGTTAATATAAGTGAGCGAATGACGTGCACTTTTTTACTGTAAACTGTTACGCCCCGGGCTGGTAATTGCCAACAGTCGAGAATGGATAATATACCTCGATCACAGTAACAGGACAGGTATTGTTGCCCATCGTGTATTGCGCAATGTTTCAAGAAAGCAAGCATAAACAATATATTGCATGATTATTTCATTTTGCATCCACCATAATGTATCAAATGGCATGCACAAACCTGAACCGCCAAATGAACACTTGCATCATTCTAACTACAGCAAAATGGAAATGGGCACTAATCATCGCATTATACAGCTTTCGATTGCGGTCCTCATTCAAAATGTCACGTACACATCATCTAAAATACGTCAGTATAAGAATGGTAATTCAAAATTGGTTTTATCTTTTAATCCAAATACCTAGTTTTTGCTCGGTGTATCATGAATTATTCGAGGAAACGTTATTTTATATATAGAAAGCACTGCTAAGGTAATTTTAAGGTTTTTGTCTACTGAGCTGATGAGCGAATTTAATAAGAAATTTGATTGCCTGGAAACCGTCGTCTTTGAATTTCTAAAATCCAGTTAATAATTGTACGTTATAAACAATTTATTGATCGACCTTTTAACGCAGGACAAGCATATGAGGCAATGTATTTGTACGTGCCGTTGCTTTTACCTGTGTGTAGCTAATATTCACTGATGCCGTTTGCTAGTGGTAATGATTATATGATATGCCAATAATTACAACAAGCATTGCGGACGTTGTACATCCCGACAGAGTTGCTGGAAGTACACGCAACTTTTAGATTTTCGGTGGTTATTAATCATATGAAAACCGTATTGCTAGGTAAGACAAAAATCACAATGCAATTGTCGCCTACAACCGAATTATGAAAACGGTCAGTAATTAACGCATCTGATCGTGTATGATTCATCTCTGCCTCAAGCAAAGGATAGAAATGAATAAAAGCTGAAATCGAGCTGAATGCTCCATAATTCACAGTATGCGGTAAAACATTGAATGTTCATCTAAATTTGAGCACCTCGGTTATGGTTACTGTCAATGGTGTGAACCTATGGACTAAGGTTTATTAAGCATATGACCTTACGTTGGTAATAAATCATGCAAAAGTCAGGTTTACAACAATGCTTACAGATATATTAGCTAAGACATTTACATGACCATGGTGTTTGAAACCAGCGTAAGCTGAATATTCTTAGCAAACAAAGTTGCACATTTTATAGCCCTCTCGAAGAAAGTAGTCGTTGAGGTTGTGCTCGTGTCATGGATACGTTTTGTACGATAAACACCTATTCACACTGTTATTGTGTATCCTGGCAGTAAGTCGGTATAAATATTATCATAATCAATGGCTTCCATTTAGTCTCATGCATATTTGAACGTGACAGGCATTCGCTGGAGCAGGTCATGTTTGGAACTATCAGATAGTAATTTTCCGATAGCATGTCCCTATCATGTTTATATTAGCTGCCTGAGCTTGAATTCGCGTGGTCGAACCATCTGTCTGTCTTCAAGGGAAGTTAGTGACCGACATTATGTTATCTTGAATTCTGTCGAATTCTGGATTTTTATTGCTTAACGGACGGAATAATCGATCGCGTAATTCAGGCTAACGCAAACGGAGGTAGAATAATGGTTGTGGTCAGGGCAATCGAGCAGCGCTCCACTAATACAGGGAGTCTACTGTTTTATTAAGGCGGACATATCATCATTACCATTTTCATGACACACATCAATCACTGCAATACTTGATCACAGATGAAATAAAGTTCTTATTTCTGTTTTAGTGGCATCAAGATCCCAAAATATCAAAAGGATGGTCCACAAGTGGCTCTATGGTGATTAACCTCATACAAGCATTGGGCTTCTGAGGGGAGATGAATGTAATTATATTTGGAATTCAATCTCAGAGATGGTTATCATTTGTGTATCTATAGCCTAGTTAACATCGCACATACATTGGCACTAAGCCAATATAGCTCGAACCTACACACAAGACTGTAACTTGCAATAAACTATATATCTCAAAAGTATTTAACTGCATCAGCTTATCACATATCCGAAACTAGGCGCGCATTTGCAAACGACGAATACGGGGTGTTATCTCGACATCCCACGCTGGCAGGAGAGTTTTATCGAATATTCAATGGCCAATATGATAAATGCATCTCTTTTGACAAATGAGACGCACATAGCATAAATGTGCTGTTTGTTCGAAATGCCATATGGGAAACACAACCATTGCTGCATAAGACTGGTCGTGATAAACGTCACTTACACTTGACTTCACATCTGAAGGATTATCACGGAAAGGGGCAAAACGGGAACCCGCCTTCAAAGAGATAAACTATTTTTATCTCTTTGTTTTGTAAACAGATCAACAGGTCATAGAAATGAAAGCCTTCCAAGGCGATTGGCATGATTTGCTGTCAAATTAAATGTGCTAGGCAATGCAAATGTATATGATTTTCACAACATGCCGAATGTAAATGAAAATTATTTTGTAGTAATTTGTCACTCGGTGGTCACAAAATAGTACCATATCGAGGATGCCTGTTTTGAAGCCCTTCAGCTAATACATATAATTGCTATATTGCGATTTTCTACTTATATGATAAGTTGAAATGTAACGCAATACACTATGGAGTTTATGTCATCAACATATCCTGAGATTGCAATCATTCATTTACAGCTGCTACAATTAATCTCTCATTCGTGGTAAGTACATATATAAGTGCGGTCGGATATCGACAAAATACACAAACGCTCGCACACGCACGCACACACATGCACACACGCATGCATACACATGGACATAAGCAAAACACCAAAATTCACGCCAAATACGTTATTTAGCTCTATAAACATATCAACGTTATTTAGCTATATAAATATATAAAGTGTGTATTTGCTTTACATTACATAATGATATGTTATGACCGAGACAATATTCGAGAAACTGTACAATGAGGACAATACAGCATGCCTTAATATCAACCCTTGGTTGGTGCCAATAGATGCGTAACCTAATGTACTAAATATCCATATTCATCAATTTGCAATTGGTTTCAGGTAATCCAGTAAACAGACCCCACCACATAATCACCGCATTTAAGGGGGGTATCTTAATTACCCTGAGTAATTGTTGCTACAATTGGATTTAATGAGGTTATACTGCAATGAATATTCTGTAATGGCTGCTTTATGCGAGGGTCATAATGCAAAAGGGCATTTCTATAAAAATTGCAACTTCCATCGCGCTTGTAGCTTTTCCAGTAGTTTTGTGGCGCAGACAGTAGCCGTTTTATAATGTATGATGAGATGTGTTACCACCAGTGTGTAAAATCAAGAGATGAACATTTGGAGTGATGTTTATCGAGAAACATTGGTGTTATTTAATAGTATGACAAATGCATCGTGGCGCTGTGGGGTCATATTATATTGACTATGAAGCCTATCCATTCTGTTACACTTCGCTACCACACGGTCAATTTAGTCGTGTATATCCTTAGTTGAAATTTGCCAATATTCCCACAATGTTACATTTAATAGTTAGCCGTTGCTGTCATATGTTTGTAGATTGTTTCAAGCCAAAACTCGATGCCAACCACTAGGCATCATAAATGAAAAGTCGAGATGGAACATATATTTCCAGCGCATTTCCAACATTATCATGTTGTTGGGTCGATATAGTACACGTTTGGCTTTGTGAACAACCATTTGATGTTCATGACTTTTCCCCTCAGTTCTGACAGTTGATGAAATGGGGAAATAGTATTTCAAGTTGACGTACTTGTCCTCCATGTGGTATTATGCGTTCTTCTCATTGCTGACGAGATTATCAAATAACTACATAGCCGTCAAGTCTCATGGGAAAAAACATTAATTAACATTGCATATGGGAATTAATGTTTTACTTAACTGTATTTACCATGATATCGATGATGCGAGTGAAGGTTTTCTCGAAAGAACGAGGTTCACCGGGTGTAGGTAAAGATAATTTGCCACCGCCGTTTACTACTCTCGAGCTCTCATTTCTGTGCAGTAGAAGGTGGCATCAGATCATCAAAACACCGGGAGCGAGTGTCTTAACTACACCGGATGTGAAGCGTCGTCGGCTCGCTCCACCGCAAATATTCCGTACTTGAACGGCGTAATTATCATGACTACAAAAATTGAAAGAATGATTGGAACAGAATAAAAACAAATCAGTCCTCATCATGTCGGTAATTTGGCATGCTATATCTGACAAGGACCACTATATACACGATTCAAGACTAAGATTTTTACACTTCTACAACGCAAAACTGTAGTAGCGATCAACAAAATATTCGACAGAAGATCTGTACTTGAGTGAAGTGTAAGATCAACATCTTCAGGTATATCTTTGAGATATATGCCTTCATATACGGGTGAACATTTCTAGGCTTAAAAAAGAGCCATGCGACAACATTTGCGGCTTATTTGCAGGAAAATATCATTTGATCATTAATTGCTTCAATTTCAAAAAAATGTACGAATGTTTTGATTAAGAAATAGGGATAAGAAACCGGTCGTCATATGTAGGTAGTTTTCCGCATTTTAGATGAATCGTGAAGTTTCTTTTGGAGAACTTACAATGAACTTATATGGCCGTAATACTTTAGGCAGGGCTTTAAAATCAACCTCTATTGTGCACAAGACAGCGTTCGAAAAAAAAGAGGAAAAATAACCATAAGAAAGCTGATTTAGGGCGACCGACTGCCGGTCGCTTTTCAGTCACAAGAGCCTTAAACCTTTTCAGCGAGGATTAGCATTTTCATATGATGCACACTGCTCACTTGTTATTGCCGTTACAGTTATGAAGTAAGAAGGCTAGAAAATATACATATACATGTATCGTGGGAACGTGTTGAGTGAGTGGGATATAGTACCACTGTTTCCCTTTTCGCATCACACGCGGGTTTTGTCTAAAAAATGCAACTACATGCAGTGGAAAACGACGGCTTGTAGAAGATACCAAGTGCCCCCATTTGATGATAAGTTTTAATTGCATGGTCGTGTTACTTCCGAATGGGACCGCCAAATGCGGAATCCTTTTCACGGTATTGGCTCATCGGAATTGCAATTACTCAAAAGAGCTTTCCGATTTTGCAGACAGCTATGAAATTAGGTTGAACTAAGATGGATCAACAGTAAATTAACAATACCTCGTCTGGGTTGAAAAATGCAGCTTGTCAAATATAAAGCCTAATTAAGTGTTCAGAATTCATATTTGTATATCTATATAAGTTAAGGGATATAGGTGCAGCGTAATGGTCAATAAATAAATTCCACAAAATAATACGATACTTGAATTGCTGTTAGCTTTCGAAGATGAGCATTGTGTGGTTTTTCGACTTTTTAAACTTTAAAGGTATTTAGCTGCGGCAACTTTCTTGAGGATCACAATTACTAATTTTTAATCAGGATAACTCTTACTTTCCATATCAGAATACAATGGAATCCGCATTAATATACCATTGAGTTTGTAATCTTAGCAGAGTGTTACATGGTCCTTGATGTCAGGATGAATTGTCCAATAGAAACCAGTGACCATGTAAGTCGGCTAGTCAATGCTATTTCTAATGTATCCCCACAACATGCACCAGACAATACCTACCTTTCGGTAACTACTGTAGTGTGGGCACACCCAGATGGCTCGAGCGTCAAATATTCTTTCAGCAGAATAAATAAGATAATGCAATAGTTACTTAATTACTAGAATAGAACAACAACTACTACGAAGGTTGACAACATTGTCAATAATATCCAAGCAAAATGCTTCTGCAGGTACGCAGGGCCGACGATGAAATTAAAAACAGTACTGGGCCGCTTATGGCCGATGCAAACACCATCATTTTATGCGACATTGCTTGATGGTCACATTGTCCAAGACGTTTATTTAAATACCTAATGCAGCTTCTGAGCGAATCTGCCTTATATATTTCGCAATCGGTGTTTTAAAGGAATTTCTGCCAATCGACAAAGGAACTTCGCCAATAGCTGAAAATGTGCTAACTTGATACCAATTATCTCTTGATCAGGTTTGTTATACCATGTACTTAAACGAGTAGAGATTATGGTTTTTGACAAAATCATTGAAGAATTAGTTCTAAAGCTGTACAGGTTTACAAACTCCGGAACACAGGGACAGAGATCATAAAGTAATGTTGGCCTTTACATTTAGGCTAAGTAAGTATAGGTGCGACACGAAAGACAGCTACAATGCAATCCATCTATTGATGATCCTTTCAGGTTTGGGTTTACGTGGGTAAATAGCCATGAAAATGTACTAATGCGTGCTGGCCCGCTTTAATCAAATAGAAGCATATGATTGAGTTTTGCAACACTAATGTGTAGTAGCATCTGTGCTTCATTTCGCCAAGTACGTTGTTATTAATGGTGTCAGGGTACGATAAGAAGTCTGAAACATAGGGAAATATCCCCTTGCCTAGAACATAGCTGCAATTTAAAAATATAACTGCATGCCACCAAAGTGGCATTCTATAGTATCCGAGGTGGATTAACAATGTTATCTAAAATCAGACTGGAATATTAATATGAGAAGCGTTTGAGTTCCCGTAACTGATCAATATGAGCAAACTATCATTTAAACATATATTCATCTATCCATTTCCAGTAACCTTGCAATCATTGCTTAACAAGAGAGAAACATCCAGTACAGTAGCGACAATCACGCTCTTACCCTATGTCAACAAATAGTGTTGGTGGTTTCTGGACACTTTATGTCATCTAAAAATGTCTCACTGCGTTGTTGATGCATCCTATTTCGAACACGGCACGGCTCTCGGTTTCCAATGCGTTTATTGACAGTTTATTGATATTGGCTGTTACATCAAATAGCACGGCTCCTATAGACATACAACGTTACTGTCTGTATAAAGCACTTCATCACTCAAGTTCTCACAACGGTTACCAATGATATCAGTCGACTATTTGGACTATGCGTGCATTAAGCTTCATGTCAATATAGAAAAACTGCTCATTAGCCGAGTTTTGCATGTACATGGAATTTGAGAGTGTGCATGGGCAAATTGAACAGATTTAATGCATACAACACTACTTGTAAATTACCTCAATAACGCAAATTATCTATACATTGAGGAAAATATCGTAGCACAGCAAAAATTGCTGCCTACAGGATCAATCACTCGGTGCTAGACATGTATCATGAATTCATGTTGGTGTAGTTGACTGGCTGTTTTTCAATAGGGTATATTATTAGTAAATCTATGACAATGCAATATATATATATATATATATATATATATATATATATATATATATATATATATATATATATATATATATATATTTAAATATATATATATACACATATATATAGTTATATATATGAATATATATATATATATATAAATATAAATATATATATATATATATATATATATATATATATATATATATATATATATATATATATATATATATAATAATAATAATAATAGTAACAGCCTTACGTACTACAACAACATCTTTGATGTCTATTTGGGAATGTTTGATCGTTCGTGGTTGGGAATATAGTACGTCTGCCTCAACTTAGTGCTATTATCAATCTTCATTATCTGGAATTCGCAAGAGAAAGATTGATGGGCATTCTACATGTTGCAAGGTATCAATGTTTTCAGTTGCAATAAGGACACGAGAGAGCCTGTATGTTCCTAGGTTCCCATATAGGAAAGGTTAAGCGATCCGTCCGAGCAATAGATCAATCAACTTTATCATCCCTAGCAATGTATAGTTGTGGAATGCTGTATTCTACCTGGTCAGTCATTAAAGCGAGAACCGGGGATTTGTCATAGAGGCTTTCGATATTGATTTGCATAAGTGTCTTGCTACATATTTCAGCGATACATGACTTAATGAGATGTCCGTAAGTGCTCTTCAGCATAGTGAGAGTTGATCATTTTCTTTTGCGTGAATGCAAAACTAATGCGAAAATATATGTACCAAAGGTTCTTAGCTTGACGCTAAAGCCGAACAAATCGAGCCTTTTGTAGCGTTATCATTTTTGGACCAAGCTTATAATGATGTTGGACATGTGTTTCAGAAAAGCACGTGTCAATTAGACGAACATCCCTAACAAACCAATTTCTATTGGTCTACTCCATGTGTTACGAGGTCATGTCACACCTGCCCTCATAGCCTTTTTTCGACTAACGCTTCTTTATTGTCATTCCTATGCCTACCGCTGATCGCATTCATTGCGTCCCTGCACAAGCACTGGTTCATATTTGCATGCGTTAGACGTTAGGTCAATCGTCATTGAGGTAATCCTCACACAGGAATACAGGTGCACGAATTTTAGGATTGTTCATTACTTATCATTTCCACTTTTACCCTACCGAACGCCAAAGACTTCAAAGAACGCTGGTTGAAGCCAGGGCTGGGATATAATTCAGATCACATGGCTCAGCTCACCTGGTTACGACTCCATCGCACAAATTTACCTGCTGTAATAGAACGCTTTAAAGTAATGATAAAGCCATTTTGATTTTGTCAGGATATCTTACCTTATAATTGTTGCAGTACAACGAATAGAGGGTGCAATCATCTACTTATTTCAAACCCTCAATTGCTAGGCATACAGTATTGTCGCTTGGTTGACTTGGTATTTCACACACGTTGGCGGATGTGTTTGCGCGTATTACGGTAATGTCAGTTTGATGCACACGGAGGGTTGTCCCGACGAAATGTCATTAGCCAGATTGGAAATGTTGCTAGCTTAGCATAGAGAGAGCGCTAGCTTGCCAAAGGGAACCAAATGTTACTTGTCATCATGGTCTAATGAGCTAATTAGCCAAGTGGCGACAATGCATTACCTAGTCTACAGGGGATTACCAGTAACCCTTATGGTAAAATATATTGCACAATAGCAATTTGATTAACCGTATTGGCGACGAGAGTTTCAAATGCATGTATATGTTCAGTCTTTCATTCTAAAGCTCTAAAACATCGCCCAAACACTTAATAATGTATGCCAAATAATCAGCCTTCCGAAAGAATATAATACAGCCGACAGTTTACAGTCGTTAGCAAACTGTCACGACAACGCAAAGGGAATATAGCTATAAACGACAGATATTGCTGCAGTACACTGCTGTTTTCCTAGCGCTTTAAGCAAGATATCGTATGATTCATGTTATTTACGCATTGTCATATATAAACATATGCCGACACACCCCATGGAAACGCCAGATGTGCTTTACGTCAGAGGAAATATTTAATCTCTAATGCACATCAATTAGTATGATTTATCTGGGGAATATGATCTCACTTTTGCATTGCATGGCTATTAAAGTTTGAATTTGGTACAAACAATTGAACAAAACTATCTAGAACAATTGAAAGCGCTGCACACATCACCGGTATGGATCAAGAGTGAATGCCATCTAATACTCTAATTTATCGTAAGGTGAGCAACCAAGCAGTTTGTGATTTTCGCGAGGCCTGAATATATCGGTATAAGCTGTCTGGTCGCAATTTCATTGTTTGGCACAGGTTCGATACATTGATGCATATGGTTTAAAAGCATTAAATTTTTCTAGAATTCTTGCTAATATCGGCATGACGTTCATAAAGGAAATGCAAGTACCATATATCAGGGTAAAGCAATCAATCCAATTATGAAACAGAGGCTGCCGTTTAATACATATGTATGTAAATAAATCTGAAGGGCCATCGGTTGAATTCTGTTAATTTTCTCTTCACTTAAAAACAACAGAAATATAAGACCAGGTATAATCTTTAAGATTGAAGGGTGAATTTGTGGTGAGATAAGGGCATGATTAAAATTGCTTTTAAACAGGGTGACTCTAGTGTAAGTTCCCCAGATAAATCACATGGTATGCATTTAGATATAACTTCCAGCAAAAGATAGGCTTACAATTATATATGGATTGCAAAGCATGGTGGATTGATGAAGAAATAATAAAACGCATCAACATTTCTGTACATGCCAATAAACTGGGAGAGTTAATTGGTAAGTTAATAGTTTTGAGTCAATACAATAATTGACGATCACGAATTGCCTTTTCAAAGGCACCTGTTTGAGTTGCAACAACGTTGGCGGGCATTTATCGAAGGAGTGTCCTTGTAGCTAACGACTTAATCCAGCGTTAAGCAATCAGTGTATGTCTCCCAGGCTGCAAAAATAAATCAAGGGCTTTTAGGCTATTTATGATCCATACATTTCTGTGCAACGAGAGTGTGCTCTTACGATATGTCAGTCACCAACTTAACCCCATTGGGTTTCGGCTGTGTACTTAATAGCAGCTAATATACGTGGCCATTGGTTGTTAAATACCGAACAATCATGTTGACCATTCGATTTTGGTAATTTGTTTATTTCCATCAAGCCCTTCCTCTTAATTGCTGAATTCACATTGTATAATTGCCTAGAATAATGGCATAGCGCCCAATGTATGGAAACATCCAACAAAATCACCCTGACCTTTCATCTTAATCAGAGGAACCATAATACCCTATCATGTAATTAGATTAAGCTAATGAATGGTTACGTTATAAATGTTAATATATTTTTTAGACGGCCAGCATTATGTTTCTCAAAACAAACATAGCTGCGATCCTCACAAACCGCGACACACACCCGCAACATATGACATTAAAATTTATGTTATCGCGGTTGTCATTGAGGGCACATCAACCACTATCACCAATTGATATATGCAATCAGAAATAACAGATTTTATCACGGAATGCAACTCTTTTGGTGTTTCCCTTTCAATGACAAGAATGCCTTTTTTGAATAATCCAAGCCAACGAGTGACTTGTGTAGTAATCAGCAGTTAAACAGCGCTGTAATTGCTAAAGAATATATTCATCTAGATTTCGAGATATCTTATCATGCAATTCACGATTTAACATGTAACAAGGTTGATGATCACTGGTCAGAAAATCGCTGTGACTAATGATTATACCTACTACGTAATAAATGTATTTTTGTATCGATAAGGATATGTTTTAGCATAGTAAACTAGAATACATGGCTTAATATACGTCCATTATCTCATTTAGGTATTTCTGTTGCAAATTACTACTGATATGATTCCACACTTAATATACACTGAATACGGCTAACTGGTCATCAAAGTCTGTATTCAACAGAGTGTGAGGGATGTCAAAATAGAGCTAATACCATATATTATACAACTTTAGAAATTAAATTATAGAATGATACATAAAGGAGAGCTTTGTGCTGTATACTTGGACCTTCAATCATCACTACGCTCTTTTTAAAGACATGCTATACATCATAGCCATGCTCATCTGAATAACGCACTCACAGTCAAGCCTTAAGCAGCATAGACGAAAGTGAGGCGACTCGCAATTATCGCTTTCTAAATCACTGACGGACCACTGGTCAATGATAGAGCAACAGATGGACAGGGCCACGCTGTTGGTACCAACATCCGTGTAAGGTGTGTGCCCGCAGATATTACAACAGTTAACCAAGGCGATTGAACGGTGCTTAATTCTAAAGGCACCATATAAACGACGACGGCACTTCCGATTATACCGACCGTGCGCTGCTTTCGGCAGCCGAGATCGATGGGGCGTTAGACAAGATATTTTTTATAATCCTTAATATGCCATTACCGTTTATTAACCAATGGTTTGGTTGGGCTTTTGGAAGAATATATGTCTTTTTACTCGACATTTATTAGTATCAGCCCCTCTGATGTGGCTATCAAGGATATCTATCAAATGATAAAGGCACGGCCCAGTCGTCAACGTCTGACAACAATCGCAACATCACCACATTAGATTTTGAGTTCGTGAAACCTAACTACAGGTGGTTTCTATTCCTACACGTCTTAACTATCTATATTTGTGCGCCTACCATACACTACTTGTACAAACTTGCGAAAGTCATGTTTATTGCACGGCGTCTAAGATTTTCGGTGAGTTTGTTACGTGATGATGCCTGTGCGACCGCGCTGTTGATAAGATCTGGTGTCAGAGTTATCTTCCAAGGAAAATCCATCACTAACCAAGGATCTGTCATAGAGTTGAATATCGATCATTATAAGTGCCTGCCCAAGTCAAAAGTTTAAGCCGAGAAGAAAATAAACCATTCCATGAATAAGATAGAAACCCATCATATCGGTCATTGTGATATAGGTTGTGTCGCTAAAGCCAACTATTTATGATTCTTTTAATGTCCCCGTACACCAAAATACTTTACGTCAATGATTTAGTAGTGGCTGTCTCATATGAAGTGAAACACTCCCTAGTCGGTCATTCATCGGACATTCAATATAAACAGCGAGTGAGCTTCGAAATCTCCAGCGTCAGGTACCAGAGAAGTCACATCGTAACAATTTGCCGTAGATGTTGGACAGTTCACTTATACAGTTCCTGCGATTTGGTCCACTGCAACGTTTGACTGAGTAATAAATGATATAAGACTTTGACAATGTCTTATTGTGGTTTATCATGACTTAGTGGTTATATCGACTGCTTTTGTAAGTCCCGTTTTGGCTTCCCATAATCATGGTGACAAAAACGATGAAATGTGTTTTCTACGGGGGTAGTTGGTATGTTAGTTTTGCTATAGCAGTGGCAGCTGTGATGATACGACACTGATAGAAAGTTACCCGATTAGAGCATTTGTGTTTTGGCAATGTGTATTTCTTTGCTGGTTGACTTAATTTAGTTAAACAAAAGTGCAGCAGAGACTGTGAAAGAACTAGGACTGTATTGAAGGAAGTTTTTTATGGTGATTTCTTATGCTGACGACAAGTGGCTGTGAATCAAACACGTCGTAAGTGATCATGTTTCCTGAAACAATGTCGTGAATAAATGATGTAAGTGGAATGCAGATAGCCGACTTGTTCCCCCCTACGTACATGGTTAAAGATGTATACTTTTGTCCCTTTAGATGGCAATTCCGTCGTGAACAACATTTTGTAGACCGATTCACTTCTTTGTTTGGGAAAGATTTCGGTACTATCAAGCCTAATCTATGACATCTGCTATTCCTAAGAACGTTATGAAATCCGATTTCATTTTTCAAAGGAAAGTAAATTTTGACCTAAATATGGCGCGTGGTGGACGCTGCTTGTTTAATCTGATGGTTAAATGCTACTAAATCTCTTTTCTGCGATTTTTGATGATTCGATAATAGCCAGGTATTTTGTATAATCGTCCTGTTTCATCCGATACAAAGGTTATTTAATGTTTACTTGGATTATTGAGCTTAAGGAGAGCACAATTCACGTTTCAATAAACAAAAAAAGCAATGTCTGACTTGTAACTATTCTGTTACATACTAGTGGATAAATTAGCACATGTTGAATAAACTATTAACTTAAAATATAAATGGTGTATGACTTGAAAAAGGTTTTAACCACGAAGGTAAATCCCTAAGTTGATGTTTACCACGGGCACTCTGTGTTGGCATAGATAATCGGGCATGAGGCGCTGTCTATTTTCCAGGTTTCTATATTCTGGTTGTCAGGCTGTGATTTTGATGCGTTGCGTACCTCTAGCATTTGAACCCTTCTTGTAAGTCTGTCAGCAGTTGCACAGCACCACAGTTTAACGACGAAGGGTTGTTGACGTGTTGCAGTCGCAATAATAGGCACTACGATAGTTTTGATGACGGGCTGCAATGTTCCTAACATTGTGTCCTGCTTTCCAGGCAGCTCACGTGTGCTGGAATGCTCGCTGTTCCACTTATTATTCTTAAGGTGCTCTGTTTTGACAATTTGTATCATCCTATATGAGGTTCTGTTTCGTAATGCTGCAAGCAAAGTTTGTTCTGTCCACTACCGTAACAAGCAATGACATTTTTGCTGTACCATGGTTAGTTAAGGACTCGGATTCTTTCTTCTCTCTTATCGAGTACAGTATCAATCTCGTTGGATCTATATAAAGATGAATCAGAAGTCGATTTCAGGATTTAAAAACCTTTTTCGTTGCAGTGTCTCATTCGTGGTTTTCTTCATAATCCCGTTGACCGAAATCTTGTTAAACTGTCTGCAAAGTATGATTGTGCAATAGATATCTGTATAGTTCCTTATCTTCACGATCTACATGTTTAAACCGGGTTCTTGTCTGGATCTCGTGAACAACTGATTTTTTGTTTCCGAATTAAATATATATTTGCATCATCGGCTTTATCTGTAGTGATAGGATTAAAATGTTCGAATTCTATTTTGTGTCGAATAACTAATATTTGCAGCGCAATAGATTAACACGATACAACTCCAGGGCAATGTTATGATTCTCAGACAAATTTCGTTACACTGACATTTAAGTTCGACGGTTACTTATCGGATGTCTCCGTAAAGCATAACCATATAACACATTATAAAATGTTGTTCTTCGTTTTGCACATCGGTGCTTTTCAGTAACTGTCCGCGGCGCGGCACTAGGCCTTGTGACGTGTGTTGGCTTATGTGGTAAATTAGCAAAGAACTACTTGGGACCAATAACAGTAAGTGAATGCCGCAATCTTAAAAGAGTTCATTCCTCCTAAATAAGTTACCAGTCAGGGAAGAGGTAGAATTGTCTAAATCAATCGTTTACAAATGAAAACTGTCCGATTGCCCGCCCTCATATCTCAATCTCAATTAAATAAAAAAAACACGTTTAACTAATACTACGGAGTCATGCTTATTTTGTATTATCATATCAACTGTAAATAACAATGTTTTTGTGATGTGATAAACATTGTACCACTAAACATAACCTATTCGTGCAAATGTTTAAAGTAACAATACGCTAATAACCTATTCGTGCAAATGTTTAATAGAAAGACGCTAATGTAATTAATGACTCGATGAACAAGATGATATTTGCGCGATAATTACCTTGGGATTGATCGTCAATATCCATAGACTTTCTGGACATCATGTTTTGTTTTGAGTCTTTGTTTGATTTCACTGCACTGGTGTATCGTATTATGCGCTTCATTGTCCAAGTTTTGTTACCAAATTAACTTCCTACAAGTCATTCTAATCATGTTTTTTTCACCAACGATAGGGAAGACACATTGCCCATTTTAGGGTTATGGTGCTTAATATTTCATAAGCATCAATGAGCCAGATATTTCGGAAGACACTTGCGATATTAGTTTAATGCCTTTGGAAAATATATCTTCAATGTAACATATGGACAGCCACAATTGGCTGATGCAATAAAAGATGAGGCCTAATCGAAACTTTTATCCACTGATTCCGAATTGCACCCGAACAATAGATGTTCATATCATCGAATACACCATTTAGATTCGACTTTGCATTTCACACCGTTACAATACGAATTTACTGCAAAGCCTAACATGAATGACAGCATGTGATGGGCATACGAGTTACTAAAGCAAGCAGATAATGCAAATTCTAAAACATATTGGCGAGAATGACAACCATGCAGGCCATATTCCACGGGACGTAAAGCGTAATATGAACTGTTTGCTCAGCCGCAACTATTTAATATCAGTTGTATATTTTACATTAACCAAAGGAGCAAATGTCTCCAGTAACTACGCTTGTGGTGCCGTTATTCTCGCAGAGGTAGCTTTTTAAGATAAGTGCTTATATATGTATCCCATTCCTCAAAATGAGGTGCAATCGTAACCCTTCGAATGTTTATGTATGTAAAGTTCTTGTCAAACAACACTCGAAAACAATAATCTCTACAAAACTTGACATCATCAAGTCACGTCATTTAGAAACACTGTAGCGACACTCATTAAATAATGTAGAAACGAAGACACATTGTCTTTAAATCAATGCTTTTATTCTCCGTATCCACACTTGAAGCCACTAAAAGTACATAACACTGAAAAACACATTGCACAACAAATCCGATCTCCTAATTGCACCAGGCATATAAATTCAACCTGGGCGATAATACAGATGACATACTACAGGTAAAAAACCGGCTGCGTTATGATTATATCAAGGCAGAACATTGTGAAGTAACTGATTACATGATGACACATGTAGTACACAGATAAATGAAATATTACCGGGCGAAGTACAGTTACAAACACACTAAGTAGTTTAATATGATATATGCTAATTTTCCTTTGTGGTTTAGTACAACGAGCAATATGTTAAAGTACCTACCGTTCTTGGCCGCAATCGCAGATTTTCCATCGACATCAATCATAGAACTATCAAAAATCCATACTTGAAAATAATGCCATGTTATCGATGCATACATGGCTAGTGTAAAAGGAACACGCGTAGTATGACAAGAGGAAACATCCATAAGTGAGAGTTACGAGTCCTGGTCGATGTTTTGGTTAGGGTAACTCGGGTTGGCTTGAAAAGATTTGGTGATCAGATCTGTCCAACTTGTTGCATACGAAATGAATATGTATCAACAAATATCTACATATGTCTATTGAGTGGTTATTAGTTTACATAATGAAAAAGGCGACGCGTGCAGTCTTTCATTTTCCAAAGCGCCATAAACTCATCAGAATATTGTATCTGAGTGCAGCTTTGGTGTTAATGCTCAGAACTATGAAACGGTAGTTATTTGATTTGCAACTTGTCACAGAATGTACGTATATCATCATAATGAATGTTTGGTAAATTTAATATCTTTTATTCATGGATGCCAGAGAAGGTTCGGTTTATATCTTTATTAACTTATTCAGCCATTACGGATTGCGGCATTGATTGGTCTAGTAAATCGCACAAGCATGATGTGGCACAAATAATTTATCCCAGCGACTAGAAACATGACACCAGAGCGCAAACATATTGATTTGTCCATGCTTTCGGCATTCTTCCACATATATAGGAAAATAATAATCATAATCCAGGAAAAACATCGAATCGCTGTTATTGAATCAACTTTCCCTTAAGTCGTCCAATGCATGCGCATCATTGCGATGTATTTGAAGATTACACTCATAAGATAACATTGAGCAAATTACGGAGGGCCTCTTAATGCCAGTTACGTCAGCACCGTTATGAACCATTTTATTGTGTGTCATTTACACGCGTCCATTTCCAATATGTAATTTAGTATATTTATGCAATTAAGCTGTTGTAAAGGTTTTTCGGCAGAATCAATCTTACATAGCATTACCAATAACACTAAGTCGTGTTCCATCAAATGTCACCAACCGCAAATTGTAGTAAACATTGTCAAGGTTTATTTCGGGACTTGTTCTGGCGACGAAAGGTTATTATACGTAATCAAAAGGTGCATTTCAGACCTTTCTGATCCGAATTCAAGAACCTCATATTGTAGCAAACATTATCAAAGTTAAATAAAAGATTTGAACTGGCGAAGTCCATTCCAGACATAGACGTGCAGTTTGTTCCAGAAAAGCAGGGCGAACAAATGTCCTTAGGTAATAGGTCATAGCCTGTTGCAAGGTGGTGAGAGCCGATACCAGTCAGCGTGTTAATATGCGTTGGGAAACTAATCAAGGCAAAACGCCCATAGAGCGTGCGCAGCTGTCTGTGGAAATGGAAGCAGTATTTGGATGTGTGAGGTAATACTTGAAGCGCCATGCATTGTATGCTGTTGCATTGTAGCCAGACAACAGACCGTACCATAGCTCATCCGTTAATGTCATACAGATCATTGCTACACACCATAGTACAAACAAATCATGGAATGCATGCATATATATATATATATATATATATATATATATATAGATATATATATATATATATATATATATATATATATATATATATATATATATATATATATATATATATATATATATATATATATATATATATATATATATATATATCATATATATATATATATAGATATATCTCTATATATATATATATATATATATATATATATATATATATATATATATATATATATATATATATATATATATATGCATGCATTCCATGATTTGTTTGTACTATGTGTGTAGCAATGATCTGTATGACATTAACGGATGAGCTATGGTACGGTCTGTTGTATATATATATGAATATGTATATATATAGAAATGTTGTATGGAGTTGCATCCATCGGACCGGCCAGGAAATAACCATCAGCCAGTAGATATTGCTGCTAATGCTGCGACTGTGGCTTTTCAAGTTCTACTCCCGTGGTAGACAACGACGAACAGTTTTGACAGATAACTTAACGGAAAATACGTGATGGAGTAAAGCTATCGCCACACTTGATAAAATTTCATGTAATTTGCTTATATGAGACGCGAACCCAAAAAACATACCATAGAAATTGGATCAGCATATTTCACACAAAATTACATATCGGTATTAGTCGTCTAAACGCGCGCAAGTATGTATCAGCAACAAGAACCATTCCTTTCGAAAGACCTTGTATTAACGTATGTAATCATAACCATGGTATTCATGGCATAAATATATATATATATATATATATATATATATATATATATATATATATATATATATATATATATATATATATATATATATATATGTATATATATAAATAACATGTATATATATACACATACATTTATATATACACATACATTTATATAGATAAGTATGTATATATATATATAAGTATATATATACAATATATATATTACATCTATTTACATATGTATATATATATATGTATACATATATGTATATATAAATATATAAATATATATATATATATAAATTTGTAAATATATATATATATTTATATGTGTATACATATTACATATATATGTTTTTATGTAAATATATAAATACGCCCGCGCATATATGTGCATCTGTACGCACGTATATATGTATATAAATATATATATATATATATATATATATATATATATATATATATATATATATATAAATATATATATATATATATATATATATATATATATATATATATATATATATATATATATATATATATATATATATATATTTTATTTATATATATGTATATTGGCTGCAGAGGCTGTTAAACGCTTCTCGTTCTTAACCAAAACATCATTTACGTGTCAAACAGTGACTCGTTTGTTTAATTTTGCAATTAGTGGGCGTACCAATCCCACGCTTGCGGCCATTTCCGAATAAACGGAATCGCCAGAAGCTGCACGATTTCTGGTTAACCTCGAAAAAAATCTAGCCCATACCGTTTTAGTAAAACAAAGAGTTGATGCCTTCACAGTTTATTTATTAGATAGGTACCACAAACATCCTTTTTTTTGTTAATTCCCCAGCCATATATTTGTTATTCACTTAACTGTCGACCGAAAGGGGTAAGGTAAGTCTTAGGATGCCTTGTTTCGAAACACCAGGTTTGGCTGTTCAGTCGCGCAATTAATAGGGAAAATATGTCTAGCTTGTCTTCGTTGCAGCAACTTCCCATTGCTGTAATTACTGCTGCTGTCATGGCAAAAAAGAATTCATGCGCATTCTACCAGGAATTTACTGGAAATAAAGTGTCAGGGTCGATGCGGGGAGCAGGGTTCGAGAGAAATAACATTAGAGTCACTGCGAGGAGTCATGGCTGAGATAATGATGAGCTTAGTGCTGGGATTGAGGTAATCCCGTGATCAATTTCTGCGCTCGTCTCAATAACTGCAATCACGATACCTTCAGTGACATAGGGTTGACAGTTGTGGGGAAAAGTGCAGGGAAGTGATAGATTTAGATTAGTGCGCGGAAATGGGTTTCGTCCATACGAGAATTAGTTTGTGGTCACAATATATATATATGTGTGTGAATTTATATTTATATACACATAACTATATATATAAATACAAATTGATATATTAATTTTATTTATATATATATGCATATGCAAATATACAAGCATAAATAAACATATATATATGTATGCAAATACATACATATATATATATATATATATATATATATATATATATATATATATATATATATATATATATATATATATATATATATATATTGAGAGAGAGAAAGTGAGCGAGATGAGCGCGACGGAGAGGTGATGGTAGATCTCTATCAAGAATCATCGGTCGGCCTCCGTCATGTGCTAGAAATAAAATACGACAGGAGTCACGGTATCACGTGGTCGTACAGAGCTAACTGTTTGGGATCATGTTCGACCTTCTGAGCGCAAATTAGTCTTTAGAATTTATTTTCCATATTAGGATAAAGGGCTCGGGTAGAATTAGAACACAATGGGTTTGCCCATTGAATAAAGCCCTGTCAAATAAGTGTGCCTGGTATTATAAAGTGTTTTTAAATATTACTCCAGCTACGTTTCATTGTATTGTTTGTATCTATCGATAGTCTCGCCACATACTCCACCGGATACTGGAAGCAAAATGTTTGTGTTTCAATGTGAAATCCGTACCTATATGTTTACTAACTCAATTGCTCCCAAAGTGTTATTTCTCACGATCGCCACATTAATTTAGGATCTAAATGTATCTGCTAACCATACTTTGTCCAGCTGAAAAAAATGCCAACATTGTTCAGATAGAAATGCAAAAATTTTACTACTTCCAGCAAATTAGGTAATATATTGATTTTTAGGACGTGTAAATAGCGGCCTCAATTAATCCCGAATGATCTGTAGGGCAATGAGAAGCACAACCTACTGTTTTAATCAACAAATTGTGTCATTGTATTCAGCGATTTCGTTCAGTACACTCGGCTAAATATAATGGAATTCTACTCATGTTGGGTGTTGTATTTGAGTGCATTTATTTACAAAGCGCTTGTCGCCGATGGCTCAAATCTCTATTATTGTCTAACGAGTTTATTAACACCGCTAGCAAGGTCGTGACAATGTATCAGCCAGCAAGAGATTGTTATTACACCGAAACGTAAAATACATAGAATACATTGGCAGTTTCAAGCGATGTGTTGAGAGTTTGACATGCCTAGAGCTATGCATAATCGCATCAACTCACGATGTTCCGCACAACATAGTCAGCCTTTGGGAAAGATAATCAGTGCAAATTGTTACTGCAACACAAAAAGGAATAGTCAATATGCATTAGATAGTGTGGAAGAAACATTGACTTATTCTTCGGAGACGTAATGAATGGTGCGCAAAAATTAGCGCTCTGTTGTTCCTGTTTCGTTTTTTACCTATAATTACTCTCCGTCCAAGCATTCTGTTTATTAATTCCAAAAGTCGCACAACTGAGTGTCACCAACTCTACATTACTGGTGTGCATTACTGATTAAGACAGCATAGTAATCTTTTTCATATCGTACTCACGAATGCTAAGTCGAGCAGTCACACAAAGCAGTAACTTGGCTCGGTTGGATAACTTTAATCTTGATTAACATATTCATAGAGAAGAACTTCTCTTGTCGTGATGAGAAAATCACCAACCTCGTTTTTACCCATTGTCCGTGGAAAGTTTAATTTATGTACCAGTGGATAATGTAAACCAATACGTAACGTACTTGATGCGTAGAAAGCGAATCAACAAAAGCGACAGTTTTGTCACCATCAACGAAACTGGCTTGGGATAGTGATCAATGTGATGTGACAAAATATTAATCCACATCCAAATGACTTACAATGTTATTGGGTTCATTGCTGATATCTTGCTGTATTTTAGTTACCCATGTCACGAATTGACAAAATTAATTAGTTGTTTTACAAATTCATCGCATTGAAATGCAGTCAATGATTCACGTTTTTGTAAACACGGGCTTACATTACGTAGCTACATTTATACTACGTCATCCAGATTATGTCACACAATGCACACGTCGCAACTGGCACCGCGGTTTTCATTATTTCTCACGCTGAATTAATCATACGAACAACCTTAACGAGCTTCATATTATTTGAATTAACACACAAATTAAGCAAAGTATAGTTATCGTTGAAATGTAAATTCAGATTTAGGGCCACTAGGATTGTGTTGGCGATTAATTTGAAAATTCTGCACGCTCCCTCTCTCTTTCTCCATCCCTCTTGTTCTCGATATCGCTTTCTTTCTCTCCTCTTCTAACTCTCTCTTCTTGCCTCCCTGCCTCTCTCTACCACTCTCTCTCGACCTCTTTATCTCCCTCTGGCTCGCTCCCTGCCCCCTTTTCTTTCTGTCACTCTTTCTCTGTTTTTCACTATCTCTATGTGTTTCTCTCTCCCTCTCTCGGTCCCCCCTCTCTCACCACCCCTACCTCTTTTTCTCTCACCTCCCCGTCTCTCTCATCTTTAAAGCCATAAAGGTAAGATACACTAGTCACTTTGGTCCATTTCACAGACATCCAAGATATTATAGCAATTATAGGTAAACATCAACGGCGGTTCCACAAATTCACGACAAGGCATTGACTAAAACATTCACCAACAGCAAAATTATGTTCAAGTGTTCACGCTGGTGTTTATAAGCTTGCACACCTAGGCAAACGATCTTCGTGAATCTTGGAGCAAATATGCAGATTTCCCTTCATGTTGTGCACAGTTAAGTGCATTTGGTTATGTGTACATATGAAAATATATATATATATATATATATATATATATATATATATATATATATATATATATATATATATATATATATATATATATATAGATATATATATATATATATATATATATATATATATATATAGATATATATATATATATATATATATATATATATATATATATATCTATATATCTCTATATATATATATATATATATATATATATATATATATTATGTAAATGTTTTAGCCGCCACAGCCCTCAAAGTAGACCCGTTTTTTATGACCACAGGCAGCCAAGCAAGGTTTTAGTGTTATATTTACTTACTTTCCAGCGCTTTTTGGAGGTACTGAATGGCACAATCTTCAGACAATGCAGCACTTTATTTTACATGCATGTTTACTCACTGGTCATGTGCTAGATTTGAGCTTTTGTTTGTTACATTATGATACCATACGTTTGTTGTAGAATAACCAACTTGGTAGTTATCACTTAACATATCGTAGAGTTATAGAATGCAATCACCGTCTATGCCCAGAGACAACCCCAATATCAGTATATGTGCAAATGTCTGCCACAGAAATGTCTCTGTAAGGATATTTACTTAATTTTATTAGTTTTGGAGGACAATAATCTTTAATACATTCACTTTGTTAACAAGGCGTTCTGCGTTCACATTTTCACTCACAATGCTGCCTACGAGTGTGTCAAAATGAAAGTTAGAAACTTGCTTCATATGTTGACTCACAGTTAAGCCAAACAAGGTTTATCATTGCCTCGCATCTCAAAACATTTAATATCAACTAACAAATGCATTAAGCCATCCCAAATTGTTAAGGTAACAGCCACTTTGCGCAAAGTATGCGATGATCAAATTAATGCACCATTCGGTGGGATGTGTTCATTTTGTTATAAGTACATTTTGCAACCTACGTCACAATAAGGTGCTGTACATATGACTTTCTATTTCTGTTTATCGATCGATATCATATATAAAAGTCATGATCCACCTCGTCAAACATGTAATATACACATGACGGCTACGAATCTGTTCCCTCCATTTGTTTGCACAATTTTCCGCGATTAGATATGTTATATTCAATGCGCATTTAATTTGTTTTTATTCTGTATTCGATAATACCGAATATACACGGATAATTTTATTGAAATATATTTATCTGAATAAAGCAAATTAAATATATATAAAATGTTGGCAGATAATGTACGGTCCAGTTATCCAAACTATTTGTAAGAGCGGAATGTGATCACAGATATATGAACAATTTGTCGCATAAATATGATTTAATCAAGTCGTTCTGGAAGCTTTTATATTGTACAATGAATTGAATCCCAAAAGCAAGACTCTTTGCAATTTTGTCATAACAATGGAACCTCGGTGAGGGTATCGGGTCGCTAGGCCAAATGTTGCTTATTCAAGAGCCAACGCTTGCAATGATAATGGCAATAAATCACACTATTTGGTGCTAACATCGCTGCTATGTCAAGGCCGTGCCTTGATCGGAAATCTGCAAATATTTTTTTCGGACGATCCAAACGTGCGATGTCATTTCCGTCTGCAAGCAAGATAACCCAGACGCGTTACAGACCAAGACTTATATCGGACGTTGGGATCTTTAGAAAGGGCAATGTGAGGCAATAACCAATGAACATCTTACCTGCTGACATAGCCGCCGGTAGAGCTTTGCGTAACAGCCATTGATGATACTTCTATAAGATATCTCCATGAAGATAAACAATTTTAGGCCGCAGAAAATTGCAGGAATTAATTACTTATGAGATATAAAGAAGAGTGGTTATCATGATATATATCATTCGCATTATGCTCGTGTGTGTAGCGTAAGTCAATTCTAACGGTGGAAATATATCATTGCAGACTTGTCTCTGGTTAATCATTGGATAAGAAAAAACCTCGCTAGGAACAGATTTAGGCCTTGCCATATAACAGCTGCAATTGGTTCTCGCTGGTATTCAAAAGGCACGCATTTTTCGTTGTTAAGGTGTATGTTGTAGATTGTCCTATATGAAGAAATTTGTTGTCCTTCTCAACCGAATTTTGATTATATTAAGTACTAACCAACGATATGCATACGTGAATAAAACGCTCTGCG